>LR750382.1:0-174225 GCA_902729485.2 Mus minutoides | reverse complement strand
TATTTATTTATTATATGTAAGTACACTGTAGCTGTCTTCAGACACCCCAGAAAAGGGTGTCAGATCTCATTACAGATGGTTGTGAGCCACCATGTGGTTGCTGGGATTTGAACTCAGGACCTTCGGAAGAGCAGTCAGTGCTCTTAACCGCTGAGCCATCTCTCTAGCCCCAAGGCAGACCTTCCTTAAATTCTAGGTTTGAAGGGGTTTCACAGCCACTGTGAGTCAGTAAGTGCCAGTTTGCTCTCGTGTCTGTAAAGAAAGATTTCTTTCATTTTTAGTAGAAACTACTTAAGCACATAGAAGAAATGAGAACACACGAGTTTTCCTTGCTAGATGGCAAGGGCTCTCCTGTCATGAAGACAGTGCTATCACTGGGAGTCTGCACCGTGAAAAGGCAGTGTCCTCAGTCCAGTGACTGTAGGTCAGTGGTAGAGTGCCTGCCTAGCTTGTGTGAGTCTGGGTCTAAAACAAAACAAAACAATACAGAAAAAATGAAGAAAGGAAGAAAGGAAGGGAGGGAGGGAGGGAAGGAAGGAGGGAGGGATCCTTTCCCACAACGGAAAAAAAAAATCACAATTTAGGTGTCAAGTCCAAGATTCCACACCGCCTGCCACTGTTTAAGGGTTGGGATAGACCATGAGGAGTGGGGTCCTTGTGAGGGCCAGGGATGTCTGGCTGGGCTTTTGCCTTTGGCCTTTCCCATCTGGGTCACGGAGCAGGTTTCCTTTGCCTTACCAGCAATTGTTTCCATTGAAGGGTGAATATTTCAGGGATACTGAGAGTTATGAATAAGCAAGGCTCCTCCTACATCTGGGGATACCGCCCACTTATGCAGAGTTAGTAGCATTACTGCAGAGCCCCCTAGAGGAGCCAGCACCTTCACCTCAGCCTGCCATCAGGCTGTCCCTCAGCGAGTACCTTCAGACCTTCTGAGAGCTGGCTGCCAACAGAGAAAGGAAGATAACTCAGGCTGCACGAGAAAAAAAAGTAAAGAGCCGGGCAACTTCCACAAGCGGAACACTCCTTAAGACCCCCCTGCAACGGCAAACTCCACTCTGCTGAAAACAAACCTTGAAATTGCAGGTTACCGGGCTGCAGACAGCGCTTAAGAGAGTGTGGTGTTCTTGCAGAGGGACCCAAGTTCAGTTCCCAACACCTATATCAGATGGCTCACAACTGCCTTACAGCTTTATAGACTCTGAAGGCACCTGCACTCAGATTTGTGCACTCTCGCACACATACACACAATTAAAATTAAGACAATATAAGATAAGGGTAGGACTAGATGACAAAGCCGATGCAGGGCTCACTAAAGAGACACAAAGTAAATTGTTTTCTAGTTCCAACTAATTGCTCCCTCCCTCCCTCCCTCCCTCCCTCCCTCCCTTTTTTATGGTAGAAAAGTACATAAAAATGCAATTGTTAGTGAGAGTGTAAAATCCTAAGTGAAGGTACACGGCTTCAGAATGACCATTCTTAAATTTCTAAAAAATGAGTTTGTTCATGTGTATGGGTGTTTACCTGCATGTATGTATATGCACCATGTGCATGCCTGGCCTGTGGAAAAGGGGAAGAGGGCAGGGAGGCCCCGTGGTGACACTACCTCCCAAGTTCTTTGTGTTCCCAGGGTGACATTCCTATGATGGCCTTCAAGGACTTCATGCAGGATTCTTCTTCTTAAAAAGGGGGACAGTTGACTTTATAGGTAATGCGATATGTCTTGGATTTTGTTTTGAAATGATTCCCTGGGGCTGTCAAGGTGGCTCAGGGATGCAAAGTGCTTCTAGCACTAGCCTGAGGATCAGAGTTTAATCTCCTGACTCCACAGTGGAAGGAGAGAACTCATTCCTGAGGGCTGCCCTCTGACCTCCACACACACACCCTGTGACATGTTTCTCCCTAACCCACTCCCCCCCCCCCCCCCCCCCCCCCCCGTGCCTATAATAAAAATGACCCCAGGCAGGGAGCTGGGTGTATGCGGGCAGGAAATGAGCTAGCTCACTGAGCTGCTGGCTAGGTGCCCAGTTGGCCAGTGGATACTGTGCTCCTCCATGCTCCTCCTCTTACACACCTTTGGCTTTCTAGAAATACATACACAGAGAATTTCAACATCTATGATCAGGCTCACCCGTGTGCTCGCTTGAGGGACACTGAGTCTCCGGTCCTCGGTGTAACACAGGGAGGTTGAATGAAGGCTATTCTGTACCCTAACAAGTCAGCTAAGGGTTTGCCAAATGAGTGTGTGGTAGGGGTGCTTTGTCATCCTAGCCTCCTTTGTGATCCCAGGGTGGGGTGGTGGTGGTGGTGGGCGGGGTCATGTGTGGACTACCAACCCAAGCGTGCCCATACTGAATTAATGCAAAACCACCTCTGGTCTCTGCAGCTGGAAGGCTCACGCAAGTCACAGCTGCTCCTGGGGTTAAACCCAGAGGTCAACCCAGTCTTCATACCCAGGTGCTCCAGGATCACTTATGGGGAAAGAGGGAACACACCATTTCCTCGTTGTAGGGGTGTGTGTGGAAACTGAGTCTTAGCTCCAATCAAGTAATAACTGGCTTCCCATAAATTCATTTTGCAAAGCCTCGGGATCAATAAAATTATGCTGGCTAGTGGTCTGAACTCCTGTAAGAACAGTTTCTACAATTGAGTGCCCTGCAGAGAACACACAATTCTGAGCCAAGCCACAGATGTGAGAAGTCAGAGCCAACTCACCCAGGCCACACCCAGAGTTCCTGTGACCTTTTAGGGAAGTGGGCGTGGCAGAAAGGGAGAGCAGCCATGACCTTCCCATAAGAGTCTGAGGCAGTAAAGCCAGGAAGAGGCTGCCCTTATAAAGTTAAGTTTTGAAAATACAGAGGACGCACTGGGCTATTTGTGAGTGTTCCCAAGAGATGGTAACAGTGCAGCTTAAGAATTAGGGAATTCCCCCCACACACCATTCAGGGTGACAGACAGGTCATCTCAAGGAAACAAGCATGGGATTTCACTCCAGCCTTCTGGGAAGTGCACAGGGAGTGGAGAGATTTTCAACACTCAAGGGGACAGAGTTCCAACTGCATATCGTGGGAAGGGCTGCCCAGCACACAGCTCTCCTAGATGGTACCAGTCAGTACCTAGTGATGGGGTGAAGGGGTCCTCACATTCTAGTGTGCCCACACCTGTGCGGACGCCAACTGGAATAAGAACCAGACCTGACACAAACGCACTCCCGGTGTGCCAAAAGTAGTAGGGTTTTGAATACACAAAGCTGGCCAACAGCTGGTGATCTGCTAAGGAAATGTCCCCAGGGTGGGGCGGGTCTCTGGGCAACTGGCCTTGACCTTGCTTGGGCTTTTTCTCAAATTCACTGCTTACCCTCCCCATTCTTTGTGTCCATCCGACATTGCATGTATGTTTGTGGGGATGCACACGTATTTGTAGGTGTGCACATGTGTGCCTGTGTACTTGGAGGTCAGAGGTCAACACTATGTGTTTTTATTACACTACACTGGATTTTTAAGGCAGAGTCTCTCACAGACTGTGGGGTTCATTGATTCTCCTAGACTGGCTGGGCACTGAGCTCTTAGGGACAGCTCTGGGGAGCTGCCCATCTCCATCCATCACAGCGTGATTACGGAGGGTACTACCATGTGGGTCCTGGGGACTTTACTGACAGAGCCATACCCTTAGACCAAACCTTGTTTTGTATCTTCTAGATGCTGGGACCCTGGGTGGGAAAGGGGGGTGGGCTGTGATGTGAGGGTTCCTCAATATAGCCTTCCACAGCAGTCTGCAGCAACGGCGCGCCTGAAACATGGCAGCTTGTGCAACACATTGTAGCTTCATTGTTCTGGGCCTGCAAGCCCCCTCACAGTCAGGTCTGGTGGGGGGTCCTTGTCCCAGTTGGCAGATGGTCACCTTCTTGGTGTGTTCTCAGAAGCTCTCTCTTCTTTGTTCCACCCTCACACCCTCAGGTGTCTTTAATTAAAAACCTCTCTGACTACTGTCACGCTGCAGGCAATGCTTCAACTGTGAATTCTAAGAGACACAGTGCACCCTGTAACTTAGCAGAGGTCTGCCATGTGTCCCAGGGCTCAGTCCTGGCTGTGAAGTCTCTGCTGTCCCTGCTTTAGAGGCCACTATGGGGATTTCTCTGGAACACCCTTTGCATCCTGGGGGTTCTGTAAAGGCACTTGGATTTATTTATTTATTTATTTAGGTATACTATAACTAGCTACGGTGAGTTTCAGGGCTGGTGACCATGGGCTGGTATAGGATTGCATAGCACTTCTCTGCTGTGGAATCTAAAGTTCACAGTGCTGAGTTTCTCCTGTCTGTGAAGAGGCCTGTCCACTTCCAGCCCTGCTCCGCTTTTACCCTAGGCCCTTAGAGGGTGGGAAAGGCTGCTGCTTCTGGTCTGTCATGAGACACTAGCCTGCCGTGTTACCAAGCAATGCTTCATCTATAGAGGATCTGTATGTTCTTGCTCACACATGTCAGTCCACATACATGAGCTCATGGAGACTCTGGGTAGATTGCCCTGTGCCTCCGGAGGTGGCAGGAATGAGGAAAGTCACTGGCTCAGGGATGCCACACTGGTTGCTAAATCTTTGCCTGCGCTCTGAGATGGAAGGAGCAGTGACTGTAAGCAGTAAGAGATGGTGGTCCCTCAGCATTTGCACCCCCGGCTCAATTTCTGGTATAAGTTCTAAGCTTGGACAGAAGGGACTGCAGGATGGAAGGTGAAGGTTATGTTCCACTCATTTCTCCTCCAGGATGCTAACCCCCATCCTGAACTGCTCCCAGCCAACTGCTGGGTACTAGGGTCAGCCCCTGGGAGGTAGGGACAACTGTGGTAAGTGCCCCTTACAGTGCCCCAACGGTTCTCTGAACCTGCTTTCCTGCCAGCCCTTCCTAGGAATCATTAATCCATCAAAGGCTTTGTCTCCTTTTTGTATTCGCAGAATTTCCTCTCCATACAGGCTAGGTCTCAGGATGCTGGGTTAGAGCTCACTGTGTGCTCAGGCTGGCCTTGAACTTTCACCTACCCATCTGTCTGTACCTACTGAGTGCTGGGGTTACAGGCATGCACCATGCCTGTCCAGTGCACCCAACAATCTCGAGGAGCATGCCCAGGCTGCTGCTTTGTCCCCCGCTGGCCTGATACGGCTGTGCAGAGCCTACAGGAGCCCAGGGCCCCAGATCCCAGCTCAGACCTGCTGGACAGGGTGCCAGCTTTATTGCCTGAGGCCTTTCCCTGAAGCTGGGGCTCTATATGTGAGGAGGTCACACTTCCAGATTAACTCCNACCCAACAATCTCGAGGAGCATGCCCAGGCTGCTGCTTTGTCCCCCGCTGGCCTGATACGGCTGTGCAGAGCCTACAGGAGCCCAGGGCCCCAGATCCCAGCTCAGACCTGCTGGACAGGGTGCCAGCTTTATTGCCTGAGGCCTTTCCCTGAAGCTGGGGCTCTATATGTGAGGAGGTCACACTTCCAGATTAACTCCCAGCTCCTGAAGCCTGGCCAAAGTCCCCAGCCTCTCCCTCAGCCGTGTTTCCCCCAGGGAACCTGCCCCATGCCTGAAGCTTGATGTTATCTATCAAAAAGAAATTGTATTCGCTCTTTGAACCAATGATTTTATACACATGAACTTGCTCCACAGATAAAGTTACCTATCCAAGAGATGCTGACTTTATTTATCTAGCGACAACCTTGCTGTGTCCCTCAGGCTTATCTTTCAATGCCAGCTGCCATGCTCCAGTGACTCCCCTGCCTCACCCTCCTGAGCAGCAGTGGCTACAAGTCCTGTTCTGCCCCCTGTGTCACAACACTTCTTAAATGAATAGCAAGGAGCTGAGATGCGGTCCATCTGCAGATGGATCAAAACCCAATACAAGAAGAAATGAAATAAATAAAGACTGAAGAATAGGAAGGAAGAAGCCTTATGCTTAGGTCTGGGAATACCACAACACCAAAAGACTGTCAGAACCGGTCTTCTGCAAAGGCCACTGCTACTTATCACAGAAAATCACAGAAAATACTTCTTCAAGGACAGCTGCCCGTTCAAAGTCACACCGACATCACCCTTGTTATGATACTTGTGGGCAAAGGTTACTGTTTGAAAATAAACGATGCTCAGTGGTTCGGCTCAGTGGGTAAAAGGCACTTGCTGCAAAGCCAGACAGTGTGAGTTTGATCCCACATACCTGCATGGGAGGAGAGAACCAACTCCTGCAAGTTGTCCACAGACACCATGGTGTTTACATGCACAGAAATAAATGTAAAAAACAAAACAAGCGAAAACAAACAAAAAACTAAATCAAAGCAAACAAACAAAACAAGACGCCAAGCCTCAAAATAACTGAGGCTACCTTCTTCATGTTGCCTTGGAAACATCACCTCGTCCCAGCTTCCTTGAATCTAGATTACCAGGGAATGCATTTCCCACAGAGTGGTCCCTTAGGTGAGGGCTCAAACCCAGGACAAGTGGTTGAGGTGCCCAAAGCAGATGCTGGCCTCCAAGTTCTCCCCGCATCCCTTGGTCTCTAGCTGTTACCGAGCCTTCAGGCTGGCAAACCTCACTCCGTACCCTAACATCCCTCCCGGCCAGCCCCTCTGCCCCTGTATACCCCTTTGCCCCCCTTGCCTATGCCTGACTAGATCAGTCTCTGAGCCCAGGCTGACCCTCTTGGTCAGTGGCGCCTCTCCCTCCCCTCTCCTCACATGGCCCGGCTCAGTGTCAGGTTCACTTTGGGCTCTCTCCTTTTATCTACAATAAACTTCTTCCATCCCCAGGGACACTCCTGCCTTTCCCTTTTGTTTCTTTTTCCCTCGGGGAGGAGCTCTGCTGCTTAGGGATGGATGCATCTCCAGCTCTGTTGTGTAGGCAGACGTGGAGGAAGGGTTAAAAAAGCAGAACAAAGTGTATGATGTGCTATCATTTATATCAAATGACTATAATAACGGTAAACTCCCAAGTACCTGCAGTGTCTCTGAAGGGCAACGGAGTGTCCTGCTTCCAGGAAGAGAGGGGACTGAGTTCTAAAGGGAAGAGTGTGTTACGCATATACCTCATGGGGTCTTCAGGGGCGAGTGCATTTGTGGGTACACATATACATGTAAGTGTGCATGCGCGCGCGCTCACGTGTGTGTGTGTGTGTGTGTGTGTGTGTGTGTGTGTACATGCACATGTGTGAGTCAGCTTGGCTGTCAGCTCACCTGCCTCCTAGCTGGTCTTTTGAGACAAGGTCTCTCACTGGTTGGAGCTCACTGACTAGGCTAGGCTGACTGGTCAGCAGGCCCTGAGATGTCCTGTGTCCCCCTCTTCAGGGGACATATGGATATTTTACATAGCCTTTGAGGGTTGTACTAGGTTAGGAGTTTTGGGTAGATAGTGAGGAATGGCAGCCAGGAAGGCGCTGTGACAGGCAGAGAGCTAGGGATGCGCGCTCCTGAAGAAGCCCTCTGCAGACCGAGCCTTGGCTCCAATGCTCAAGTCTCGCGTTTTACCATATACTCCTTCGTCCTTTTTGAATATCTTAATACCACCATGTAATACCTATTTAACTACACACATGTTTAGACAACCCCCAAAACATTGGTGTGGGGCCAAACAGAGGTAACCGTCACCTGCACGCTGCCTACTCCAGCTGTCTGGAATCCTGTCTGTGCACTGAAAACTACAGTCGCACCTAGCACAGTGGCTGCCGCACAGCGAGAGACTGTGGACAATTAAGACGGGGCTTTGGCTAGAGCCATTCTGGAGCAAAGCTACTTCCCATGTGGCGCTGGAGAGCCGAAAGACCTGCTTGCCAGCTCTGTGGTGAAAGGAGTGTTTGAAACGTCCTCTTCTGTCCACACGACCAGCCCCACAGCCTGCCAAGCTCTTCCTTCCCAGTCTCAAGGGCACACTGCCCTTGGCTCCCTTTCCCCCACTCTACAGCAAAGCCCGCACTCGGGGCTGGGCAAGCTCGGTGGTAAGCACCTACTCAGCATGCCTGTGGCCCTGGGCTTGACCTGCAGTACCCCAGAGCCACCAGCAACCTCCATTCCAGAAGGGTCTGCACCCATCCCATTACAGTTAAGCCTTCCTTATTAGAGCAAAGCCTCACTTTCCACAGTGAGGGAAGAGCCCCCAGAAAGGACTGGGGGGGGAGGTTTAGCTGTTATGGTGTGGGGGCAGAAACACATCTATTCTGAAATGCCAGCCAGGCTCTGGTGGGGACAGAGACAGTTAGGCTTGTAGCTTCAAGAGGTTCTGTCGGTCTAAGGAGCACAGCAGCATGTGCCTTGGCCTTCCCGCCATCAGCAGACAGCTCAACACTACCCAGCCAGGGCTGTCACTGGCACTTTATTTGGGGTGTGTTGCTAACACATACCCAGACTGATTAGATAGACACCACCCAGTCTGATTAAATGGCATTCCTCAGCTCTTTAACTGCCTGTCAACTCTCCAGCTGGCTCTGAAAGCCTCCATCTACAGCCCTGTGCCCTTTCCCCTTAACTAAGGGCACTGGGGGCATTCTCCTTCCATATGTGGGCAACCTTTCCCCTAATGCACAGTCACCCTGATAAGGGCTGGACGGGCCTTTGTGGAGAATTCGCTTTGCAGTACACTTGCTCACTGGTGTTGGGGTTCGTCAGGGCAGACCCGGCTGCTCTTTTATTTGGGGGTTCTGACTGGAAACTGATTGAACAGCTAAACTTTAACTCTTCTCCCTTGCCCTGCTTCCTTTCCCCTGCACGTGTGTGTGCTGATGTGCACGTGTGTCCCTGCATACGTGGACGGACCCATGGAGGCCGGAGGTCAGCCTTGGGTTGTGTTCCTCAGGGGCTGTCCACCTTATGTCTCCAGACGGCATTGCTCCAGAGCTTGCTGTTTTGGCTAAGCTGGTCTGGCCATTAAGCACTAGGAATTCTCCGGTTTCTGCTTTCCCATAAGTGTGTAGCAACACGCCCTCCCAGCTCTTTAAACTGGGAATGGGGATTGAACTTGGGTCCTCACGCTTGCATAGTAAGCAGCCTCCTAACTGAGCCCGTTCCCTAGCTGGAGTCTGCCTTTATGACTCTAGCTCACCTGAACTCAATCTGATGTTAGATCGCTCCTGTTTGTTTCACTTCTGGAAACTACAAGATGCACATCTCTGAACTACAGACTGTCCCAGGGCTCTGATGGCTGCTTGACTCTGCTGTCCCTTACAGCACCCGTGGGCCAGCTGCTTAGAACCTGTGGACTGGGAAGCTTGCGTGCCCTTGGTGATTGGGGTTGGTCCTTGCCCGATGGTTCCTGTGAGTTGCATATCTTCCTTCCTGGGAACTGTCCCAGGCTCCTTTTCTCTAAGGACCTTCTCTACGATGTCTCCTGTACTGTAGAGCCTGCATGAGCTTGGGTGTGTGCCTGGCTTACTGACTCACACTTAGGTGCTAGGGTCTTGAAGGAGACAGTGTGACAGAGGGTTGCATGGGACCGCAAAGCAGAGCAGCTTGGACATCGGCTTTCCACACCAGACTGTAGGGGGTGTTATGTCCGTCTGTGCCCCAGAACCTTCAGTTGGGCTGTCTGAGGTCAGGTACTTGAGTATATGCAGTGGGTCCCTGTGGGCTGTGGTGTCTCTGGCTGGAGGGAGTGCAGCACCCTTGGCTTAGATCCACCAGGGGGCGCTGAGTGAGGCTGCGTGGGGATGTGGCGCCCACCATTAGTAGAGACCTAATGCCCTCACTGCAAGGAAGTGAGCTGGCTGCTCTGTGCCCAGTCCCAGGCTGAGAGGACGGGACAACAGCTGCTTCATCACATCTGGAGGGAGGCTGGTGTCACAGGGGACACAGCTCAGACATTCTGTGACACATGACTGAATGTACAAAAGGGGTCTCCGAATGGCAAAATATTACGCAGCCTTTCGAGGATGTGTGGAAAGCCTGAGAGCATGGGGGAGCCTCCAAAAGCATGGAAGAAACCCAGCACACCACAGGAAAGCCCGACACAGCACAGATATGTACCATGGCTCACAAGGACCTAGGGGCATCGGACAGAAGAGATGGAGAGAAACACGCCGCTCAGTTTCATTCTGTGAGGGCCCCAGAATGATCAGATTCATAGAGACAGTAGACTGAGGGATGCCAGAGATGGGAAGGATCCTTGTGGGATAAAGGCAGTTTGGGAAGATGGATTCTGAGAGTAGAGGAGGGATGGGGGTGGGGTGGGGTGGGGTGGGGGAGCTGGCATCACAATGAGCACACGCTTAGTTCTCTCAAGCTGTGCAGCTCCAGATGATGGGAAAAAAAAGTTTTATATGCTGGTCACAAAAAGGAAGTTAGAGGAGAAGGGAGTGGGAAGGGAGGAAAGACAGGAGGGGAAAGAGGAGGAAGAAAGAGAATGAAGAAGAGGAGGAGGAGGAGAGAGGAGGAGGGAGAGGAGGATAAAGGTGGGGGATACAGAGAGGAAGGAAAAGGAAGAAGAGGAGGAAGGAGAGACGGCAGAGAGGAGAAGGGAGGAAGAGGAGGAGGAAGAGATGGGAGGTGGGAGGAGAGGAGGGTGTCTCCCCACTGGCTCCTGGCAGTGGGCTTTCCCACAAAGGCCCAAATACAAGCTCCTCAGCGCCCCCTGGCTGTCCCTGGCTAATGGGCAGAGGTCCTCGTCTTACCATCCAAGTCACCACATTCCAAGCATAGCTAGCTCTACATACTCACAAATGTCCACTACCACTTCAGCCCCATGGCAGAGCCAGGGGCTCCGAGAAGCCCCACGCACCACATCTTCCATCACCTTAAAAAAAACACTCCCAAGAACAAGGAAGGCTACAGTGCACCCACTGTGTGCAGACAGTTGTCCAGGGGGATATAGACTCATTCCACCGCAGGAAATGCCATCAACAAGTCTCAGATACGACAGGCAGACAGCCACAATTCGGACTCTGTAGGGACAGGTCCTGATTCTTCCCTGCACAATCCCTTCCAGAACAATCTTCAAGCATTTTGAAATGTTTTTGAACTTTCATGATTTGGACAATGTGATGGAATGCACCAGGAGCCACCGCACGTGCTATCCCAGGGAGGAGCTGGTCCTAGAGTGGTGAGGTCTGCCTTCCCACAGTACTTCCTCTCCAGGAGGATGGGGGGGGGGTCCTTCAAGTATCTGAAGGTTCTCCTCCCCCAGGCTCACTCCTGGGGAACACTCGTGTCACAGCGTTCCTGAGCCATTCAGTACTTCCGATGCTGTCGCTAGGAGCTCTCACGCTGTCTGTTCTGCAAATGACAGCAGCCCTACCTTCCAAAAAACACAACCCACAGAAGTAAGACTGAAAAGCTGAACAGGCCAGGTGAAGGGTGCCCATCAGCAAGCCTAGACCACAGGAGATGGATGTGAGGGTAGGGCCAGCCTGGGGTACATAAAGGGGCTGTCTAGAACAAAGGGCTGCGTACAGCCCGCCTTGGATAAACTGTGCTTCACTATTAAGTGCTTTGGTTCAGAACAGAGGACAGCTGAGGCCTCTACATGGGGAAGAGCCAGGCCACAGCAGCTCTGAGGACACTCTAGTGTGTTGCCTCCATCCTGTTCTTTCTACTCTCGAGTGGGTGCGCGCATACAGAGACCCCAGCCGCTGCATCAGCCCAGAACTGGATGGGGAGGGGCCTGCCTGCTCCCATTTTCCTCCATTTTTCTATATTAGGGGCAAGATGATCTATTTTTAGTGTGTAGCTGGTGTAAGTCAGGGGTTGCTATAGCGACGGCAAGTGGCTACAAACCCAGTGCCTCTCCGGTTCCCAGTCACAGAGAAATCCTGACAGAAATGCAGCCCTGGAAGATGGAGCGGGCCTGTTTTGGGGGGTTCCTGGCTCTTGTCCTCATGGCGTGCAGTGCCCTGGGCAGGCGGAGGCTGATTGTGCTAGGAAGCAGTGGCTATACAAACTAGGAACCGCCAGAAGAGCTGATTGGGAATGGCTCAATCACAGGTAATCACAGGTGAGGAGAGAGTCCTACATTTGTGCAGATCTTAGACAATAGGCAGAGGCAGGCTGGTGTGCAGTGCCTGGAAGCCCAGGGTAGCAGGCAGGGGACTGGAACTGGTCTGTGAGTGTTCGTTTGTTGAGTCAGGGTCTCCTGTAGGCTCAAACTCAATCTGTAGCCAAGGATACCTTGAAGTCCTGATCTCCCTATTATGTCTCTCGAGTGCTGGGATTATAGGCATGAGCAATCATAATTATACAGTGCTGGGAATGGAATCCAAGTCTTTGTGCACACTTTTTATCTACCTACTGAGCTACATCCCCACCCTAGGCTGCCTACCTTTCAAGGCTGCCTCTGTGTACACCTACTACCAGGGACCCCAGACTGAGCCCAGCAGATGAGAATGAACCTGGAGACTGTTCGTGCCACCCTCAGAGGTTGGGTGTATGATCTGTGTCCAATGCAGACTGTGGCCTGCCGAGCTCCCTGAGATAAGGCTGCACTCAGAGTGTAAAAAACAAAGAAGCCAGGACAATTAATGTCTAGGTTTACAGGCAGTGGGAAATGTGTTTTAAAATGTAGGTTTCCTGATGACTCAGAGATAGTGAGGCCAGGGGATGAGGAGATAGCTTCCATTGGAAAGACAGTGTATTACAGTGCCCAAGAGGAGGGGGTGTGTCTCAGCCATGGAGGGGAGGGGGATGACAGGGATTGCCAGGCTGTTCAGAAAGCAGTGGAGAAGGAAGAGATCAGGCAGAACCTTGGCTCTTGTTTCCAAGGAGAACAAAGGTAAGGCAGGTGGAGCAGACAAAGACTGGCTTCTGTGGGTGTTTCTGTGGGCCTCAGGAGTCTCGGGAACTGGCTCTATCCCCAGCATCACAAAAACTAAACAAAAGATCCAAAATTATCCCCAGCATTAGCTGCGACACCCATTACTCTCCTGTTGTCTTTACCTTTAACTTCCAAGAGTTTTTGTCCCCACGGCACAGGGAGGCTCCTTCCTAGAAAGCCCACTGGAGGGGAGTGGACCCTGTCTCCAGGGAGGGAGACTCCAGAGGAAGGGGTCTGAGGTCCCCAAGGCTAGATTCCCCAGGCCCTCACACAGCCCAGGCTGTGGTTAGCTCCCCAGGATAAAGCTGATTCACTTTCTTTAAATGTCACCATCTGTCCTGTCCTGAAAATCAAGGTCAGGGCTGCCTCTTGCTGGTGGAATAGTCTCATGTCCTCCTCCACCAAGCTTTCAGCCACAGAGCATCCTGTCTGAGTGTGAGAGATGAGGGTACAGGGTCACTCTCTCCCATCCAGCCTTAGGGGTGCTTTCTCCACTGCTAGTCTACATTCTAAAGAGCTCCTACTGCTCTGTTCCTCTTCTCTCTCTCTCTCTCTCTCTCTCTCTCTCTCTCTCTCTCTCTCTCTCTCTCTTCCCCCCCTCTCTTTGTGGTGGTTTGAATAGGAATGGCCCCCATAGGCTCACATATTTGAATGCTTGTTCATCATGGAATGGCAGTACCTAGAAGGATTAAGAGGTGTGGCCTTGTTGAGGAAAGTATGGCCTTTCTGAAGGAAGTATGTCATTTGGGGTTGGGCTTTGAGATTTCAGAAGTCCAAGCTAGGCCCAACAGTTCTCTCTCCCTGTTGCCTGTGAATCCAGATTTAGAAGTCTTAGCTACTTCTCCAGCATCATGTCTGCCTGCGCACCACCATGCTCCCTGCCATGATAATGGGTTAAATTTCTGAAACTGTAAGCAAGACCCAATTCGACACTTTTTTTTTGGTAAGAGTTTCCTCGGTCAAAGTGTCTTTTCATAGCAACAGATACTAAGACATCATCCATCTGTCCATCCACCCAGCCCCCAATCTGTGGTGGTTTGAATAAAAATGGCCCCCATTGGCTCATATATTTGAATGCCTGGTTCTTAGTTGGTAGAATTGTTTGGGAATAACTAGGAGGTGTGTAAGCCAGTCCCCATTAAATACTTTATTTTACACCTGCCTTGGTCATGATGTCTCTTCACAACAATGGAAAAGAAACAAAAACACCATCTATCATCTATCTCCATGCAGCTTGTCTGTCTGTCTACTATCTATACATATCTATCTGTACACTTCACTATTGTACTGGTTAGTTCTTGTTTTTGTCAACTTGACACAAGCTAGAGTCATTTGGGAAGATGAATTGAGAAAAACGTCTCCATCATATTGGCTTGTGGACAAGTCTGTAGGGCATTTTTTGATTAATGATCAAAGTGGGAGGGCCCAGCCCACTATGGGCGGTGTCATTCCTGGGCAGGTGGTCCTCAGTTTTATAAGAAAGCAGACTGAGCAAGTTATGAAGAGCAAGTCATTATGCAGCATTCTTCCATGGCCTCTGCCTCAGTCTCCTGCTCAAGGATCCTGCCCTGAGTTCCTTCAATAATGGGCTGTGGTTAGGACATGTAAGTCAAATAAACTCTTTCCTACCTGAAGTTGCTTTTGGTCATTGTGCTTATCACAGCAATAGAAACCATATTAGGACAACTATCAATGTCTATCATACCATAAAAATCTATCCATCTATCCATCCTGTCAGTCTGTCTGTCTATCTATCATCTATGATTCATTCATCTGTATATCTATCATCTATTTACTGGTTTACACAATAAAGAGCTGGGCAACGGAAACGCATCTCGGGGAGCGTGTGCTTGTTTGTATTATTCCGAGGCTTCTGAGGATTTCTCAAAGACGCATGGTGGACCTCCTCATCACTGAGATTGCTTCCACGGGCCTCTCTCATGGAAGCAGGAAGAAGAGCACTTCACTCCAGCCCATGGCAGTCAAGGGCTGCTTCCAGATGGTCTGCTATTTGATGAATGGGGGCATCACAGCCTTGTGGAGAGATGGGATGTGGATTAAAAGACCAAGTATCGCTGCACGTGGTGTCAAACACATATGACCTGAGCCCATCTGAGACTGGAATGAATTGGATAATGAGACCCTATCTGAAAGCAGTCAATAAAAAGGCCGAGGCTGTATTGGGTGGTCTTTGCCCCCGCTCCCCCAATGGCAGTAATGCATTACTAGGTTTTGCCTTTGACCTGGAATTTTTATGACTGCTGGATAAGACCCTAAAATGTATGCTGGATGTTGGGCCTCTGACCCCTTCCACCCTTGAGGCTAGGAATGGGCGGGCACCTGCTTCCTTCAGAAAGTGTCTCCACCCTGCTGAAGACTGCATCAAAATCCTGGAGGAGAGATTCCCCACTTCTTGGTAGCCTACCTCCTGGACAGCCCTGCCACCTTTCTTTTGGAACTGTATAACTGGTCATCTCTCTTTGGGGGCTAATATCATTCTGAGTTACCTGAGTCTGTGTTCCAAACCATGATGTCTGGTGTTTGCGCTCAGAATAAACTATTATCTTATTTACTAACTGCTATTTTCTATTTCACATTGACAGAAAGAAGTAGATGTAATGAGGATTATTTTGGGAAAGCTGACTTATGCTCAGCCTTGTTAGTGCTCTTTCTGACTTAGGAAATCAGCCTTCGATGGTTTGTGTTATCTCTTTCTGTTCATAATGGGGCCACTCAAGTACCTCAAGACCTAAGTCACCAAAGCTTCTCTGAGAACACATCTGGGGTCCCTTACCTGCTTTCTGCTACAGCAAGACTCCCAGCCCTGGGCCCTGGGTCTGAGCCCATCTACTTACCACTTATAACCACGCTCCCCTGAGAAGCTGCCTCCCCGGTGTCTATGGCAGCACCCAGCCCTTGCCTAAGAAGCTTAGGGAAAATCAGCAGTGCCCACAAGGCTTGGAGCCAAGGATACAGGGTGGTGCAAGAACTCATCCGGGCCTCAGAGAACACTCAGTGTTGATTTGTTCTTTAGCATATCCAGAGCTCTCAGTGTTTTCCCTTCTCAGTTCCTGGAGCACAGAACCACAGAAGGATGGACTTTGCTTGCTCTCTGCAGGAGCTGAGCTCTTGTGTTTTCCAAAGCACCGAGTGGTCATCTTAGATGCATGGCTCTCTGTTGGTTTATCTCTCTTTCTCCAGGTTTATCTCAAAGGTTGCAGTAACAGGATCAGGGATGGACTGTGGCCCAAGCCAGGTGTTAACCCAAGTTCTGGACCATGGAACCCTGAGAGGCAGGCGTCTCCTGAACTCATGCCCTCTCCTAACTCCACCATCCCCACCCTATTCCTCTATTCCTCCACCACCTCCCCTCTCCTTCTTCCTCTTCTTCCTCTTCCTCTTCCTCCTCAGTTCTACAGGCTTGTTCTAGTATCTTCTAACACACTGCCATGTTTCTGAGACCATTGCCACTTGTCCTTTACTCTGAGTTTGCTCAGTACCTGGCCCTCCAGAAGAGCTGCCCCTCGAATTACACTGCGCCCGGGCGCTCCGAGCCACTCAGTCCTGCTTGAGGACCACAAGATGCTGTTTAAGCATCTGTGCTTCCTCCCGTCCTGCTGCACTGGCCTGCAGGCGGTCCTAGGAACACTTAGAGTCTTACTTAAGCACGGCCTGGATGTTTCCACTTGGCAGCAGGTTTGACCACACGCTGGCCCCCACTGTGGTCACACTCTTGAGCCAATCCTTCACTCTCCTTTCAGACGGTACTGCTACCCTGTCCTACAACAAAAACCCATCCATCTTTCAAAACAAGTTCTTCACAAAGGGATGAACACTGCACAGTTCCACTTTTATATGTGGTGAGGGAGGTCAGAGGCCAAGGCTGGGTGGCTTCCTCTGTCATTCAACACTTTAGTTTTTGAGACTGGGCCTTTCCACAGAACCTGGAACTCTTGGATTTGGCTGGACTGACACCTAGGATCTGCCTGTCCCCTGCCCAACCCCACCCCATGCACCATGACTTGTTTTTCCGCAGCCTGAGGATCTGAGCACTGGACCTCATGCCCGCCTGCAAGCGCTTTGTCTTCCTAGCCCTCCCTCCATGAGCCCACTGCTGTGCGGAGTTCGGATTTGTCAAATCCAAAAGAGGCAGGGAGCAGAGTGGCAGTGTCCAGGGACTGCGGTGTGGAAGGAGGTCCATGGGCAGAATTTCGGCAAATGACAAGAAGATCTGGGATGGGTCAGGTGGCTGCGGTAGAGCGATGTGAACACCCTTCCAACTGAGTCCCATGCTGCCAGGTGGTGGAGACAGGAAATGCTGGGCTGCGTACATTTTGCCATCATTAACCAAAGACCCCCACTGTTTGTCTACTCTCATAGGGCTGTATATCCTACAGGACTGCCTTTTGCTTCTTCTTCTTCTTCTTCTTCACCCTCTGAGCTAGAAGGGGGCCAGCAGAGAGTGGATCCAGTGGAACTGGCAGGATGTGGGTGGTGGTGGGCCCTGGAAGTGGCTACCACTGTACATTTGCTCCTGTGTAAATTCCCACTATGAAAAGGTAAAAACTGTGTTGGGGTATTTATGGCACACTCAGGATACTAGAAACCAGGGCCAGGTGGGAGCTGTGTGTGTGTGTGTGTGTGTGTGTGTGTGTGTATGATAAAGGCAGAATGATGATCGAGATGGAGATGGTATAGTGGAGAAAAGGACAGAACAGGCAGACAGCAGATCTTGCTTTCCAGCCTTGACCTCTGAGGCAGAGCTTTTGATGGTCTCACAGGGCCATATGCAGCCAAGGTCTGTGCTGTGTGAGTGGGACCAGACAGCTGTGCCATCAGGGCTTGCTGGTATAGAGGGAGAGTACCTAACAGGGAAGATGAATGATGCTTCTCATAGTCATGGCATGAGCCTGCTGAGCTGGGCTCAGGGGAAGAGCCAAAGTCACAGGTCAGGGGCTCATGCCAATCAGGTTTTATTAATTCTGCCCATAATTGCAGAGGGTGAGACGAGGCTGCTTGGCTTGTCCCTTATCTAGTTAGTACTGTCCCTCTTCATCTACTGATGTTATCGCTGTATGCTCTTTACTGACATAATCTGGATCTCTCTCTACTGAAGAGACAAAGGGAGAGAGTATGTGAGAATTTTCAGTCTGACGCACACAGCGGGAAACTTCATGTGGGAGATATGCCTTGGTGCAGCTGTGGCCATAGTCCACACTCAGTTTCACGGTGGGCCCAGCGCCCTGTCACTCAGAACTACCCAAGAGGATTCCATCACTGGCCCAGGCAGTCAGCTTTGCAGTGACAGCTTCGTATGTCCTGAGGAAAGATTACCACAGCCCAATCCATGTCAGTAGCTCAGTGACAGTGGGCATACCTGAGCCCCCCTCCTCATCCTCTTCACTTGTTCTGGAAAACCATGAGGCTCTCAGGACAGCTGTGTGCAGGTGTGTGCACAGGTGCATGTCGGAGTGTGGAGTATGCCAATAAGTCCGTGAACCTGTGAGTTTGTACACATATGGACGTGCGAGTGTGTGCATGTGTGTGAGGTAAAAGCATGCCACTGGACTGGAGATGTCCTCAGAGGGAGCAACTCTGCGCAGGACTGGAGGACGAACCGTCTGCACAAGAGGACTGCACCTGATACTGTTATGTTAACCTGACACAGCTATAAAGTCATTGGAGAGTGGGGAAAACCTCATGAAAGTGCATCCTTAAGATTAGGCTGTAGGGGTAGGCAGTGGTGGCACACGCCTTTAATCCCAGCACTTCAGAGGCAGAGGCAGGGGCATCTCTGTGAGTTTGATGCCAACCTGGTCTACAGAGTGAGGTCCACGATAGCCAGGGCTGCTACACAGAGAAACACTATATTGAAAAACCAAAAAAAGAAAAATCAGTCTGCAGACAAGCCTGCAGGGCTTTTTCTTAATTAGTGATTGATGGGGGAGGGGCCAGCTCACTGTGGGTGGGGTCATGCCTTGGCTGGTGGTCCTGGGGTTTGTAAGAAAGCAGGCTGAACAAGACATGGAAAGCAAGCCAATGAGCAGCACCCCTCCATGGCCTCAGCATCAGCTCCTGCCTGCAGGTTCCTGTCCTGACTTCTTTCGGTGATGGACTATGATGTGGAAGAAACCCTTTCCCCTCCAACTTGCTTTTTGGCCATGATGCTTCATTTCAGCAAGAGAAAGCCCCACCTAAGACAATGGCACAGCTGCAGAGGAGAGCAAAAGGGCAGAAGAGGCAGGTGCTGACCTCCAATCCCCATAGAAGAAAGGGCTTGCGGAAAATTCCCCATAGAGGAAAGGACGTAAAACCAACCTCCAAAGTGGCCCTTGCTAGACAGCCAGAGTGACCTCACTGGAAAGGGGTGCTTTGAATAGATTGTTGTAAATGGAAAAAAGGGCAGGGCTGGAGATTACAGTTTGAACTGTGGGGGACACATTTCTCCAGAGACCAGGAAATCCTGGGTGGAGAGTTAGGTGGAGAGTGGGCTGACTTAGCCAAGCTGAGGTGGAAGGAAGCTTCTTCTATAATTCACGACCTCCCTTTCCCCTTCATTCAGTGGGTGCGGGCCTGGCATGATGGAGGGGGTACCCAGCTCTTACTCCAGTGTGATGCTAACTAAAGAGGAAACCTAGACCCCAGAGCCCTGGCAACTGCCCACACGCAGCAGCAGTCCAAGAAGGACGGCGGATCTGAACTTGTTCCTCTGTAGAGCCCCCACATCCCTGATCCCGAGGCCAGAGCTGGCCTTTGCAGGCAAGCCCTTATGATACTCGGTGGAGATGAAAGTATTATTTCTGATCTCAGCAGCTTAGGAGATGGGAAAACAGCCAGTTCTCACACACCAGGGCAGAAACCACTGTCTGGTACACATCAGGCATTTAATAACAGGTCTGCTTGTCGGTCCCCATTAGCAAAAACTAGACTTTCTGTTCAATAATAGGGTCAGATTTACTTCCATAGTAAATGAGTATTTACATCTTTGCTGTGGAAAGTGAGCGCCTTGTTTTTAGACGAATCACTGACTCTGGTTCAATCATCCCTCCGTCCCCCACCGCTGGGTCAGGCACCCCATCCCTCTATAAGCCCCCCAGCACTAAATGGCATTCTCTTCTTCAGGTCATTTTGCAGACTTGTTTTTTTTTTTCTTCCACGAGACTGTAGGCTCCGTGGCTCAGGAGTCCCAGTCTCCACGCTGGCCCTCCTCAGAGCACTGAAGCTCTCCAGGGCTTTGACGCATCGGTTACGGCAAGAGGTAGAGGCAGGCAGAGTCTCCTTCATTTTCAGCTCACCTTCCTTACTGCTTAGATGTCCTGTTCAAGTCATCATGCTACTACACCCATGACGAATTAACTTTTACCACTTGAAATGTCACATTTCACTTTTCTTTGAGACAGGGTCTCATGTAGCTGGCTTTGAACTTGATATGTAACCAAGGATGACCCTGAACTTCTGATCCTCCTGCCTCCAGTTGCCAAGTGCTGAGATTACAGCCGTGTGTCCCCATGCCCAGTTTTCCTCAGTGCTGGGGATCAAACCCTCGACTTACACATGCTAGGCAAGTACTCTATCGGTTGAGTCACACTTCCAGCCCCAGCCTCAGATACTTAAAACACAACAGCTACCATCCAAGGTTGAGTGGTCAGATAGCATCCAGGTCCCTACGAAGTAAAGAAACTTGAGCTGCACCTGCATAGCTCCATCTGAACAGAACACACAAGCTTCCACCTCAGCAGGTCCGCCAGCTTCCCCAATAGTACTGATCTCAGTTTCCTGAACCCACCCAAGGCAGCAGGTCCCAGAAACTGTTTCTCCCCCAAGGGACACAAAACAGGCACGTGTTTCCCCTCCTAAGTCATCCTCAGTCTACCAGATATCTCTTGTCAGGGACCAAGGAGGTGGATTCCCTTCCTTTAACACATTTCATTTGTAACAATACAAGCTCACAGTTCAGACTCATCCTTGTTCTTCTTAAAGCTACTTTTTTTTCTCCCCTAAACCAGTAACAATCCCAATTGATCCCTAAACCACATGGCGCCAGGTGGGTTGGAGAAAGGAAATAGCTTTAGAAAGAGTGGCTGGCCAGGCGAATCCTAGGAGCAGCATGGCCATTAGTTAGCAGTCACTCTTCCTCCTTAAACACTGCCTCGGGGCTATGCCCAGAGCGTGAAGCAGCAGCTGGCCACGCTCACACACAAGTCCACAGGCACATGTGTGTATACATGCACACTCGTGCACATATCCATCATGGGGATCATCAGAGAAACAGAAAGGACAGGAGCCTACCAAAAAGGCCATGAGGTTCCGACTGGCGCCGCTGGGTGCTTCGGTTTTGGTCCTTGGGTTTCTTGGTGCCCCTCAGACTTCCAAAGCGCTTCATGAGTCACTGTGGCCACAGAAGCAGTGACAGGTGAACATATCAGAACTTGAAGAACCAGTGTGAGCCTCAGCTGGGGAAGGGGGGTTCACCAGAAGGGGAGCAGCATCAGCTGGCAGGCACGGGATACCTGGGAACCGCAGCTTACCACTGCTGAAAGGCAGCCAAACTCAGCCACAGCCTGTGGGGTCCGAGGGTCCGCGACAAGATCTCTCGGATTAGTATGAGATGAGGGTCATGCTCCAGGACCAGCCTAGCAGCCACACAGGGACTCGCTCTACAGCTCTCACTCAGGTCCCTGAGGCTCCTGAGAAAGCAGTCCTGACTGGCCGCACCTCTCCTCTCCGGGCAGTGTCAGCCTCGCCTGTCCTTAAGTAGGCAAGAAGCCACCAGAAGCATGAACAGAACCTTGCAGGGGATCTGTTTATGTAGTTAAGGTCACTGGCTCACTGACAAGCTCCGGGGTTATTTACTCTCTTTACACTTAAAGCAGGAGGGGAGCCCGCGTAGGCAGAGCCGGCACTAGCCTGCTAGTCATGTGCAGGTCTGCGTGATGTCTCTTTAAGAAGACTGTAAAAGGAAACCACCCTGTACAGACAATCCTTGGCACCAATTGGCCAGAGCACATTCCATTATGACATGACATCACACAACTATTTTGATGCATGTGCTTCGGGACTCTGAGAGCTAGAAACTGGGAGAAGTGCTAGGGCTAGCTAGACGCTGCTGAATCTTCTTTGTTCCCTCTAGGGAACACAGACAGATCAAGAAGAGACAGGATCATCCTAGGATTCAGCAGAAGGAAGGTCTCAGGCAAACACAGAGCCTGACTGCTAAGAACTGCACAACAAAACTCAGACTTTGGAGGGGGATCTCATTCAACCCCTCTTATTGCAGATGGGGAAACTGAGGTTCAGGACGGGGCTGCGACTCTTCCAAGATCCTGCTGTCAACTATAGCAGGGACGAGGACTCCAACACTGACCTCATCCACCAAAAGCCTAATGTCTGATCTGACAAAGCACGAAACCTTAGTTCATCTGAGTAGCATACGTAAATAAGAGGGTGAAACACCAGAGAGGGAAATAACTTGTTTAGTTTAGTTTAGTTTAGTTTTGTGATAGCTTTTACTGAAGAGCAGTTACTTGCTCGGTTACTAATCAGCCTTCTGACCTTGAGGAAGTCTATGTTCCCACCTTTGTTAGCCAGGATGATGACAGGGCTTCAACTCTAACAGTCTAGGGCAGAGAGACGGCTCAGTGGTGGAGAGCACACATTTCATGCACTGCTCATTCAGAATATCCAAGCTCAGTTCCTGTCACCCATGACAGGAAGGGCTGGAGTAGTACCCACCTGGTACTACTCCAGCCCCAAGGGAATCAGGCGCCCTCTTTTGGCCTCCATAGGCACCTGCACTCACAAGCAGAATTCCACAGGCAGACACATACATATAATTTTTAAAAATTAAATTCCAATATCCTGAACTAATGGCAATGAAATCTGTGTGGCTTCTCCCCCAAATAACCACTTACCCCAAGATTAGTTAAATGGACCTTAGGCTGAGGACAAGATTAGTTAAATGGATGGACCTTAGGCTGAGGATGATTGGCTTGGATCTTCTCAGCTCCTGTTTAGATGGTATCACTTTCAAAAGCAACTGATGTCTGTGTAAATTTTGTTATCTAACAGGGCATCTGGAAATGAGGGAGAGAGGGGACAGGAGAGGGAGGCCACCATGAATTCAGGCCTGACCCCTCAATCTTTGTGGGTTGGTCACTCTCTGGCAGAGTCTGGCAGGCCAGTTACCCCTGCTCATGGTGAAGACAAGGAGACAATGGATCTCTAGATAGAGCAGCAGGCTATAGAACAAGCTTGAGGGAGTTTGTTAAGAGGCCACAGTATGAGGAGAGTCCAGGATGCCGTATGGTAGCCGGGTGCTGAGGTTTGAACGTGGGCTGTCCCTCTCACTTGGCCTCCTGCTAGCAGGACTGTTTGGGGAGGCTGTGAGACCTCTGGGTTTTGGAGTCTAGCTGGTGGAATTAAGTCACTAGGGGTGAGCTTTTGTTCTGGTTCTGATCCACTTTGTCTGTCGCTGGCCCATGTCACATGAACAGAGCCCGCACACCCCACTGCGGTCCTTTCCCCTCTGTGATGAACTGAGATCCCTCCCTTCGGTATTCTCTGCAGCAACGGGAGAGGTCGACGGAATCTCTGCCCCCCCACTCCCCCTGCTGTTCTCAGACAGCAGACAGGGGACACACTTGCTGCCTCATGCCCAGGGGGCCCTCAAGCTGTGGCGTGGCTATCTACCTTCTTGGATCTGACCCTGTACTTCGGTCGTCCCCGTTTTCCATGAGAGCTCCTCGTTTCAGGAATGGCTGGTTGGTGTCCACTCTTGGGCACACTTCTGATTTTTAAAGTTGGCTTGAAACAAAGTTAAACTTTTCTCAATTTAAAATTAAATAAGGATCCAGACATGGTGGTCTGATCCAGACACCTTTAATTCCCACCACTGGAGGAACATGAGTTCCTGGCTAGCCTGGGCTACACAGTAAGACCCAGCCCCAAACAAAATGCAAAAAAAGGAGCAAACAATAACCTAATAAAGGAAAACCAGTAGCAGAATGCGAAGGCCTGTCTGGAAGGACCACTGGACATATACGAAGAGGAGGCACACTCAAATAAAAACCTATGTGAAAAACTGTAGTAACATTCTTTTTTAATGTGTGTATTAAGTGTGCATAATGGGGATGTGTGTGTGTGTGTGTGTGTGTGTGTGTGTGTGTGTGTGTGTGTGCACGTGCACACATGTCCACATGCATGGGTATGGGTAGAGGTGAGAGGATGATGTTGGCTGCCATCCTCAACTGCTTTCCACATTAATTTTTGAGACAGGGTCTCTCACTGAACCTGCAGACTGCAGTTAGCTAGAGTAGGTGGGTGGCTGTCAACGAGCCCCAGTCCTGCCTCTGCAGTGTGCGGCTGCTGAGCATGTGGCTGGGGCCAGCGTTTGATGTGGGTTCTGGGATCCAAACTGAGGTCCTTATGCCTCTGGGACAACAGTTCAGTGACTGAGCCATCTCTCCAGTCAGCGTCACAAATATTCTTACACTAGAAGAGAAGCAGAGTGTGTGGAAAGAGCAAGTGAGGAAAAGATCAGCGAGTGGAGACGGCATGGCAGAGGCAGGCAGGACGGACGGACGTGGGCTTATCTGGACATTCACTCTGCAAGTGGTGATTAAACTGGGGGAGTGCCCTAGGTAGCTGCTGATTGAAGGGATTTGGGTGCTGTGAGCCACTCAAAGACACCCCTGTTCTCCAAGAATGGCGTTTTCATTATCGAAAGAATAACTACCATTTACCAAGAGTCTCTCCTAAGCCGAGCAAGGCACCAGGCAACTTCACAGTTGTTATTTCATTTTCCCCTATAAATGCTGAAGGGCAGCTATCAATAGTGTGCCATTTAAAGATGAATAGCGGAGAGTCAGAGGAGCAGCTTGGTGGGGTCACACAGCTGACAAGCCAGGACAGAGAGCATGGACTTGAACCCGACTCAGATAAATCTGAACGTTCATGCATACACTCGGGCCCAGGGTCAACATCAGGGCCCAAGGTCAATACCCCCTCTCCTTCCCCTGGGCCCTGCCTCAGTGAGTTCCTTGGAAGAAAGAGAATAGGCCAGAGTCTGCATTCTTGCACTGACCTTTGACCTTCAGGCCTGAAAGTTTAAAGAGTCAACCTTGAAAACCTTGATTTGCATCCTTCCAGGAGCCTTCGACAGGGCAGGAGTTGCTGACCTGGCTTGTAGGTTACTGTGAAGTCCCAAGAAGAACAGTATGTTGGGGATGTCTAGATGGCTGAGCACGGGCGACACAGACCAGGAGCAGGGATCTCTGTATGCTGGGACCAGAAATCACTGAGGCAGCCTAGCTCTGGGCTTCACTCTGAGTTTACCCCACGGGAGCATTTGGAGTCTTTGTTGAGGAACTTAAGAATGTGACCAATCAGGTGAAGGGAAAAATTGAATTCCATGTCCTTCAGGGTCACTGGCTGCCACTGAGTGGGGAATTGCCAGGGTTCAGCTTGAGCTGTTTTGGCCTGGCATGAATGCCTACTGACACAAGGCAGTTTTAGGAGAGGGAAGCATTGCAAAGAAAGATAGGAGAGCTCACAGGATGAAACTGTATTGTAAAGTGGCCCAGGTCTTTATAGATAAGCCTTACCAAAAAAAAAAAAAAACCACAGGAAGCCAGTCACAGCAGCCAGGTGGGGGACAACGGACAGCCTCAGAACACCAACCTAACACAAGTTCTATAGGATTTGGAGAGAGGTGTAATGCTAGCTGGTTCTTGTGTGTGCATGTGTGCATGTGTGTCTGCATGCCTGTGCACATGTAAGCATATTTTGCATGTTTGTGGGTACATGTGTTTCAAGGTGTGTGCTTGTGTGTGTAGATGTAAAAGCACCAGGTTGGGGTTGGCAATCATACTCAATAGCTCTTCCATCTTCTTCTCTGAGGTGAGGGGGTCTCACAATCAAACCCAGAGCTCACTGCTAAGGCTGGTTTCTCTATCAGCGCGCTCTGGGATCCTATCTCTGCCTTCTGAGGCTGGAATTATAGGCAGGCCACCACAGCACCCACCACTTCCATGGACTCTGGGGACCTAGACTCTACTTCTCACGCTTGCACAGCAGGTACCTTAACCACTGGGTCACCTTCCCAGTCCATAACTGTAGGGCCTATTTTATATGTGTTCTTTAAAAAATTAGCACATTTTTTGTTTGTTTGTTTTGTTTTTCAAGACAGGGTTTCTCTGTGTAGCCCTGGCTGTCCTGGAACTTACTTTGTAGACCAGGCTGGCCTCGAACTCAGAAATCTGCATGCCTCTGCCTCCCGAGTGCTGGGATTAAAGGCATGCACCACCCACGCCCGGCTAAATTAGCACATTTTTAAATTAAACTAGAATCATATCAGGCTGGGGAGATGGCTCAGTGGTTAAGAGCAGTGACTGCTCTTCCAGAGGTCCTGAGTTCAATTCCCAGCAACCACATGGTGACTCACAACCATCTGTAATGGGATCTGATGCTCTCTTCTGGTGTGTCTGAAGAGAGCAACAGTGTACTCACATAAAAATAAATAAACCTTCAAAAGAAATTTTAAAAACACAAAACCAAAACAAATTTAAAAAAAAAGAATCATATCACTATCCTGCTTCTCGTTCCTATTTCAGCCCCTCCCGGGTATCCTCCCCTCCCACCCTTCCATGGACTCTGGGGACCTACCCTCCAATTGATAGCCTTAGTCCTTCACACACACACACACACACACACACACACACACACACACACACACACACACATGTGCAACCTGCTGAGCCCATTTTGGTTTGCATGTATGTGGTTCAGGTCTGACCATTTGGTATTGCATACCTGGGAAAGGGCTCATCCCTGGGAGAGGCTGGTACTCCCTCTCCGGGCGCTCATCCCTGGCCTGCAGTTCTCTGTCTAGGGCTGAGACCCCATGGAAATGTTTGCCTTCCACATTAGCATGTCCTCCAGTGCTGCCCTTGCTCCTCTCTTGTTTCTGCAGCCACTTCTAGGAGCTACTGTCTCACAGCAGACCTCCTGGATTTCTGGATCATACAATTTTCCACCTTCTCCTTCAACCATGTACTGTGACCCATACTCCATACTCCACAGAGACGGTGTTTATATTAAAATTACATTCAGAAAAGCCCTTAGACCCTCATTACCACGGAAACACTCCGAATGTCATGACAGGCTTCACTCAAGCTGTGAAGACCTAGAGGGGAGAAAAGCAGCTGAAACTCAGGGTGCATCATCTCTCCATGGGCCCCTTAGTCCATTCATGACAAGGGTGTCTCTCATGCTAGTCCACAGCTGCTGAGGCCTGGGACCAACATGCCCCGGTGCAAGTCCAAATACCTGGGAATCACGGCTTGCCTGCTAAGTGACACTGTCCACGCGTCCTGTGTGGAGAGAATGCCTCAAAGCACTTCCTATGTTTTCGGCATGGTAGGAGGGGCCAGCTTCTACTGTTCAATTAGGGACATCTAGGAACAGAGGTTCATAGGAGCCTCCAGAACTCTGGAGTGGACTGGAAGAGAGCTGAAATCCTTGACCTGTTCCACTGCCCTCGGACAGTTACGGTCCAGCAGCGGCTTCTCTGTGGCGGGGATGTTGAGAAGACAGCTGAGAACACAGACAGAAATCTTACTCTCAACCCTTTGAGGGCTGTCTGTGACCCTCACAGGGCCTGAGAAGCACCCAGGTCCCTGAGAGGCTGCTGCCAATCAAAACCTTGGGGTGTGAGTTTCAGATCCCCTTGGAGCTGGGTGCAGCATGCACACTGGAGAGAACACTCCTGCAGTTTGCGAAATACTGTGTCATATTTCACGCAGAGTTCTAAAGGTCATGTTGCTGCTTAGTTCTAAGTGAACTCGCCCTTGGGGCCTTCCTTATTCCTCCTTCGGGGGCTGTGTTTTAGTCACACCTCCGAGACATGGCCCTCCCCACCTGACTCAAGCCACCATGTGGCTCAGAGTCATCCCAGCACACTCAGGGTCACACCTAGCCTCGTGGTGCCTGGGGGGGGGGGGAACGAGAGTCAGGGAATGTGAGTGACAAGAGAGAGTGTTTGTTTTGGCAAAGATGAGCCACCTCAGCTCTCCCAGCTCTGCTCACACCAGTGACATCTAAGCCCACTGAGATTTGATAGTGGCCACAGGGAATCTTACTGTTAAAAACACAGAGAGGTGCTGAGGGCTCGCCTGTGGAAGTATGAGGGCCACATAAAACACCCCAGCATCAGGGAAGGCCGAGGGAGGAGGATGGCTGGGATTTGCTGGTGGCCAGTCTAGCTGAACCAACACTGGGTGGCAGCTTGGTTCAGTGAGATATCCTCTCTCAAGGGAGCAAAGCACTCAGAGACAGAGGAAGACAGCTCTGTCCTCTGCACACACACCAGTGGAGTGTGCACTCACACACAAACATACAGAAAAGTGAAAGCCTATGCAGTAATTATTTTCAGCTAAAATATAGGAGGCAGAAAGTACAAAATCTGTAGATCTCTGAGAGTCAGAGATCTCAGGGGTCTGATTCAGTCCTTTCTTGTGGTCCTTGTATTCTGAAGTTGACAGCTCAACAAGATCTCTGTAAAAGCATATTAGGCCCAGGGCTCCAAAAGTCCCAAAGACAAAGCAGGAAGGACAAAGACCAGGATCATGGCCCATGGGACAGATCCTGGGTGCAGAGGGCCCAACATCACACGGGCAGGGATGCCTTTTTCTAGGGCCTGGGGTTCCTTTGAAGGACCCCAACAACTCCTGTATCCATTCACTATAAATACAATGAACTGGAAGTCAGAAGGTAAGGTCTGAACTGATGGCTGCCTTAGATTGGTTTCTTCTCAAAGTAAAACGCAGAAAAAAAATGGGGCGGCTGTGGAACAGTTTAGCCTGCAGGCCAGCTACAACCCCAAGAGAAATCTGGGCCCACTCACAGGCCCGCAATCTTGAGTGGTTTCAACACTTCTGTGTAACCTGCTGGTTCCATAGCAGGCTCTGCCCATCCCAAGGTCTTAGAGGGATGGTAAAAGAGGACCCGGCAGAAGCATTCGTAAGCCGCAGAGCATGAACCACTGATGCCAATAGCAACTGCTGTCCCCACGGCTGTGCCCTGACCTCACTGTGCCACCTGCTCCTCTGTCTCTGTCTTAGGGTCATACCTTTGAGAACTGTACCCACGGGCACCCACTCACCTCCTCCATCCTCCCCCTTTCCCTCATTTTAACAAGTTTATATGACAACACGGAGCACAAAGGGACAACACATTCAGGCCGTTGTAGTCACCGTCAAGACCAAACGTTAGTGAGCGCGTCAAAGGACTTCAACCAGAAAGTAAAGGGGACTCACAGAGGAGAAAATATCTGCAAGATATATATCTACAAAGTGTTCAATGTTCAGAACTCCTACAAACTAGGCGGAAAAAGACAACACAACTAAAATCGGGCAGAAGGGTCTGGAGAGATGGCTCAGTGCTTAGGAGCAGGAGCTGCTCCTCCAGAGGACCTGGCTCCTGTTGCCAGCGCTGCATCAGGTGGCTCACGACCCCCCCCCAGCTCCAGACGACCCCCCCCAGCTCCAGACGACCCCCTGCAGCTCCAGTTTTGAGGAATCCAAAGCTCTTTTCTGGCCTTTGCATGTGCTTGCATGAATATGGTACACATAATCTCTCTCTCTCTCTTTCTCTCTCTCTCTTTCTCTCTCAATGTGAAAAATTTCTATTGACCAAGAGGTGGAGAACACAGAACCTTAATTCTCCTGAGAAGGTGAAAAATACCACATTTATCACGAAAACAGCTTTCCCTTCCTCAGTAAGTTAAACCTGTGTAACCTACTCCTAGCTATCTACCCAAAAGAACTGAAGACGGGTATTAAAGCAGGCTGCACACAAATGCCCACAGCAGGACTAGTCACAGAACTCAAGCGGGAGGGACACCCTCAGCACCCATCGCTGGGGGAGTGGTGAGCGGATGTGGTATGTCTATTCAAGGGCATATTATTTAACCAGGAAAAGCATGAAGTCACGATAAATGTTAGGATGTCCAATTTCCAAACAAAATCTAACCTGTGAGGAGCCAGTCGCATTATGATTCCATTTTTACAAAAATCCCTGAACAGGCAAAGCCAGAGAAAAGTAGATTGATCTGGCCAGGTTCTGGGAGTCGAGGGATAGGAAGTGACGGGCAATGGGGTTCTGTTTTGGGTGGTTATTGGCTCCTCAGTGTTCCCTAGGGGTTTATGTGCTGGTGCTCAGTGTGTGATACCATTGGCAAGCGGGATCCAATGGAAGAAAGGTCACTGGCAGAGGCCACTGAAAGGGAATGCTGAGATCCAGCTCTTCTCTGCGACCTCAAGACCATGACGTGAGAAGTCTCCACCACCACATGCCCAGTACACCCTCTTTAGAAACTGTCTGGTCCTTCCTCAGCAAGTTCAACCTAAAGTCACTATGTATGTCCACACAGGTCTGAAGCAGCCAGACAGGCACCTCTGCAATCATTAACCAAAGGAAGCCTTTTCTCCTTGGTTACCCATCCAGGTGCTTTGTCATGGCGATAGCTGGTACACTGATGAAACAGCCCTCAGACTGGAGGGCTGACTGTACAGTGCTGGGAATGCACTTAATGTCCCCTACTGTATACTCTCAGACTGCAGGGCTGACTGTACAGTGCTGGGAATGCACTTATGTGCATTTAACCACAAAAGCAAGTTAAATCCACAAATTCTGTGAAAAACAATAAGTATAAATTCTCCAATATCTGTATTTCTAATAGTGGTAAATATGTTTGTGCTAGATAGCTGTCTCCATATTTTTGACTATCTTATCTCAATAGTATCCTTTTCACAGCTACATGGTATCCTGCTGTGTGGATAGGCTGTCTTTATTTAATTACTCCCCCATTCACAAAGATTAAATTGTCTGCAATTGATCTGTTGAGAGGCCCTAGAAGCTATGGCACCCCAGTAGCAGGAAGCATTGCCAGGGCTAAGTCCTCCTTTCTAAGTGTTGTTTGCCGCCACCAGTGATAAGTGGCTAATACTTTTATGCCACTAAACAGTAATGAGATGGCCAAAACATTACTTGGAGAAGAGACTTGTTCCAGAGCAGGAAGTATTTAAGATAAGCCAAAAATGCTGGCAGTATTTACAGCATTATGGGGACAGTCAAAAGACCCAGGAGCCACTTGATGGGGCTCCTGCTGGACCAGTCTCAGACAATGTGGACATCAGAATAAGACAATGGAACATTCTAACTCAGTAACTAAAACACAAATCTCATAAACACATATGTCCACAAACACAAGCATACATGTGCACATATGTACATACATATACACACAGGCATACATTCATGCATGCACATGCATACACATATACAGACACATATTTGTACATACATGGGTGCCACATATACACATAACACACTCATATATCCATGCATGCACAGACATAAATATAAGCATACACACACATATTTTCACATGCATATACACACAGATACACACACATGCATGCACATATACTCATATATGCACACAGGAAAGATGATAGACCTTTTCCTGAAAAAGACTCCCTTTCTAACCAGAATTAGTGATGAATTAGAATATCACTCTTTGGCGGCCATCACAGTCATGATTCAGGCAAGATTCGTTGATTGCTGCTAAAAGTAGCAGGTGAAAGCTGGGCAGAGTGAGGCTTTTTACACAATATTCTAAGCACCCGTCCCAGAACGCTTTATTAAAGCAGAGAGAACCCTTTATTAAAGCAGAGAGAAAGCTCACTGTGCAGACAGTCCTCAGTGCCACCCCAGGGCTCCTATCACCAGGAAGGTGCTGGAACAGTCACTGGCTGCCTGCTGTGAGGCCCTAGCATGGAGCAATCAGTCTGTGGCTTGCCTGCCAACAGCTAACCCTGCATCTGCTCGTGAGGAAGTGCTGAGCACACCCAGGGTGAGGGCAGCCACACAATAGCTGGCCTGCGCCCTGGACGCACTGCACTGTGCACTGCGCAAGAGCTGGGGTAATGGAAGATGAGGCACGCGGAGGGGCTGCGTGAAGCCGAGGGACAGAAGAGACAGGGCCACAGACTGGGTCATGTCTGGGGTGCTTCCAAAAAGGATGTCATTAAGACAACTTGCTGAATGCAAACAGAGCTTGAAGTGGAGCTAATCACTCTTTGTTGACATTAGTTTCCCAGACTTGATAGTTACTGTGGCGGATCTACCTTGTTTTCACAACGCCGGCAGGAGTTAGGCAGGGTTCCCAACCTGTGGCTTCTCACCGGTTTGGGGTCATAGATCAGATATCCTGCATACCAGATATTTACGTTATGATTCATAACAGTAGCACAATCACATCTATGAAGTAGCGACAAAAATAATTTCATGGCTGGAGGTCACCACAGCTCAAGCGAGGGCCACAGCGTTACTGAGGTGGAGAACCTCTGGGTTAGGGGATGTTGAATCTGTAATTTACTCTCAGTCACTGGGAGTCTATACAGACAAGCACTACACGAGCAGAGGTGGGGTGGCGGGAGACAGACAGATAGATGGACAGATGTCAGAGCTAAGCAAACTTGGAGAGATGTTAGCGTTGTGGATTGAGTGAAGAGGGCTTTAGCTTGTTTAGATGTTTGAGTGTGCATGCAGTGGGGGTGTGTTTGCATGTGTGTTTTCGTGTGGGGTTACATGTACACACATGTGCACATGCATGAGGAAACCGGAAGTGGATGTCAGGGGTCTTCCTCTACCATTCTCCACCCCATTATTATTATTAGTTTTTGAGAGCTTGAAGTTGTCAGAATGGAATATTACTTTACAAAAGGAATTGACAGAGGCTAGGGCACAGCTCACGAGTGTCTAACGTGCATGAAGCCCGTCCTCAACACCCAGCACCGTGTACAGCACCATCGAAATCCTGTACTCAGGTGATGGAGGTAGAAGGGTCAGATGTTCAAGGCCATCCTCAGCTATGAAGTGAGTTGGAGGGTTACATAACAACCTTGCCTCAGAATGGGGGGGGGAGGCTGAGGTGAGGACAAAGATGTCATCCATACTGGCAGCAGCTGTTACTGGAAGCTGAAGTGTCCCTCAGGAAGGCTGTGTAGGACTGGAAGACTCTCATGATTCATTCCCAGCACCCACACAGCCCTGTCTGGGCTGGCAGGGATATTAAGTTCCTTCTCAGGACAGGTGCGTGGTGGCCACCAGAGGGCACCCTCCTAGAACTGCATTAGGTGCCAGACCACATAGCTGTGCCATGCGATGGCTGCACTTTTCAGGAAACCCAGATGCCACACATACTTTCCTTTTCTTTGTGGACAGACTGGATGAGTCACGTTTTTTCAGAAGGCTGCAGACCTGCCAGCTGCCCGGATCTGGAAAGCTCCAGCTGTAGCCAGTGAGCACAGGGCCCAGTGAGGCCGGCACGCCAAGGCTGAGCGAGCTGTGGCTTCCGAGGAGGGAGCTGTGCCTGGGGAACGGGCCAGCCAGGGTAAATCTTGTTGTGTTGGGCATTGAGCAAATCCATGCTAAGTTGAGTCCTGACACGCTCCGGTTGTTGGTCCAAGCCCCTATGAACAGTGCATGCATGTTTCCTGTGTGCATGTCCCCTGTGCCCACCTGCAGACCTGCCTTTTCCCTGATGGCTCATACAGCCTCCTCCCCTCATCCATTCAATCCCTAGCTGTGCTTAAGCCCTGCCTCAGTTTTCTTACTGTCCCTTCTTCCTGTGTGCACACTGGCATTGGGTCTAATGCCTGAGGAAGCGAGGAAGCAACCCTTGTGGCTGCTGGAGGGTCCTTCTAGAAGCATTCCACAGGGGCTGCAGGAGGAGAGGTGGCCTGGCTCCCAGTTAGCTGTGTTGGGGCACACTCTGTTCACTGCTCACTGGCTTCTTGGAGAAGCACCACATTCCTCCCAAAGACTTCTCCATCAAAGGAAGAAGTGTGCCAGGGTCCCCTCCTGTCACCCTGTCACAAGGCTCCCCTTCACAGGTTCTTCCTCTGGCAATACTTCACAGAGGTTAGCGATCCCCACTCTCTGTCTCTCTGGTGTCTGAACCAATGCCCAGGCCCCATGGAGTTCTCTGAAAGCTAACAGCAAAAATGCACCATCAGAGACCCACAGTGATGCCCCAGGTACACACCAAACACATGACACGGAAGGAAGCACGCCAGGGCTCCTGTCAGGGAAAGGTGTACAAGTCTCCATTACCCATGTGCTGCTGCTGCTGGGCTGTAGAGTGAGGCTCCTGTCTCTTGAGTGCCAGGAGGAGCCCAATGGACTTGTCACCGAGGCCCAGTGACATGGCTCCACAGCCACTCAATGTCCCCTATACCATGTGTGTTCTCTCACCTACTCCTTGCTCTTCCCTTTCCCAGGGGTCACGAACCTCGCTGAGAGATGCCCAGCCTTCTCGGTGGGGATGTAGAGGTCAGGCCTTGGGAAATGTCCGGCTTGGGTACAGTTCCTATGGCTGCCATTCCTTTTGAGCAGCCATTGTTCGGGTTCCATCCTCCACTGGACGCCTTTGGTTGGTCTACATTGTCCTCCTTTTTTTTTTTTTTTTTTTTTTAACTCTCCCACGCAGGAAGGTAGGCAGGGTTTTGTCTCTAATCTCTGGGTCGACTCTCAGGCTCCCGTGGTTCAATCTCCGCTCTTCACCTCACAGCCACAGAACCACGTGACTGTAACCGTCTAAGCCTGGACTAAGCCCGTCTGTTTTCCACTTCCCTGCAGGACCCTGAGGGGCAGGGGATGAGAGAGGTGTCTTCAGGAGAAGGTGCTGGAGCTGGTGCAGAGCAACCAGCTGTGAGTCTAGATCTTGGGGCTGGAGGAGCGAACTTACTTCAGTTTAGCCCTAGCCCGTTGGTTTCTGCTCTGTACTTGTGCACAATGGCCCCACTGGTCCACATAGGCTGCCCCACTGCCCCCCGAGTTTGTTCTGCAGAGCAAGCCCTGGCAGGGCCCCCTCAGTCCCCGGAAAGCCCTTGGCATGTAAATTGTAGACCTGCAGGCTCCAAACTGAAGCCTTGAAAGCTGGGGTGCACTCCTCCCCACACTGCACAAAACCTTCAGCGTTTTATGGGAAAACACTTTTATTTGAAAAATAAACTCCCAGTTGCTGGGCTATAAAAGAAGGGCTGTCTGGGTTCCAATGCCATGGTGGTGTGAAAGGGGCTGAAGTCTTTAGTTAAATAAACTCCTTTGCAAGCTCATTTGAATTTCAAAGGCTGTGAGGGCACACACTCTGATAAAGAGCGAGGGGGCTGGGGGTGTGTGTGGATGTCCAGTCTCTCTACTTAGGATGACACAGGACTCCTAGTCTTCCTGGAAGATCTGGAACACAGTAACCACACACAGAAAATGAAATTCCTTTGGTGGTCTGTACACCTGACCTCGGTCAAGACTGAGCAAGAAAAGATACTTCTACATCTCTGGCCAGAGTGCATCTTGCCAGTTCCACCCTCTAGCCAACTCTCCACACCCTAGCCAGACTCAACGGGCAGGCCTTTCAAACTCATCTAGGGTGGTATTTTCCAGATTGCAATCACTCTCTCCACCCAGATCATAAAATCAGCTGTTTTATCTGATAAAGCATGCTAAAACAACAGACACAGAAGAGATTCCAGAGGAAACCCTGGGTCATGGGAAGGGTGTTCTATGCTGGATGATGACATCGCGCGCGCGTGCGTGCGTGCGTGCGTGCGTGCGTGCGGGTGTGTGTGTGTGTGTGTGTGTGTGTGTGTGTGTGTGTCTGCACGTGCTCACAAGGCGGAGGGGAGGGGGGCAGGGATGGAGGAGTGAATGTGTGTACAGGGGTGTGACTGCGGTATTTGGAGGTCACCCACCTCAGCTGTCCTTCAGGCTCCATCCACCTTGCTTTTTGAGATAGTCACTCACTAACTAGTTTAGGCTGGCTGGCCAGCAAGCCCTAGAGGTCCTCGGGTCTCCTCCCAGGCTACTACCACACCCACCTAAACTTTTTACTTTGGTTCTGGGACTTGAACTCAGGCTCCCAGCACGCATAACTGAATCACCTCCCAAACTCTCCAAGGTATCTCTTACTGCAAACAGCAGTTAAGAAAAGTTTTTAAACCACACAGCAGGAAAGCTGCTGGCTTCATTTGCATGCCTTGTTCTCAGGTTTTCAAGTAACCCACAGATGCAAATGGCCCAGGGGCCAGGGTGCGTTCTCCACCTTTTGATTTCCACCTGTTTAGCTGCTTGTAATCCGAGGGCTGGAACAGCCTTTGTGTAATCAGAAGAGATAAAACCCAGAACGGGAATTTTTTTTTATTACTTTTTTCCCCTAGTGGGACAAAGATAAGGCCCCAAAGCTCAGCGGGGCCAGTTCCATCAGCAACACCAGTGAGCTATTAAGACAAGATTCTATGTATTGCTCAGTGGGGGTGGAGGAGCAGACCCAATGTTTCCTTCTCATGTCCCAGTACCCAGCCACTCCATGCATCAGCTGGAACTTGTTTTCAAGCTAGCTGTGAAGTCCATCTTAGTCTTAACCTTAGTCAGGATGTTTCTGATCTGCAGGAGAAGGGAAAGGAACGAGAGGAGCTGAGTTCTTGGTCTCACAGCCCACAGAGTGCAGAAAGCAACAAGCCTCCAGGTTAAGGTGCCTTCCACTGTCAGCCCTGAGGCCAGAGCTCTGCTGTGGGTGGCCCTCCATGCACTGACTGGGACTGGCCGGATGGTGGCGGTAGAGTGGGTAGGACGGGAAGAGCTGAGAGAAGAGTCAAGCCCAGCGAGTGGTTTCCAAAGAGAGGAGCGAGAGAATCCAGTCAGGAGGCAACAAACTGCAGAGGGATTTGTGGTAAGAGTTCAGCTCACACACTGGAGGACTGCTTAAGCCAAGCAGAGTTAAGCAAGGGTTTCTAGAGGAAAACAAGCCTGAAGTGACGTCCCCAGGGAGGCTGGAGCCCATTGGCTTGATGTCAGATCTGTTTCAATAGCTTTCAGATGGCCCTCAGTCCCAGCTGTAGTCTGAGCAGCAGCCACACAAGCTTCTGTAAAGGGATCACCCTTCCTCTGGCGGACATCCGGGACGGCTTCCCCGATCATTCATTTAAAGAACACTGGGCTCCACCATTGAGGCCCCACCCTCCTGACCTAACCTGTAGCTAGCTCTTCTCCTCAGGACTGGAAGAAATGTCCTGCATTCTCCTGCCGGGCACGCCATCTTTGGGCTGTCCAGCAGAGCCCTCTCTGCCTCCTTCCCACCAGAGAGGCTGCTCCTGACTTCCCTACACCTAGCACCCCGACACCCTTCTGATTTTCTTCCCAGCACTTGACACAGCATGGTGATGCCTCGGGCATGTATGTCCCGCCTGCCTCCAGGATGGCTGTGACCAGCTTGTTTGCTGTGGCCTGCCCAGTGCCAGAGGCATGAACCTTCCTTGTGTCCTCCTGATTCTGCTAGGATGAGACATGTGCAGGGTCGGTTCCTGCTTCTTTCCTCGCAGCAGCGCCTGCTCAAGGTTCGGCCTGTGAGTCTGTAGCACCCCCTAGTGGCCACAGTACCAAAGAGCCAGGAAAAACATAAGCAATGGATGGGACAGGCCCAGGACAACAGGACCCCAGCTAAGCTCTCTCATCTTACACACCCCCACACTGTGTGAGTGAAATCAGAGGTAAGAAAATGTCCAGAAAACAAAGGTGGAAAGGAGACCAGTAGTAAAGGCATCGCTCCTTGAATGTGGTGAAGACTTAGATGGTGCAGTGGCTGCCCCAAGTGGTTAAATGTAGCGTGAGACATCTCAGTTCATCTCAGATGACAGGATGAACTTTTTAGGGCTAAGTAGACAACCAACTTGGCGAAGTGCTTGCTGTGCACTCCTGAGAACCCGAGCTTGATACCCACATGTAGGGTGCACTGCAATCTCAGAGCACAGAGGGAGGAGATGGGGAACCCCTGGGACTCAATGGCCAACCAGAAACGCCACGTATGAGCTCCAGGCCTATGAAGAGAACCTGTCTCAGAAGATGAGGTGGACAACAACTGAAGACTGATATCTAAAGTTTTCCTCTGGCCTCCATATGTGTGTATACACACAGACACAGGCATGTACACACATATGTACACATGCACACACATATGTCACAGATATATACGCGTCACAATAACAGATCATACACAAGTCATTCTCACACACATGTAGACACATAAGTCAAAGATACATACATGTCACACACAAATCACTTTCACACTCAGATACACATGTAATACACTCAACACATACATCACACATGTCACATAGACACACATACATGCATATGCACACAGACATGTCACACACACACACACACACACACTCAAAGGTGAACTTTTTAAGAGATAAACTAAGGTGGGAGGGAGGCCCAGAGAACCCAGAAGTGTATATGAGGAGACTTGGGCCTAATGTCTTCCCCTCTACAAGTCTACCTGATGAGTTTGCCTGGCTAGTCCATTTACCAAGGGACTTTGCCCAGCTGGCTGATATACTTACTAAGGCCTCCTCACCTCTGCCTGGATACTTCTCTGTCCCCACCCAGCATCTTGTGTGAGAGAGCAGAGCACAGCCTCCCTATCAGCTGCTGTGTTTCTAATGAGGAAATGACAATTTGTGTTCCCATGCTCCTCTCCGGCCCTCTAACCCTGGTTTGGAAGGTCATCATTTGGGAGAACAGCATACCTTGTCCACAGCTCACCTGGGGCAAGATAGGAGAATGCATTCTGCTGCTGATGGTGTGACTACAGAAACACGTGACTTCAATGCAGTAAGGACGCTTTTTATAAAAGGACGGAAATGAGCAGACAGACAGACTGAATGAAGCCTCTCAGGATCATTTTGCTTACTGTCTGCTTAGCTACTTTGTATGCCAGTCTTTGTCGCTTGTTCTGGAAACCATGTCCAGTCAGCGGATGCCTTCATAGGCTCTGTTGAGAAGGCATCTACTTCGTAAATGTCCAGGAAACATCTGACCTCACTGTCTGGCCCATGAAAGATGGACTGGGTCAAATTGGCTCTACCTCAGGCAAGATATGAGGAAGAGGGGCACAGCTGTCCATGGGCGGTCAGGGTCTGTCACCACCTGTGCTAAGGGACACACTGTGCACATGATGGACTTCGGGTAACAAAGGGTCTAGGGTAGGAGGAGAGAAGGCAAGAAGAATGTCATCTGTAGCTGAGGGCAGCATGGCTCAGCTCAGGTGCTGTGTTGGAAATGACTCTTGTGTCTCATGCAGTAAGAAAGCTGAGCAGCCCGATAGCAGTGATGTGTGAACCATGCTGGGCACACTCAGGCTGGGCACAGGGAAGGTGTGTGTAGCCCTCTGGGGCCCACCAAGGACATGGCATTACTTAACTCAGGTCAGCAGTTTGAAGGCCAGGACAAGCTGTTCACTGCTTCCCAAGAGAGAATTCCAGGGGCTGTGGGAGAGAGGCTGACTTTGCTGGGCACATGCTTACGTCATGAGCAACCAGCTGCCGCCACCAAGCTTCGTGTGATGGTTTATCTTTTGTCGACTTGACTGGGCTTAGCAACACCTAAGAGATAGGGGGGCACACCTGGGTGTCTCTTGGGTTTCCAGAGAGGAAATACTCTCTCTCTCTCTCTCTCTCTCTCTCTCTCTCTCTCTGTGTGTGTGTGTGTGTGTGTGTGTGTGTGTGTTGAGAGGAGGTACTGTAACACATGCACTGTAACTCACATACTTTGTGACCTAGAGGAAGCCAGTTGTCTTCTGTGCTGAGGGCTGAAGCTTGGGCCAATGGGGCATGTGCGAAAAATGACTATTATGTTAAGGACAATCAATCCCGACAGCAAACAGGACAGACGTGCATACAAAACAGGCAATTCTCTCAACAGCTCAGAGGGGACCCCAGGGGCCAGCTCCAGGAAGACTAGTGACCCAGTTAGAATCACGAGGACAAACAAGATATATCCCCCAAATTAACACTGTACAAAACAGCAGAACTTTACCAAACCAATGAAAACCATCTACCCACTTGCTACCTGTTGCCACTTTTGTGCTGTGAGAAGAAAGCCCCACGACTCAGGACCCAGTACTCAATGCCACCTGCCTCCCTCACACCCCTGTTAGCCACATTCAATGGGCCAGACGTGTTCTTCCTGACCCACCTCCTGCTTCTGAGTCCTTTCTGTGTCACAGGACCAGTCCTTTACTGGTATCAGCCACACTGCACTAGGGGTAACCTTAGTGACTTCATCACAACTACTGACATCTGCAGCGGTCCTATTTCCAAATGAGGCTGTGTTTTGAGCTCCGAGGAATGTCATCACGTTATTCAGAGTTGGGGGGGCACAAGTCAACCCTCAACAGTTGCTGTGAGGATGAAACCACTTGAAATAATTTAGTTTGCCCAGTTCCTCACTGGCTTTAGCCGGATAACTTGATGTTCGTGTTGGCCCCCCTCCGCCGCACCCTCCCCTGCCCTCGGAGTCCTGACCCACTGGTCACTCACTCTGTGGCCGCACTAGATGATTCCTAACAGTGGTGGGTGACTCAGCCCACAGGATTACGGAGTCCTGCCAGGAACCATTAAACAGAAATTTCAGACTCATTTTCATCTTCTCTTTTGGCAATACTGTTTAAGTAGGAACACGACAGACCTCCAAGAAAGGCTTGTGGCCCACACCAGCATGGCTCTACTTGATCTGGGCAACAAGGTAGAGGGTGGCAGAGTACAAGTCCAAAGTCTGTCCTGCCAGCTTCTTTTACAGCAATGAAAAATGCCTAGGAAATCCAGTTTCCTAGCAGGGGTGGGTGGGGAAGGGGCGGGCCAGAGAAACAAATATCTGGAAGACTTGTCTAAAGGAGTTTCAGAGACAACAATGGCGGCTGTGAGCTTAGGAGAGCACAAAGGTTGGGGAGGTAAGACTGAAGAGAACTCATTCAGCAGTCTGCACATGAGACGACCTTGTCTGGTTTGAAAGGGGCTTGTTAGTAAAGTGCTCTCTCTTCACACAGCCATGAGGTCCTGAATATGAAGAAAGAAAGAAGGCAGGTGCAGTGGCTGTGATTCCAGCTGTGGAGACAGAGGCAGGAGGATTCCCGGGAAGCCTGCGACCAGCCAGCCTAGCCAAATTGGTCAACTCCAGGTCGAGTGAGAAACCCAGTTTCAAAAACAAACAAACAAACAAACAAACAAACAAACAAACACGAATTTGGCCTCTGGCTCCACACGCTCAGAGTTGGTCTCACAGGCAGAAATGAAAAGTCTAATGAAGAAGGAGAGAAAGATCTCAGACAAGCTGTTGAGGGAGTGTGAGGAGCTTGGGCCACACTGGGGGAAACCTGCTTCCTCCTGGCTCAAGTAATGGTCCAGACAGAATGTCAAAGGAGTCTAAGTTCCCAGGCAGCCAAGGTGCCCTGTGTGTTTTTCAAGATGGAGCGAGAGTGCCTGCACTTCTCAGAACTGACACAAGAGCAGGGCACACGGAGAAGGGAACACGTGACCTGGAGAAGGGGGCATGTAACACGGAGGGAGCACGTGACCTGGAGGAGGGATCACACGGCCTGGAGAAAGAAATTCAGGATGCAGAAGAAGGTCTGAAGCTGAATGCTTGAAGACCATATGTCTAGGCAGATAGTGGACAGGCTGACCCCTGAACTGTGCTCGCCCAGAGTGAACCTTAGCGGCTCCCAGACTCTCCGGCTGGATTTACTTCCAAGAGAAGTACGTGCTTCCTTCTCTGGGTCACGCAAAGCCCCAAATAAATAACAGCAACAAAAAGAGAAAACAAAGAAGGCATTTCACCGTAGGAGGAGACAGACTTAGCTGTGCAAAGGAGACAAAACAAGTGTCAAAGGTCAGAAACGCCAGGCCTAGCTGGTGCCATGGTTGTAGCTGGCAGTCGGGTGCATAAATTTGGAACCCAAATGTATGTCTTTCTCAGAACCTCAGATGTGGCCTTGTTTGGAGATAAAATCACGGCAGATGTCATTACTTGAGGTGAGATTATTTTAGAGTAGGACAGCCCTTCACCTCATGTGACCACTGTTCTTTTTAAGGAAAGAAGGTGTCTGCAGGGGAGAGGGGCTATGCCACAATGGAGGCAGTGTTAGTGTCGCTGTGCCACAGCTCAGGGCAGAACAACAAGTAGGTGGGACCTCTTACTTCAGCTCACGGTTTCAAAGGTTTCAGTCAGCCGTGGTGGGGAAGGCCTGAGGTCAAGTTTGTGGAACAGGAGCAGGTTGTAGCAGCTCCTTGCATGAGTCTAGAGGGCACCTAGACCCAGGGCTGGGCTATCATAGTCAAAGGCCGGGAGACCTATTTCTCCCAGCTAAACCCAAAGGACACCCCCCCCCCCACCTCCAAAAGGTGCCAGGAAGCAAATGCTCAGAACATGAGCCTATGGGGATAGCTCAGATCCAAACTGTCACAGAGATCGAGGTACGAGGTCTCAGAAGCCAGCCGCAGGCCTGGGTCAGATCTTTCCACAGCTGACATGGACTGTGCATGCTTCAGCCAGCACCTTGATGGCAGCCTCTAAGTGCTGAGGCCACCCATCCGCTATTGCAGGTTTGTCTGTCCCCATCGGTCCATCACCTAGCCTTAGGTATCCGTCCTCACTTTGTGCTCAGATACACTATGGAGGGAATCAAGGATATGATACAGTGGGCTTTCTGGATTGAAACAAACAAACAAACAAACAAACAAACAAGCAAACAAGCTGTCCATTCTTGCCGTCAAGTCTCTAGAAGCCAGAGGTATTCCTTTTCTACCTGAATCCTGAGCTGAGCTGAGTCCTTTCTAAAATCCAGATATGCCCTCCCCTGCCACCCCCCAATAAACCGTCTTCCTTGTTTAAAAATCCAGAAGTGAAGCGAGACGCAGGGGTGCTTGCCTATACTCCCAGCATGTGGGAAGCAGGGGCATGAAGCTTATGCTGAGGAAACCCTGGGCTATACAGCAGTTTAGAGGACAACCTGTGCAACACAGGAAGACCCACTTTCAAAACAGAACCACAGTAGGGTGACAGCACAAGGGTGGGAACCAAAACCAGCTTCAGAAACAAGGCATGACTCACCCCAAGGTCCTTTTGTACAAATGTGGGTCAAAGACAAGCAGCAGGCAGCACAGACAGGAAAACTGGGCCACTACCTGATTACTGTCCACTCGAGACAAAAGTGGGGCAGCTGATCAGACGCACAGCTATTCTTGGTAAGGAGACCAGACAGGAACGCCCTCTTAGGACTCTGGGTAATGAACAATGCCCTCCTGACATGCCTGCAATGGACACAGGGTGCCATGGGACCATCATCAGAAAGCCCCTGTGAACAGGGGAATGAATTCTCGGGCAGTGAGGAACAATATGTTGTCTGTAATCCAGGAAAGGGTGTCCAAGCCTCAGGGATAGATAGGCACATCGTCTGACCTCAGAGCCAGCCTCACACCAGGCCAGCTTTCTCTGGGCTCCTGCTCCAGACACGCACATTGGTACCAGATGGGTGTAGGAAAGCTCACGAGCCGGGCATGGGGGGGTGGTGTAAGGGCAACAACCGCAACTGCCCCGGAGAAAGACTTGATCTGTGAAGTCTCCTCTCATCCCAGGGGCTTCCCCAAGAATCCAAGTGCCCTCAGTTCAACACAATCAATTTTCATCTTTTTGTGAAGCTCAGAGGCATTGCATAACTCTTCCTAGGCCCAATCCACAGCTGCCTAAGGAGAGGTGGGAAGGCAGCCTTCATAAGCCCACCTAGCCTGAACATCGTGGTACCTTCTAGAAGAATAAAATGGAAGAGGCACTATGCCCTTCTGCCCAGAGAGCTAGAAGAGGGGGTCTGTGACCAGTCTGTGATCCCATCCAATAGCTCCTCTAGTGGTGGGGAGCTGTGGTACCCAGTTTTGGACACATCCTGTAGGGTGCACGTGGCCCCAGCCCCATGCTGTTGACAGCTGTCTGTTTTGCTGACTTGGGACAAACTGATAGCCAGGTTTACAGAGCCCACGTACTGCATTGGGGCTTGGCTCGGTACAGGCTGCAGGAGTCAGACATAGGAGTTGGACTGAGAACCTCACTCAAAGCTTCTCAGAGCATGCACAAGAAGGAGCTGAGGTGCCAGCCTCTGTCCCAGCGCCTGGGGCTGCACATCTCAGGAGAAGTTGATGGAGGGTGAGGTTCTGTGCTCCTCAGTCTTCAACCTGGACTTCCCATCTGTGAAGTTGGAGGGTGCCCTCCCATGTGCCTGACTTACCTAGGGCCCTAAGAAAGGGGGTGGGGACTCTGAGGAGGTCTCTAAGGGAACTCAGACCCTCATGTCAGTGTTTGGTATGGGGCAAGACCTGGTTCTTCATTATAGGAGTCTTCATGTGGCTCTGGGCAGGTCAGCCCAGGTCAGAGCATGCACTCCTGTCCTCATTGCAACTGCTTCTGCACCAACTGTGTACACTCTTACACCAAGTGCACACCTGAGTGCATCAAGTTCACACATTCCTGCTCTGAGTACACACCCCAAGTCACCAAGTTCGCACAGTTGTGCCCCGAGTACACATCACGTGCATGACTTGTGATAACTCTTCCTGGGTCACCTCTCCTGTGGCGCATTCACCTCGTGTTCTTCTAGCCCTGCCCACATCAAACATCCTGATGATGGCTTTGACCCTGAACACCAGCCTCAGCTGTCCCTGAGCTGACCTCTCTCCTCTGCTTCCAGACAACACCCACCGCCAAGCTCATTTTTTTTTCCGAGACAGGGTTTCTCTGTATAGCCCTGGCTGTCCTGGAACTCACTTTGTAGACCAGGCTGGCCTCGAACTCAGAAATCCGCCTGCCTCTGCCTCCCAAGTGCTGGGATCAAAGGCGTGTGCCACCACGCCCGGCTCCACCAAGCTCATTTTAAAACAAGCATTTATCTTTTAAGCTAGGCCTAGTGGCACAGACCTTCAATCCCAGCTGCTCGGAAAGATGAGTCAGGAGGACTGCAGACTGAAAGCCTGTCAGAGCTACACAGTGGGTTCAAGGGCAGCTTTGAGACCCTATCCCAAAATGAAAAAGTCAAACAGGGTAGGGGATGGAGCTCAGTGGGGGACATTGCTGAGCACAAATGAGGCTCTGGGCTCCAGCTTTGGGACCACACTATTAAAACACACACACACACACACACACACACACACACACACACACACACACACCAGGGATGCCTCAGATAAAGTAAACTTTCCTTTGGCCAGTCCTTTCTAGATTGTTTAGAGAGACCAGGCCCATCACACCTCTCTTTTGGACTTTGGCTCTGGGACTGCATTCAGGAGGACATGGCTCCCAGACTGTGGGACTCTATCACTGCAGCCCTGGAGGCAAATACAGCCGAGTGAGTGACCCAGGCATGAGGCCACTCAGTTGAGGTCTGGTCTGCTGCTCCTCCATTTAGAGGGGCCACATAGGAAGGACATCTGGCCCTCTTCATCTGGAGATGCAACCAACCATCTCTACAGAATGTGTGCAGGCTCTTTCTGAAATCATTGTAATTAGTGTCGGTGTGTGTAATGGGGGAGGGGAGGGTGCCAGTGAGGTGGGAGGACAACTGTGAAGCCCTCTTCCCACATTTATATAAGTTGCCAGGCTGATGGCAAGTACGGGGCCTTTTCCTGCTGAGCCATCTTACCAGCTCTTTCCCAAGACTTACAGGTGTAACTTCTCATATACCATGCACATTATGCTAGGTTTTATAAATAATCTAGAGATGGTTTAAAGTATATGGAAGGGTGCTGGAGAGATGGTTCAGGACTTAAGAATACCAGTTGCCCTTTTAGAGGACCTGAGTTCAGTCCCTAGCACCCACATGACAGATGGCAACTGTCTGGGACTCCAGTCCCAGGGGGACCTTCTGGCCTCCTCAGGCATGTCACATGCACGGCATATTGACTAACATGCAGGCAAAACAGTCATACACATTAAAAAAATATTACAAATGTTTTTAAAAGGATATGAACGGATTATACAGGCTTATGCAAATGCTACATTATTTCTATATAAGGAATTTGGGCATCTTTGGCTGTTTGGTGTCCGTAGTGGATCCAGGAACTAGCACCTTATGGAGTGGTGAGGGACAACTGTATGTGAGACTTAGGGTGTGGTCCAACAGCTGGGAGAAGTTCTCCTGAACACTGCAACAGCAGCGCTCAAACATCCTGCTTGGGACTGGGCTTTGTAGCTACACACCTTTTCCCTGGAAACTGTTAGCCTCAAGGAGCTGTTGTGTGGCCACACCTCCTCAGTCACAGTATAGTGTGTCAGCAGCCATGCCTCAGTCACAGTATAGTGTGTCAGCAGCCATGCCTCAGTCACGGTATAGTGTGTCAGCAGCCATGCCTCAGTCACTGTATAGTGTGTCAGCAGCCATGCCTCAGTCACAGTATAGTGTGTCAGCAGCCATGCCTCAGTCACAGTATAGTGTGTCAGCAGCCATGCCTCAGTCACGGTATAGTGTGTCAGCAGCCATGCCTCAGTCACGGTATAGTGTGTCAGCAGCCATGCCTCAGTCACGGTATAGTGTGTCAGCAGTCATGCTTCAGTCACAGTATAATGTGTCAGCAGCCAAGCCTCAGTCACGGTATAGTGTGTCAGCAGCCATGCCTCAGTTACAGTATAGTGTATGTATTACAGGTTGACAGAAAGCAGAAGAGCTGCCATGCCTGAGACAATATCCCACAGACCACTCATGCACATCAAAGAGTAAAGTGGGAACCCTCATAATAGCTTATAGCTCAGAAAGGCTCAAGTGTCTGTCTCCACAGCGGATCTGGAAAGACAAGAGATGCAAATGCTACTCTTTCAGTGGGAAGTTCCTTTCCACTCTCCAGGCAAACATTCTGTGGTAGCTGAAGTGTGGAATGGCCCTCTCAGGCTCCTGTTTGACCATAGGATCCCCAGCTGTGGGGCTGTCTGGGAAAGCTGGAGCACCTTTAAGAGACAGAGCTTCACTAGAGGAAGTGGGTCACTGGGGGTGTTGGGGGGGGGGTGGATGAGCCTATCTTTTTTCTTTTTTAAAGCCTGGCCCTACTTGCTGTTTACTCTCTGGTTCCTGAATGTGGATGCTCCTGGCTCCAGGCCTTCCTCCCTGGACGGATGCCTCTATACAACTGTTAGCCAAACAAGCCCTTTCTCCCTTAAGTTGTTTCTGCCAGGATACTTCACCACAGCACTGGGAAAGAAACTGAGACACACCTTTTTTACAGCTGTCCTTGGCCTTTCTTATGATCAACAGTGCTCACGTGACAATATTCATCCTCAGTCCACAAGTACCTTATGAGTCCGAGGGATGCGTGCTCCAGCCCTCACACACACTTCCCTCATGTTTCTCCTCCTATCTATCCCGCCCACGTTTCCAGGTGCCCAGAGCCCCAGAAAGAAGAACCCAGGATCTTCCAAAAGCTCATTCAAAGGCCAGGATCTCAAATCCAGGGACAGGGCCATACCAGGCAGCCCACTGGCCTTGGGTACAGACCCACCCCGAGCACTGAAGTGAACATTTGTCTTCCCTTCACGCCACTGAGTTCACACCACTGGGCACACCACACTGGAGGACTAGTGTGGGTAGTGAGCAGCCGGTGGAAAAGGACGTCACTGAACATGAAGGCACGGCTTAGCACCAAGTGTCAGTAGCTACCCTGTGGCTCTGGTGCCACTTGACGGAGTGGCTGTAGAGAAGGTCGCTCGCAGCCCAGCACCCACCTGAAACCATAGCATCAAAGTCTTACTTTTTCTGGACCGTGAGAAGAACCGGATGCCCCCAGGAGAGGTAGACGGGTTGGAGTTGGGCGAAGACTCTTTGGATGAGGAGCGGAAGATCCCACTGAAGCTCATCCGGCGTGGAGAGCGTGGAGGGGACTCCTGATAGGAGAACGGGAACACAGTTTTGGGAGAGCCAGGGCTCGTCTTGGGCCTCACAGGAGCAGACACAGGGCTGGAGGGCCGGGGCTGGGGACCCCTGGAGAAGAGTCCTCTGGAGGGGCTGCCTGAGCTGAAGGGACTGTCCACCTGCAGAAAGACAGACAAATGGGTGCGGTCACAATGCTCCATGCACTCTGAACTCTACTAGAGGAGACCTGTAGTTATCGTCCTTTCTTACGCTCACCAAGCAGGCAGAGAAACAACCCTGAGCTCTTCCACGGAAGTGACAAGGGAATGCTCCAATTGTCAGCCATGGACACCTGACCTGGGCTGGTCAGCTCCTGTCCTGGAGCTGTCTAACAGAGAGAGCCTCGAGGGCACGTGAAGGTGAGGAGAGGATACCTAGCACCACCCCAGTCTCTCCTGACAGCCCTGCCTATATTCATTGACTGTTCCCATAATAGCTGTTGTTCCTGAAGCCCCTCACATGTCCCTTTCCAGTCTGATGACACACAGTGGCTCTTTGCACACTCCCTATCCTAAGAGGAAAAGTTGAGCCTCCATGCACACTTGGGATCATTGGTAGGGACGCTGGGGTGAGGAGGCAGCAGGCTTTACTCCAAGCTACTGTGGCATGTGACTGGCCGAGGTAACTGACAGAAGTCGGCAAAGGTATAAGCAAGACCCCAGACTTCACTAATGACTCGAAGCCATAGCTAAGGTCTGAAAAACTACCAGGCCCCATAGCTTTAAGCCATGGCTCCAGCTCATAGCCATCCACTATCTGCTGTGTGAATGTATCCAGGAACATGCTTCCTGCAGTCTGCTCTCTGACCTCAGCTCTGTCCCTTACTGGGTCATTGTGCTCCCTGGTCTTACTGTCCCTCTTTTCTCCATGACAGAAGGACCGTCATACCCTCAGCTTGTAGGTCTAGCTGCGTGTTCACATAGTGGCATCAGCAATGATATGGTGTGCGGTGATCAATGGGGTCCAACTACTTACTTTACTTGTGACACTGGGATTCAAGGGACCTAAGGGGACCCCAAGTCAGCAACCAAAAATAAAGTAACTGTCATAGGCTCAGAGGACAATGATCAAACCCTGGAAATGTGTTCTGGTAACCAGGGCCATGTCCCAGAGTGGATGTGTGGACCCACCAGCAGAGGGCGCCCCTGAGCTCCAATATCAGGCATCTCAAAGGCTATGATGCCCCTGTGGGGATGCCCCTTCAGTGACTATCAATTTCCTCTGTGATTCTCCACCTGACCCTAAGGAAGTGTCACATGGAGGTACAGGTGGGGTGTAATATCCAAAATAAATTCAAGACTACCCCATACCTTCTCCCTTCAAAAGGACTTTCCAAACTACTAGCAGACCAAGAACAGAGCCAGATAAAAAGCTGGCCCACTAAACAAATATAGAAACATAGTTTTAAAGGTCAAAAACAAGATTAACAATTCCCCTGCCCCGCCTCACACTAAAAACCACAAGGACAAACAAAATGAGAGTCACCTTCTACAAACCAACCAATGTCTAAAAAGGTTATTGGCTACACCAATTAAAATAAGCCAAACTACCCTGGTGCCTATATCCGGCCCTTACAAAGGTATAAACAGTGTGTTCTTTCTTTGTTCTGGGTCTCTCCTCCGGTGGCCTGCGTGCTGAGAGGGGGTTCCCCAACATGTTGGATAAGTAAAATCCTCATGAGTTTTACAACGATGGCGGTCTCTGTGGTCTTTATGAGTAAGGGTCTTTGGATAAGCTACAACAGCGGGACTCACTTGATACCAACTCCTTCCTGAATGGCTCTGACAATGTGGCCAGGATCTTATAACTGAGCCACCTCCCTAGAAAGATGTTCAAATCCACTCTCCTCCTACTTACAACAAAGATTAGTTAGATTCCCTGCCTCTTCAATTTAGCCACCCTTCCATTTGCCTATGGGACTAAGGGTGACTTCTGAGAATAACTTTTAAGGAAAGAGGTTCTTTAGGTGGTAGGTGGATTGCCATCAAATAAGGAATGGGAAGCCAAGAGGCAGACCCTCACCTGCCGTAGGAACCACACATACCAGAATTAAAGGATCCCCTAAAGCAATGATAAAAATGAGCAAGAATTTGGACAGAGACCGGAGTGTAAGTCCTGCACCAGCAGTGTGGGTAGATGAGTGACCTGGACCCCCTGCATCTGTTTCTCTACACCATGAGGATGCTAGACTGCTTCATAGGCTGCAGAGATATTGGGCTATGTTATACACAGAAGGGATATTTAGCGTGGCTCATGGCATACAGGTGGTCCTTCACACATGTCTGCCCAGCATCATCATTGTGCATTGAAGAGTTCTTGATAGAGAAGGGACTTGTAGTCTGGAAGAGGAGGAAGGCTGAGTTTCAGGAATGGCTCGGTTATGAGAGCTATACATGGAACCAGGACCTGATCCCTGACTGTGGGGGACCAACGTGGCTCCAGAGCTAGAAAGGCACCGGCTGTCAGGTGTATGTGAGGTTCAAAATGTGAGCAAAAGGTGTTGACCGGAAGCAGAACAGACACCATAAACCTGGTGAGTGCTCTGACCTCAAGGCCTGCAGCTTTAACCGGGACACTATGCACCTCTAGTATCATTACAGAAATGTTCTTGGGATCAAAGAGTCAAGGCCAGGCAGAGGCAGTCACCTTTAGAGTCCCTGAAGACTGGCCCACAGCACTCCTCTATGCCGTACAGCTTGTTCTGATGAAGAGGTGTCCCGGGCAAGTGCGAGGAGACAAAGGCAGACAGGGAAGCAGTGGTCCCAGAAGACCACAGACCAGGGGGAAACAGATGAAGGCATGCCAGGACAACAAGCCCACCTCTCACAGGACCCCAGATCAGGGAAGACCTGGAGGCTGGTGGGCAAGGGGTGGGCAAGATAGAGGAGGCATTCTGGAGTGGGACTGGAGAAGGAGCCAGGTCTCAGATACAGAGGGCTAACACATGGTCTACCCAGGAACTCATACAAAGAGTAGAGTTTATGTAAATGCCATAAAAGACTTGAATCTTTTTTTTTTTTTGATTGGCAAGGAGCCCCTGAGACCCCACTGACTGAGAATCCATTCTATATTCAGAATTGCAGGCCCTAAGAGTTAGAAAAGGGAGCCCCAGAAAAACAGACCTTCTACTTTCTTCTCCTAAAAATGGCCAAAGAACAGAGGATGCTGGGCCCTGCCTGAACTCTCCTACAGAGACCTGCCCCTGAAGATGGAACCCTTCCCTGCCCGTTTCCTGGATAAGGCTGGCAGGAAACAGCAGACCATGGGCGCCTTTATAGCCACCAGGGATGGCTAGGCATCAGGCTATTAGGCTAGTCGAAGCAAACTGATACTCTGATCAACATAGCTGGATGACACTCTCTGCGTACGGGTAAGCCTCCCTCCCCACTGTGTGCCTGCTTCTCGGGAGCTAATGGAGAGTAGGCACTTGGGCTCTGGAAGGCAGAGTTTCCCAGGGGGGACAGTCCATGTTTGTCAGGAAGCTGAGACTAGGGACAGCCCCTGCTCTGGTCTTATATGAGCTTGTTTTTCCACAAATTAGAAGAAGAGGCAGTGGGAGAGAATCTGAGGAAGGAGCCTAGTGGGGGCTGGCTTCAGGACTGACCATGAGGGTTTGGCAAGACAGGGTATCCATGCTCTTGAAGATAGAAGCAGAGAACAGGGGTGGAAGGAGCCAGGAAGGCAGCTGGGGAGAGGAAATCCAAGCCGCGGACATAAGCGCCAGCCTTGGAATCCAGTGATGAGTCCAGCGCCTCAGGCTGGAAGAGCCAGAAGTGGGAGCTGCTGCACTAAGTTCCCAGGACTCCGCTGTGGGCTGATCTCCAGAGGATCCAAGATCAGTTCTCAGCCAGCAGTGGGCAGAGATCAAGCCATGTCTGCAGCCTCGCCCAGGGGACACTCCCTGAGAGCATGCAGACAGTACGTGGGTGTGCTTCTTCTCAGAGTCTTGGTCCTGCTTGTGCTGACCGCCCTTCTCGCACGCTCTGCGCCTGCTCCTCAGTGATGTCATCTAATCCTCGATCCTTCTGGCAGGCACAATGCCTGTCCCTGGTTGGTATGTGAGGAGACATGCTCAGAGAGAGACTGTCTTGTCTGAGGCCACATGGAGACGGCTAGGGACGAGAGGATTCTCGGGCAGGGTTCGCTGGGCATTTGCCAGGCCATTCCACAGACCCCTCTGATTAGCCTCTGCAGTGTGGCTGGCCAGCCCGAGGTGGCGAGCAGCAATGACTCTCTTTGGCTAGTTCTGACTCGTTAGCTATATACTAGAGTCACACCATCAGCGTACCAGAGTGCTATTCAGAGACAGTTACTATGACAAAGAACTGCTACCTCTCGAGGATGAGGATGGGAGACAAGAGTGTGTAGAGAGGAGATACGGGAGTCCCATTTTCCTATTGATGATGTTCTCCGACAGCCCCTTAGGTAGTTTAGAGCACTGGTGTGGGATGTGTCCTGCTTAGGATACTTCCCTGACTGGTAGTCCCCCAGGCCTGAAGTTCAGGACATTAAGGGTACAGTGGGGAGCACACTAGACCAGCACTGAGCAGCCTGCACTCAGGTCCAACTCAGCTGCAAATCGGTCACGAGCGAGCGAGGCAGCGTTGTACTTTTATCATCATGGTGGAGCTTCTGCAGCTAAACACAGCACGTGCGAGTGTGGTACCTTAGGAAAAGCCGAGGAGAGGAGCAGGGCTAGCGGAGGAGAACATCAGCCCCATGAGACGACGAGGCTGGCTTATGCGTAAGCTGACTTAAGGAAACGTGTCTTGAACACTGAGTTCTCTGCTCAGCTCCACAGCCACCCATACTTGCACAAGCGGACGTGACTCGTGACCCTCACACGGACTGCCTCATTCATCCAATGTGGCTCCCGAGGACAGACCTCACTGCCCTGTCCTCTTCTGGTCTACCTGTTCCCTTGTTCACGCCCTTCTGCCGTGAAAGCCCAGTAGCATCCCTAGCTCACCTTGGGCCTCTCCCATCACATCCTCAGAAAGGGCCAGACATATGTAGAAATCTAACAGAAGGTCCCTCAGATGTTTCCATAAGATCCACGTCGTGAAGAACGGAGTAAGGGCAGAGGCATGCCTTTCTAAGGCAAAAGGGAAAACGTTGTAGATGCCTGTCACCTCCCTGTCTCCCTTGTGCTGTCGCCCACACAAGAGGTTCCTGATGGCTGAGAGACAGTGGCCCAGGAGCAGGCGCTCCCTGGGTTGGGCACCAGGCTGCAATACCCTTGGGAACTCCTAGCTCCTGGCCCCAGCACCCCTTCCCATCACACAGAGTTGATCAGGAGAGGCCCTGACCCCAAGCTGCATCTAGAGATGTGGGAGAGGAATGTGTTCTACGGTCCCTGGTCTTCTATGGCATCTGATGCTGCTGTCACTGTATGACAAGCCACTCCTCCTGGTCACTGACCCTCCTGCACAAGGCACAGAGGATGGGTTTGGCTATTTCTGAGCAAATGCAGGAAGGTGAGATGACTTCTATGGTCTTTCCCTCTCTCCAGCCTCTCTCTGGACTTCTGGGGCCACCAGGGAGATCCCCAACTCCCTTGGAGGACCTCTGCCACAGCCTTGGTTCCAGTGGGTTTTCCATGCCGGAAAAGCTGTGTGGAGGACAACAGGGCAGAGGACCAGAGGACTTGACCTGGCTACACTACAGTGTCTGAGCTTGATGGCGCCTGCCAGCCCAGGCCCCAGGCCGTTTAATGGCTGTCTTTCTGGCTGGGTCACAATAACTGCTAATAAGGTTGTTTGGGTAGGGCAGGGTGGGGCAGGGGACTGACTGCCAAGTGAGCCTCAGGGGTCTAAACCAATTTGTTGATTCAATTGTATGCGATTCAAATGCTGGGCATCGAATGAGAATAGACTCCCTTTTTCCAGGATGGGAACTCCCGCCCTAGTCCAGGCTGGAGAGCACTGGGCAGCCACTCTGAGATGCTGCAGCCCCTACCCACCAAAATGTTTGCACTTGGCTCAGTGGGTGCTAGGATGTCACTTTCCAACTGCAGGGGAAACCTGCAGGCTGCCTTGACCCCCTCTGATGGCCACTGTGACCCCTCACCTGCCACACCCTGACTCCTTGCCTGGCCCTGTATGGCTAATAGCCTTGAAGCAGCCAGCAACATAAGAGGCATCACCCTGTGAGGGGCGCTGTCTCAGGCATGCTGGTGTGAGCCCCATACAGGCAAACCTGGAAGGGTGTCTCAGGCTCTGCCCGTTTTGGGGGCTTCTCAGGTGGGATGGGTGAAAAGCTTTGCAAGGGGAGGTCTTACCTTCCGAGAAGAATGCTTTTCTGAATTCTCCACATCTCCATCCAGGAGCGGCATGGCAAAGGAACTCAGGTCCTGGGGGGCGAGAGAGCACACAGTCAGGGCCATGGCCCATGGGGCAGGTGTACATGCTCTGGGAGGGACCCACCTCCCTTTCCAACAGGCCTCCTAGGGTCCAGCCGGGAGGAGACACAGTTGTAAGGATACTGGTAGAAATGAAGTGGTCTACAGAGACGCCGTGTCCCTCCCTCTGGCTACCAGACTACGAAAACAGTGGAAATGAGAAATTACCCAGGGTGACTCGAACCTCTGGCCCTGTATTTAAATCTTGAGTCTCATGCCAAGACTCAGAAGACGGCCTTAGAGGGTGGGTAAGGGGACCACTGGGCCCCTTTGTCCCTCTTTGTAACATGGCACACTGAATGAAGACTTTCCTGCTTTCCATTATGGCTTGTCTAATCAGCTGGTATACGAATAAAGTGTGTGAGCCTAGGTAAGGATGCCAGGCCCAGCCACCAGCCCTAATAACTCCCGAAACACGGGGATGCTCACCTATATCTCCATTCCCTTTCAGACCATCAAGCCAAATGTCCAACAGCAGCCACTCACACCCCCAGCAAGTTAGACATTAGGCAGAGCCACAAGCCAAGGGAATGGAAAGGTCAAGGCAGGCAGGCTGAAAGCACTGGCTCTGGGGATGACTGGGCAATGACTGGTGGGTGGGACTTTTCCTCCTGGCGTGAAACCTGAGGCCTCTTTGAATGGTCCAAGGAAGTGTGTCTTCTGTAAAGATGACCACACTTGTAGAGGGCGGTGCTGGAGCGATAGATAAAGCTTGATGGCAGAGATGGAGATGACGGGGAGGGCTTGCATTAGCCTCTTTTCCTATTGCTGGGATTAGATGCCCAGACCAAAGCACCTGTATGGAGAAGGGGCTTCTCTTGGCTCACAATTTGGGTACAATCTAACAGGGAAGCCGAGACAACAGGAGCTTGAAGCAGCTGGTCCCTCACACCCATAGTCAGGACCAGAGGTTGTAAGATGCAAGCTTCTGCTCAACTCACTGTCATAACTTTAGACACAGTTCAGAATACCCACCCAGGGAATGGTCTGCACATAGTTAAGATGGGTCCTTAATTAATCTAATCAAGATCCAATCAAATTGACAGTTAACACTAGTTGCCACAGGAGACTAAAACAGAATGGGGAGGAGTGGGTAGCTTATCACCGAGTCAGAAATAAGGCACACAGACTCTCCAGCCAGTCTCTTCCTGTGCCCTGCAACTGGCCTTGGAAGACGCCTGCACACCAGATGGGACCACCTGGCCACCCTTGAGTCTATAAAAGTTGTCATCCTTAACACACCATTTTTGTTTATTAAAAAATAATTGGAATAAAATATAAACAAAAATTATCTAGCATGTGTGTGTGTGTGTGTGCACATGTGTGTATATGTGTGTGTATGTGTGTGATGCAGGCATGAACCCAGGGTTTTATATATGTTAAGCAAGCATTATACCACTAATCTATCCCCATCCTCAAGCTAACCCTCTGTAAAAAATTCAGTGGCTGGTAAGTTACTCGCGTGATTTTACATCCACCACTATAACTGTCACGACTGTGCTATGCCAGAAACAGTTAGACATGATCATGTTTTCCTACAAAGTCCACATTACCGAATAACAACTCATTCACTAGCTACATGGTTTCCCCGGCTAGTTTGTCCCTATTTTCCTTCATAGTTGGCTGAGGTAAATACACACACACACAGGTTCATTTATTCCAACCTTAACTGCTAATATTAGCTCTCAGCTCACACATTCCAGATCACACAGTAAATTCATCTGTATGTACATATACTGTAGGTGACGGAAAGCCTATGAAGGATTCAGGAGGCCAACAGAGTTCAAGGAGTTCCAAAGAGGCCTTGAGGAAAAGCAGAAGGGAGAGGCTGATAAGGATGCAGAGGGAGGCAGAGAAAGAGGTTGGGTCAGATACAAACCCAGTCAGAGCCCAGCGTTTGCAAGCCCAGCCAGGCAACAGAGTCAGAGTTGAGTTATGCTGCAGAAATGAGGTGTGAGATACTTACTGGTCACAGGGGTGACAGAGGCAAACTACAGAACTAGTTCCAGACAGACAGATGGGTAGACTGACGGACAACAGATTTGAGTTGACTTTATCAGAGCTGAGACCACATCAAGCTAAAGTCTCAGACAGCTGGGACAGTTGGGAGTTCTCTGCCTATTGTACACACACACACACACACACACACACACACACACACACACACACACACACACAGAGTCACTCGAATAAAATGCCCAGAGGCTCATGCATTTGAACACTTGGTGCTAAGTTGCTGGTGCTCTTTGGGAGACAGGAGGTATGACCTTGCTGGGGAAGCCTGTTACTGGGGATGGCTTTGAGGGTTTAAGGCTGCCTGCCATTTCAAGTAGCTCTCTCTGCCTGGGGTTTGTGGTTCAAGATGTGACTGTTTCCTGCTTCTGCCTCACACCAGCTCCTTGTTGTCAAAACTCCTGCTTCATGCACGCATTCACATGTGTTCTCTCTCTCTCTCTCTCTCTCTCTCTCTCCATGAGTGCACACACAGGTATACACAGGTTTGTACACACATGCACATGTGAGCCTCACTTGGTCAGATGACAGGCTAGAGGGAACATATCCCTCTCGGAGGATGGGTGAGCGTGAGGAGGTCACACCCTTGTCTCAGCCTAATGTGTTGGGTAAGTTCTTATGCCTGGTTTTCCTGATATAGTTTTAATACCCTCATGTGCTAAAGTGGACTCAATTTACTTTGATGAATCGATAGGGTGGTTATCTCTTTTACTTTGGGAAAATGCCATTTAACAGTCTGTGCCGTGGGTGGTACGGGGCAGATGGTGTTGTTTACAAGCCTAACAAGTTGCAGAGTCATTTTCAACCCTCTGTAAACCGGAGTCAATGGCAGCATGTAAAATGGAGTCTCTCTCTCTGCACGAGGCACTGCCTCAAAACTATTGCTCTGCACAGTATGGAGTGACTGAGGGCAGGACACAGACCGATCAAAACAGAATCTATTTTCAGACACTTTTTATCTCTCTAAGAAGAAACTCTTCATCCTCCCTCCCAAATCCTGTCGGCAGCATCCTGCGTTATCCCTATGAGTCTGACAACTCTGAGGTTTGCAGAAGGGAAGTGGACATGGTCTGTCTGTTGCTGGCTTACGGCAGTTAGCACGGGTCCTCAAGGGTCAGGTGTCATGCTTTAAGAAGAGTACATCAGCTTCCGGTTTCCATCTGCGCCCTGGAGCTGTCCCTGTGCCAAGCTCTCCATACACAAGTCCTGCTGGGAGGGAACTGGTCTCCCAGGAGAGCTGACACACAGACTTACAGGAGGGACAAGCCATAGTCAGAGACAGCAAGACCAGCTAACACCACAGATAACCAGATGGCGAGAGGCAAAGGCAAGAACCTAAGCAACAGAAACCAAGGCTACTTGGCATCATTAGAACCCAGTTCTCCCATTACAGCAAGCCCTGGATACCCCCAAACACTGGAAAACCAAGGCTCTGATTTAAGATCACATCTCATGATGATGATAGAAGACATTAAGAAGGACATAAGTAATTCCCTTAAGGAAATACAGGAGAGCACAGGTAAACAGGTAGAAGCCCTTAAAGAACACACACACACACACACATACACACACACACACACACACACACATCCCTTAAAGAATTACAGGAAAACACAACCAAACAGGTGAAGGAATTGAACAAAACCATCCAGCATCTAAAAATGGAAATAGATACAATAAAGAAACCACAAAGGGAGACAACCCTGGAGATAGAAAACCTAGGAAAGATATTAGGAGTCATAGAGGCAAGCATTACCAACAGAATACAAGAGATAGAAGAGAGAATCTCAGGTACAGAGATACCATAGAAAACATAGAAACAACAGTCAAAGAAAATGCAAAATGCAAAAAGCTCCTAACCCAAAACATCCAGGAAATGCAGGACACAATGAGAAAGATCAAAACTAAGAATGATAGGTGTAGAAGAGAGTGAAGAGTCCCAACTTAAAGGGCCAGTAAATATCTTCAACAAAATTATAGAAGAAAGCTTCCTAACCCTAAAGAAAGAGCTGCCCATGAACATACAAGAAGCCCACAGAACTCCAAATAGACTGAACCAGAAAAGAAATCCCTCCTGTCACATAATAGTCAAAACACCAAATGCACAAAACAAAGAAAGAATATAAAAGCAGTGTACTGGCTGGTTTTGTGTCAACTTGACACAGCTGGAGTTATCACAGTTGAGAAAATGCCTCCATGTGATCCAGCTGTAAGGCATTTTTTCAGTTAGTGATCAAGGGGTGAGGCCCCTTGTGGGTGGTACCATCTCTGGGCTGGTAGTCTTGGGTTCTATAAGAGAGCAGGCTGAGCAAGCCAGGGGAGGCAAGCCAGTAAGGAACATCCCTCCATGGTCTCTGCATCAGCTTCCTGACCTGCTTCAGTTCCAGTTCTGACTTCCTTTGGTGATGAACAGCAACATGGAAGTGTAAGCTGAATATACCCTTTCCTCCCCAACTTACTTCTTGGTCATGCTGTTTGTGCAGGAATAGAAACCCTAAGACAAATAAGGGAGAAAGGTCAAGTAACATATAAAGGCAGACCTATCAGAATTACACCAGACTTCTCAAGAGAGACTATGAAAGCTAGAAGATCCTGGGCAGATATCATACAGACCCTAAGAGAACACAAATGCCAGCCCAGGTTACTATACCCAACAAAACTCTCAATTACCATAGATGAAGAAGCCAAGATATTTCATTACAAAACCAAATTTATGCAATATCTTTCCACAAATCCAACCCTACAAAGGATGGAAAATGCCAACAAAAGGAGGGAAACTACACTCTAGAAAAAGCAAGAAAGTAATCTTCTTTCAACAAACCCAAAAGAAGTTAGCCACATAAACATAAAAATATCATAAAAATAGCAGGAAGCAACAATAACTATTCCTTAATATCTCTTAATATCAACGGACTCAATTCCCCCAATAAAAAGACTAACAGACTCGATACGAAAATAGGACCCATCATTTTGCTGCATATACTCAGAAGATGCTCCAACATGCAATAAGGACACATACTCCTCCATGTTCACAGCAGCCATATTTATAATAGCCAGAAGCTGGAAACAACCCAGATGTCCCTCAACTGAGATTCCTCTGGTTACAGAAAATGTGATATATTTACACAACAGAGTACTACTCAGCTATTAAAAACAATGACTTCACGAAATTCACAGGCAAATGGACGGAAATATCATCCTGAGTGAGGTAACTAACTCAGTCACAAAAGAACACACATGGTATGTACTCACTGATAAGTGGATATTAGTGTGGAATACCCACGATATAACTCACAGACCACATGAAGTTCAAGAGGAAGGAAGACCAAAGAATGGATGCTTCAGTCCTACTTAGAAGGGAGGACAATATACTTCAAGGGAAGTAGAGGGCAGGAGGGACTTGAGAGGAAGAGAGGAAGGAGAGGGGAAAAAGAGGGGCAAAATCAAGTATGGGAGGAGATGGAGGAGATGTACAGAGGGTTAGGAAATTGAACAGAGGTGTGTAGCAATGGGGGATGCGAACTGGGAGTAGCAAGCAGAAAGTCCCAGATGCCAGGAAAGCAAGAGCCTCCCAGGACCCCACAGGGATGACATTAGTTGACATACCCCACAAAGGGGAGTGAGAGCCTGTCAAGACCATGTCCAGAGGTTAGGCATGGTCCTCCAGTTGAGGGATGGGGCCACCCACCCATCTCCAAATTTTAACCCAGAATTACTCCTGTCTAAAGGAAATACAGGGACAAAGAATGGAACAGAGACTGAAGGAAAAGCCATTCAGAGGCTACCCCACCTAGGGATCCATCCCACATGCCGACATCAAACCCAGACTACTACTGCTGATGCCAAGAAGCGCTTGCTGACAGGAGCCTGATACAGCTGTCTCCTGAGAGGCTCTGCCAGATCCTGACCAATACAGATGTGGATGCTCACAGCCAACCATGGACTGAACACAGAGACTCCAATGGAGGAGTTAGGGGAAGGACTGAAGGGGCTAAAAGGGCCTTATCTGGCATCAATGGTAAGGGAAGCCCTTGGTCCTGTGAAGGCTTGATGCCCCAGTGTGGAGGGATGCTAGGGGGGGGTGAGGCGGGGGAGCACCCTCATAGAAGCAGGGTAAAGGGGGATGGGATAGGTGGTTTGCAGAGGGGATACCAGGAAAGGGGATAACATTTGAAATGTAAACAAATAAAATATCCAATTAAAAAAAAAAAGAGTACATCAGATGCAACAGAATCTCTCTGCTCTTTACAGCCAAATGCTTCCACTGAATGGTCACCACAGTTTGCTTATTTCTTATTTGCTTCTTTATTAAGTTGAAAGGCACTGGGGTGCCCCAGCCTTTGGCTCACTCCCAATCCACAAATTGAAATCCTGATCGTCAAGACTTCATAAAGGAGCTGTGCTTGGAAGCTGGCTCTTTACAGATGTAATCACGTTGAGGCAAGATGGTTAGCATGAGGGTTCATCCAACAGGACAGGTATACTAGAAGAAGAAGACATCGGGACATGAACACACAGGGGGGTGACCATATGAGGGCACAGGCAGAAGGCTCCAGCTATGAACCAAGGAGGGAGGGCGTGGGAGGCAGAGGCCTCAGAGGAATCCATTCTGCCTACACTTTGACCTTAGACTTTTGACCTCCAGGTCTGTGAGTAAATGAATTATACGTTGTTGTGACAGCCCAGAAAACTCAGAGAACAGGCCCAAGAAGATCTCTGCATGAATTGGCTTTTGGTTCTCTCTCGGTGTGTGCACAGAAGCAGATAGCTGGGCACAAGCTGGGTCTATGCTGCTACAGCAAACCAGCATGCCATTGGCTACAGCATTGGTATTGAGGTACTCTCCCATTAACAGTGCACACATTTCAATTTCCCCACATTTCCTTTATCCATGTGTGTGTGTGTGTGTGTGTGTGTGTGTGTGTGTGTGTGTGCATGCATGCATGTGTTTATCATGTCTGTCTATCATCCATCCATCCATCCATTCATCCATCCATCCATCCATCCATCCATCCATTCATCCATCCATCCATCCATCCATCCATCTACCTATCATATATCTATTTCACAGTACTAAGGGCTGAGCCTTGTGCATGGTAGGCAAGTACTCCATCCTGAGCTCTGGTCCCCACATCCTAACCACTCTTTGTAGCCTTCTATTGTCCTGTTCATAGCAGCAGCCCGGCTAGGTAAGAGGTGTTACCTCTCCGTGCTACTCATTCACATTTGCCCCTGGGTCATTTGCAAGTCTCTGGGAAGAGGTCTCTTTAGGTCCTTTGCCCGTGTTTATAATCAGGTTATCTGCTCTTGGGCTATAGGAATTCTTTATATAGCCTGAACCTTCACCCATAAGCCATGCCTGTGGATACAGAGACATCTCTAATCTGATTTAGCTGCTTTATTGACTTTTCCCTTCTGTTCCCTTCCTTAAAGTCACTGTCAAATCGAGAACCTTGAGGCTCTTCCCAGACATTGTTTTTATTAAAGTACATTTAGACTTTTGATTCATTTTGAATTATTTTTTAATATGGTATCAAGTAACTGTGCCACTTTGTCCTTTTGCAAGTGGGTGTTCAATTTCTCCAGTTCTGTTTGTTGAAAATATGGCCCTTTCCTCATTGAGATGTCCTGGCACACTCACCAAAAGTCTATTGCAGGCTAGAGGGAGGGCTCAGTGGGTAAAGGCGCTTGCTGCAAAGCCTGACAGTCTTCATTGATCCCTGAAACCCATAGAGTAAGGGAGAGACCTGATTCCTGTAAATTGTCCTTTGACCCCCACGCGTGCCCTGTGGTGTGTGGTGTGTGCACACAAACAAACAAAATAAATAAATATGGTGTAAAAAAAAGTAAATTGATCATGTTTTAGGGTTTCTGATGCTGTGATGAAACACTATGACCAAAAGCAACTTGGATATGAAAGGGTTTACCTCATCTTAAGTTTATTCTCATCACTAAGAGAGTCAGGACAGGAACTCACACAGGGCCGGAACCTGGAGGCAGGAGCTGATGCAGAGGCTGTGGAAGGATGCTACTTACTGGCTTGCTCCATGACAGCCTGGGCCCCTCCACAGTCATCACCTGGATGGCTATATAGTACAAGACACTGCCCAGTCTGTGTCTTGTGGGCTCCCCAGCTCCCTGTTGTGGTTGTCTGAGGCAGCCATGGGAAAGGAGCTCTCAGCTGGGCTCTGAGGCTCCCATCCGGGCTGCATGCACCCGCTGCCTAAGCCTGATGTACTCTGCATCTTTACCCTTCTCCCAGCCATGGTGAGGGTGAACCTTGGTGGTTTCCCCCAAACCAAGCAATGTGCTGTCTATATTGTGCCTGGATGCTTCTCCATGCCTCAGACTCTTCAGCCTCCCAAGCACTCCCAGGGTGCTGACTGGAGCTTATTCCAGCTATTAGGGATAGAGCCAACACCACCTCCCCAGCCCTTAGCACAGGCCTGGACCTGGCATGTCAGAAATGGCCTAGGCCTGCTGCTATCTTCCAGTGCGGCTGCCCTTTTCCATCTTCTGGGCTGGGCTCTGCTTTTCCTGCCTACCCCACCCTTAAATGATGAGTCCCAGAAATGAACTCCTCCTATGTAAATCAGCAAAGCCTCATTCAGATTCCCCCCCCCCCCGGCCTGTTCCCACTCTCAGGCAGAGCTAACGTCTCTCTCTCTCTCTCACCGTGTCCTAATGCTTCAGATGCACCTTAATTATGGGACACATGACCCTGAACTGAAGTCACCTGTTTATTTCTAGAACTTTGAGTTCATCAAGGGCAAAGGGGAAGCCACTCACCTTGTCACTGTGTCATGCTGTGGCAGGCAGCTGGCTACTAATGTGTTTGAATTAGGTCCTAACCAAGCACCCCACCAGTGTGCTTCTCCACACCCAGTGTGCTTCTCCACACCCAGCAGCCAGTGTGGAGGGAGGGTATGCAGGGTGTGCAGAAGGCTAGCCAGCAAGCCGGCCCTTGTATTTGCAGATCACTGGTGTGTGTGTGTGTGTGTGTGTGTGTGTGTGTGTGTGTGTGTGTGTGCTGACTCTCTTATTGCTGTTTTTAATGAGCAATAGTCATCTCTGGCTCTTATCATTTTCTCAGTAGCAGCCGTTTCCCAGGAAAAAGTCTGTCCACACAAACACATGTTTGTTCCTTGAAACTGAATGCTTTAGCAACAGAGGCAAAGAGGCTTGGGGCCTGACATAAGATGCTCTGCACAGAATCAGGACCAGAATGCTCGCATCAAGTGTTGCTCACTGGTGTGAGCTCATGTTAGGATCTGATCAAGCCAACCATAGCTCCTTGGCCGCTTGGTCAAGCAATCCACCTGGGAGTCCCCTGTCCCTGGTGACTGACTGGCTTTGCTGGAAGACTCCCATGTTCCACATTCCAGGACTCTAATCTGGGCTCTCATCTCAGTGTTCATCAAGATACTGTGTACCTTGGGGGACTTAGTGGAAAAATTTTTCTCTGCAACTATGGAAACAAGCCCACCAGCTGGTAGAACGGAGCCCTGGCTTCTCTGCTCAGCCAACCTTGCAGACATCTAGGGTTCCTAGAGCTTACCTTGCGCACAGTGTGAGTTCTGAACCCTACCTGAGGCCTCAGGTTGTCTGTCTGCCACTGACCTCAAGCTTCCTGCTCACAGGCACACTGTAACGGCAGCATCCTAGGCTGCATAGAGAAAGGGAGGTGTGGGAACGGAGATGCTAGCCAGAGGCAACCTTGGCACCAGCTGCATGGAATGCATTAGACTGAGATTACCTGATCTGGTGATAACCATCTGGGTCTCTGGAGAAACTAAACTTCCAGATTTGGATGGCTAAAGTCACCTATTAGGAACCAGGAAACCCCTGAAATGTAAACTAGCTTTAAAATCAGGTCACTGGATCCCCCAGCTTCATCTGTCTTAGAAATACCAACAAAGCCAAGTCTACCACACAAAAAAGTGAGGTTTAAAAGACAGTGCCATTTAACCTGTGCATTATAAAGGTGGTGTGTGTGTGTGTGTGTGTGTGTGTGTGTGTGTGTGTATGCACATACATGTGCCTATGCTCGTGCACCTGTACACACACTTTTAGAGGTCAGGGGACAACTCCGAATGTCATTCTTGCTTAGCCCCAGAGACATGTGCATGACTCCGCCTCTGTAGCACTGCGGTTATAAATCACTTTTCGCAGTGCTTACATATGTTATCAAACATGAAGAAATTGAGCTGGTGCCTAACTAGACGCTTCACCTCCCAATGACGAGAGTCAATGTATTAGAAGGCTATGCTACGGCATGCTGCTGAAGGGGATATCACATCTCCAGCTACAAACCCTGTGACCTACAGAGGATGCCTGCAAGATATACTGGTATAATAATGGCACTAAAGTTATGTTAGTAACCAACTACTTTTAGGTTGCATTTAAGGTTCACTCTATGAGATGGAACCCACTTCTGACCCTGCTAAAGCAGCCAAGAACCTGCAACTAGATAGGTCACAGGCTTCAGAGAAAACCTAACACTCATGCTCTGCTAAAGGAACATAGTGATAAAATGACTCCCAGTGGCATACTCCTATATCCGGGGCCAGTGCCTTGCCCAGCCCCCATCGGAGAAGCTGCTTCTTGCGATAGACTCGCACCTGGACAAAGTGTGCAGAGTGAGAGACTTTGGCCCGCTCAGTCCTAAATGGGATGTCTTCATCAGAGTCCTGCCCTCAAGGTTCGGATGTATGCAGAAGAGGGCGCAGAGATTCTAAGAGCCAGAGGGGATGACTACAAAACATATTGTATGAAAACCTAATTAAAAATAAATATGTAAATAAAATCTACAAAGTGGGCAGTCAGTAAAAGGAATAAAATAATAAAGGTTAGAACACAAATTAATGAAAATAAATAATTAAAAAATAAATTGCTTCTCATTGCACTGGCATTTATTTATTTATTTATTTATTTATTTATTTATTTATTTCCAACCTGGATTCTGAGGTTCAAACTCAAGCCCCCATGCTTGTTTGGCAAATTCTATATCAACTGAGTCAGTCTCCTCAGCCCAAGTTTTTGTTGTTTTTTGAATCAGAGCCTCAAGTATGTCAGGCTCTCCTCAAAACTTATATCCCCAACACTAGCCTGCTCCTCCTGCTCCTCCTTACACTACCCCCAGATTCTAGGAATGCAAGTGGTATAACTACACCCAGCTGCATGCTAAACCTCTCAGCTCTTCCACAACAGGTCCGTATAGCAACCACAGTAGGAACGGTCGGTGGAACTGTCCCAGACTACAGATTAAGATGCTGTAGTGAGAGATTTAAGCTATTTGCCCAACACTAGACTACAGGGCGGCAGCAGGTCCGATTGCACAGCTCCACCTACTCATAGCTCAGAGACCTTTACAATAGACTCACCCACCTCCTCGGGGCCGTTCCAGAAAGAGGCCAACAAAGGGTCAGAGAGACTTTGAGGACATGGAGCTCTTCCCCTCAAAGCCAGCCCTTGGAACACCTTACCCTCAGAAGGAGAAAGGGCAGGAAGATTGGCAACATGGAGATTAGCTCCCAAAGAGGGTTAGGAGACAGACTTTCGTTTAAGTTCCTCTTTGTAACTAAAAGTAACAGAATCCGTTGCAAAGCACAGAAAGATACAAACACCCCAGCCCAGCGGAAGGCATCACTCCACACTTTAGTCCTGTTTTGCATAATTCTCCACCTGGAGACCCTTCCCCGGGCCACACATCCCTTATCTCAGTACTGCCTTGGAAAGGCTTATGACCACCTGACTCATGGATTCTTAAAGGCTGGAGTGTGTTTCTTTCCTGATTTAGCCCTGGCCATAGATGCTGGGGAAGAGACACAATCTGGCTTGTGTGCCTGATGTTCTCTGTCCTTACAGAACTTCACTGTTGTTACAGCTGGGACACCCCAGAAGGAGAGCTGACACAACTGCAGACACAGGACCAACAGAACAGCTGCCAGGGTCCCCTGCCTCTGAAGGACACAGGGTCTTAGATGTCAGGGTCACGGTCCTAAACGCTGGTTTGAATCCGACAGGGTTAGGAATACATCTGGGATAAACTTTTATACTCCACCCTGCTGAGCAGACCTAAGGACCCAGAGCACCCCCTGGAGCTAGCCTGGGCTATGAGCCAAGGATCCCTCACAGGCACAGTTCCTTGTTTACTCTCTGGGGATCTTGGGCATATCCCCACTGCGGTTTTCCCTCTCTGTCTGTCAAATGAAAGGGCTTAGGAAGATAATGTCAGCTTCCATGGTCTGTTTTCAGCTGGACAACAAGAGGGTTCAGGAGCCCTAGTAAGATTAAGAATAGAGCCACAGAGTATCTGAGCCCTAGAACTTGTTTCCTATACCAGACTGCAAAGAAGCCACTCCTGCACCTCCAGGCTTTCCATAACTGGCCCCTAGGACAGGGTGAAGGTGCTGCCTCCGGAGATGCTCCACAATGGGATGTGTTAGCACAACTATGCTCCTGGCTGCCCAGCTCTCTATACCTTTGAATCCATGTCCTAATCAAACCCTGATTTTCTTGACTGACCTAAGGTCCCTGATCCTGAGGATCTGGACATCAGTGCAGACCCAGCACAGTGCTAGGGGACACTTGCTATGACCCTTATCATGGGGGAGTGCTAGGGGACACTTGCTATATGACCCTTATCATGGGGGAGTGCTAGGGGACACTTGCTATGACCCTTATCATGGGGGAGTGCTAGGGGAACCTTATTATGGCTCCTGAGGTTTCCATCTGGACTTCCTCTTTCTAGCCACTTTCCTTACCCAGAGTCATGGAGCTGGGTAACTCCCTTGTCTCTAATTGCATCTGAATCTAAGATGCCACTGTGGTTTGAGCCTGCCTCTATAGGCCGTGGGCCTGGCAAGCCCTTCAGGGAGGAGGTGGCTGCACTTGGGCCAGTGTTATGCAAACCCTTAAAAACCACCAAATGGGTGGCTCTTGGTACTGATGGGTGGGGGTGAAGGCCAGAGCCATGGTCAATTGGAGTCTTTAAGAAACTGTTATATAACTGCTCTCAGAAGAACAAGGAACAAATATGGAGTCCCCTGATCTGGGTGACAGAGGGACAGTAGACAAATGAGGGAGAGCCTGAGCTCCACCAAGGTGATGGATTCAGACCCTATTCTGGCTTTAGTCCAAGAGATTTCCTGATGTTAAACCCATACCCCAACCTCCACCTCCTCACGGCGCACAGTCTCCTTCCCCATCACTAGACTGACACCTGGATGTAAGAGGAGTCATTGCCCCGGTATCCCCAATTCCTTACCAGCCTATGCCAACAGTGGCTTCTCTAGTACGGTAGCAGGACCAAACAATAAACTTCTTTTGGTTGTTTCTTTCTTTCTTTGAGAAAGACTCCTGCTATACAGCTCATACGGATCCTCCTGCCTCATATTCTGGGTGCCGGGAGTTCAGACATGTTGCCGTAGCAGCTCCCCCTCCTCCTGCTCTCTCCCTTTCTTGTATTGGTTACTTCTCTTGGCAATTTCACCAAGTACCTTACAGAAGGAAGGGTTCAATCTGCCCTTAGGAAGGAAGGATTTAATCTGAGTACACAGTCCATCCTGGTGGGGAAGCCTCAGGGATAGGCACTTGAGGCAGCTGGTCACACATCTGGGGTCAGAAAGCAGGAGAGATGGGCACCTGTCTTCAGTTACCTTTCTCGAACCCCAGCCCATGGAGATGGTGCTGCCCACAGTTAGGGGGCATCTTCTTACCTCAGTTAACCAATCTAGAAACTGCTCCCATAGACAAGCCTAAAGTTTTGTCTCCGAGGTTGTGTTAAGTAGACAATCACGACTGGTCATTACAGTCCTGAAAATGGTCAGTCAGAGCCCTTATGCCTCATCACTGAGATTTCCCATCTCCACCCTCATAACCGCTCCCCGTCCCCTGCTAACATTTCACACGCAGGAAATCATTTCACTTCCCAAGAACCTCAGAATTCCAGGCTTCCAACCCTCCACACGAGGTGGTAGGTGTGTAAATAGCACAGGCTGTGGCAAAAGCTGTGTGCATCCTTTATGTTCCCAGTGACCAAGGACACAGGCCTGGCCTGATGACCAAGGCTGTGCAGGGCAAAGGGCACTATTCAGTCAAATGGATTGTGGAGGCCAGAATGGTGTCCCCTCTCCATACCAGCCTGTAGGCTGCATAAAATTGCAGGACTATTTTTTCCTCCTAGCTCGGTAGGAGCCTCGCCAGCCTCCCTCCGACAAGCTGCCCATCTCCAGGCAGAAGGCAGGGTGATTTCTGACCTGCTCAGCCATTCTAAAGAGGCCTGACACAGCTTGCAGCTACTCCTGGTGTCTCCAAAGGCCCTCCGTTACATCCGAGGACACTATGCAGGGGACATGTGTCTTCTCCAACCTGCTCTAGACTGGTCATGCTGTGGAGTGCCCAAGAATCACCCACATTCTCTCCATGTCTCCAGTCTATCTCTAGGCTATCACTTAGCTCAGGCCCCAAAGCAGCCTCTTACTAACAACTGTTTCCAGGCAGGGCTGAGTCTGGCTTCCGCTAACCACTGAATACTGGTAACTCTAGTCAGCCCAGCATCTTGTCTCCTTCAAGCCTTGCTGAGACCCTCCTGAGAGAAGTGAGAGCCAGGACAGAGGTGCTCACAGGGATAGATTAGGTGGAAACCACAGGATCTGAGTCACCCTCCATACAGGAGGATGTGGGGACCTGCCTGGGAGGGCCCAGGATGCATGGGTATGACAGCCAAGCTGGGCGATCTGTACAGCCATCTCCTTTGGCCACCCCAGGCATCTTTACTGCTCCCTTTATCTTCATGGAACTGCCCGTTTATAGGCTGCCTCCTCCATGCAGAACAACTTTCCTCTCTCCACAGGGGCGGGGCACTACAGACTCTCTAGCCAGGGGGAGGGAAGCTGGAGCATCATGGAACATGGAGCTGGTCAAATCAAGGTGGTGTTGGGAACATGCCCTGCAGATGCTGCTAACATCAGCAGTCAGTGAGCAACAAGGAAAACAGCTGCTCTACAAACTGTAGGTAGACCACGTCCAATAAGGCGCAGGCCTGAGAAGTGCAAATAGAGGCTTCCAGAAGGAAAACTTTGTTTCAAGGCCACACAGCATCTGTTCATGAATTTCTACATAGTCTGCTCTGTGAATTTGGGTTGTCCCCAACCTAAAAGGCTCACATTGAACCCTTTGAATAAAAGGCTATTATTAAACATTTGCATATTGTATAATCAATATATTACCATGTAATTAGATACTCCTTGTATATATGTATAAAACATACCTTAATATAGAAGACGGATGTTTGATATATATATCTAGCTCCTTTCTATGTATCTTTATCTATCCATCTTCTGTCCTTCTTCTTTTGGAGGTCCTGCCTCTGTAGAGTCAAAGTCTCCTATCCTGAGCTGATAGAACACAGCACAGACCTAGGGCAATGGTGTTTACCGTTTGAAGGCTCTTGGGCTCCCTGTGTTGAGAAGCTACCTAAGCTGTTAGGCAGATACCACATCTGCAGTCATCCCTTTCCTGAGAACCAGTGTAATGTGCAAAGAAAATGGGTGGATGAGGGGACAAAGGCAGACTGGGGAGGGTGCCTGTCCTGTTGCCGGAAACAGTCAATTAATGACTATGGAAGAACATTTACTGAATGTAAAGGAAGCTCTCAGCATCTCCTCTGTGCCCAACCTGTAAAACAGGAGGCAGGAGACATGTTAGTCTTACTCTGCATCTCAGCGCATGGGGATATAACTGAGTTCACCCTCCTTCCTCCACACACCACACCAGTCAGTGGGCAACAAGGGTTACCACTTCCTTCTCATCTCAGGGTTTTTGGCAAGTCCACACTTCCAGACTCAGTGAGCACCTGAAAGGACTGTCTTCCCATTCGACAAATGGGCACTTTGACCATGCTAATGAGTTCATATAAGAGGAGGGAGAGAAGACAGACAATAGCTCAAGACACCATGATAAAGGAATCGTGTTCTAAAGGGTATCTTGGCTTGCTCAGGCCTTCTGCAGCAATTCTGCAGAAAGGCAAGCCAGTGGCAAAATGGTCCTTAATTGCCAGGGCTCTTTTCAGCTCTGACACCCCATGATTTTACTAAGATAAGTGTTTTTAAGGTCAGAGCTGCGACTCTTGAGAGGACTTACTCACTTTCAAAAAGCCAGCTGCCAGCCATGGCTGTGCCCACCTCAGAGTTAGACCTTTGTGGGCACCATAAGTACCCTGCCAGAAGCTGCCACTCCATGCTCCAGTCTGCAGGCTCTCCCTAGCTTTAAAGGAAGATTTTGGTGTACAAATCCAGAGGGGCCTGAGGCAGAATGAAGCTCCCCAAACCTTCTCTACCTGTCTCGCTCCATGCTCCCCACAAGATAAATTCCACTCATTCTGGAAAGTGAATCAGAATAAAATTGGGCCTGAGAAGATTTTAGTAAGGCCAGGTATAGCTCTGAGACACATACTTCCATACACAGGGAGGTCCTCTGCAGAAAGGACACTTCTAAACAGGTGTTTAGGGATCCCCTCACCTCTTCTCTCCACCACTTGTATGAGGTGGGCCTCAGAACTCAAGTCCAGTGCATTTCCAACTCTGCCTTTCAGAACAGGAGTGTTCAGATACTGAACGGGGAGACGCTTGTTAATACTCCTCAAGCCCACCCTTGTTTCTCCCTCCAGCTCTAGGACAGGTACAACATATTCTTAAAAGCAGTTCCCAGGAAAGAGAACGTAGTAAGAAGAGAGGAGAGCGTGTCCTGCCATGAGCCAGGGCAGGCTGGCCTTCATTTGCTTGCTGTCTCTCACCATGGAGACAGGGGTGCCAGTGGGAGACTTAGTCCAGAGCACTTGGCTGATTTTTCAGACTGACAATGCCAACCTGTCAGTGGACCAAGAAATCAATTTAGCAGACATTGCAGGCACCAAACACTGAATGTGATCAGATCTCAAGCTGGAGAGCTGCTCAGCTGGTAAAGTGTTATGAGAACCCAGGTTCAGGTCGCCAGAACCCATGTAAATGCTGCACATGGTTGCACACACCTCTACCTCCGGCACGGGGGAAGCAGAGGAAAGCAGATGCTTGGAGTTCATTGGCAGTCAGTCTAGCCAAGTCGATGAGCTCCAGGTTCAGTGAGGAATCAGGTCTCAGAAAGTTAGGTGGGAAGTGATTGAGGCAGACACTGACATCAACTTCTAGTCTCCACAGCAGAGCACACATGTACATAGGCACCTAAATAACACACACACACACACACACACACACAGAGAGAGAGAGAGAGACAGAGAGAGAGACAGAGAGAGAGACAGAGAGAGAGACAGAGAGAAAGACTTGTCTGATGTGCGGTTTTGAAACCTCAAAACCAGCCGGGCATGGTGGTACACGCCTCTAATCCCAGCACTCGGGAGGCAGAGGCAGGTGGATTTCTGAGTTCGTAGCCAGCATTGTCTACAAGTGAGTTCCACGGCAGCCAGGGCTAGACAGAGAAACCATGTCTCGAAAAACCAAAACCAACCAACCAAACAAACAAACAACTTCAAAACCCACTCCAAGTGACACAATTTCTCTAACTAGGCCACACCTCCCAATCCTTCTCAAATAGTGCCACTCACTGATGATTAAGCATTCAACTATAAAAGTCTATAGGACCATTCCTATTCAAACCACCACACCTGTGACTAGAGGCTCAACTGTTTCATCTGTTGTGTAGCTATATTCTCTGAACTTAAACATTCCTTTCTGGAGGGAACTTTTTCAAGAGTCAGAAAAATACATGAAACTTACAAGGCTCAGAAAGTAAACAGAACTCATATGTCTCAGGAAGTCCATGAAACTTAGAAGATTCACAAAGGTCAGAGTGATAGCTCAGAGGGTAAAAGTTTTTGCTGCCAAGAGTGAAAGCCAGAGTTTGATCTCAAGTGGTGGAAGGAGAGAGCTAACTCTTGCATGTGGATTATGCTCTGACCTCCAAGTCTGCCATGGTACATATATGTACAGGAACACTCCCCCTCCACACACACACAATCCAACTGTGCCATGGTACACACATGTACATGACACACACACACACAATCCAAGTGTGCCATGGTACACTTGTTCAAAGTCACCCTTTGGACACTTGTCATTTTTGTGTGAACTGGCCACTTCCTAGGGACTGTTGACTGTGGCCCCCAGGGACCTTGCAGCCACCACAGAACTAGCAAGCTCTCCTGTATGTCAGGTTAGTACACATTAGCCAGAGGGGCAGAAGGGCTCCTAGACAGCAGAGAGTCTGGACAGCAGCAGGTATGTTAGGACTGGCAGGGGCCTGGACATGGTGGCTGCAAGTTCCCTTCCGGCAGGACCCTGAGGGCCATGTGTGCTGGCATCTGCTCTCAGTGATGGATGGCACTCTCCTACAGAATCCTGTGTCCACTGACAGGACAAGAGAATGTTGAGGTAGAATCTTCCATGGGGAAGGTTAATGACACTCCAAACGACTTTACTGTTAGCTCTTGCGAAAACCATTTTGGGTATTATTATTATTGTTACTATTTCTATTCCTGTTCAGTACTTGTTGGTTGAAAAGCCTCTGCCCCTGCCCACCATCACATCAGGTAGAAGAACCTCACTTCTCATCTCTGTCCTGAGATTGTCATTTCTGCTTATACAACTTATACAGAGGTCCTATGAACCCCCTCCTCACTGAGCCTTGTGAGTTCTGTTTACTTCCCTCAGAAGGGTGTTTAGGCCCCTCTGTCCCAGGTCTTCCCTCAACAGCTCCAGGAATGTAGCTTGCATTTAGGGTAGGCCCCAGAACTGTGGCAGGTACACCCTGACACAGATGTCCTGGGTACAGAGGGACAGATGCCAGCGAGACATGACAACAACCAGGGCTGGGCACTGTGGGGAAGGGACATGTGGGCCCAGCACTGGGTTTAGGGCCAGTGTGACTGTTCCTTTTGCTACCACATGGGTAGACAGATGACATGCTTACATCAAAACCCACAGAACACACAAACCTGAGGGTGAGCCCTCATGGACACAATGGACTTGAGGTGCTAATGTGTCAGCATTAATAAAAAATGTAGCCCAGGAAGGCAAGATGTCAGTAATGGGAGAAATGGGAGGGAGCCCAGGCGAGCCCTCATCTCATCTCGTTCTCTATGAAGCTAAAACTGCGCCTCAGTTTTTAAAATTTAAAATGATTTTAAAGACAAAGCAAACATCTAAAGATGGCCTTGTGTGCCCTGTCAGTCACTGGGTCTGGGCAGCTCGCCATCATTCATTACTGTAGGCGACAGCTGAAGACTGTGACCTAGCCAGGAGCCTGCCTGGAGCATGTGGCTTTATGTGGAGACAGAAGCCTAGAGGCCGGGCCACAGTCCGGCTCCTTTCAGGATGCAGAGTAACAGCATGGCTGCCTTCTCAGAAGGTTGGCAGGTCATGGATCCTTTGTAAGACAGTCTTGGACTTATGGGATCAACAAGGCGGGCGAGACTTGCAGACTGGCCACAGGGGAGGGTCTGAGCAAAAGGTCTGCGGTTCTCAGTTTCTGCCTTCACACTTAGAGAGAGGCCAACAGCGGGCGGTGTCCTGAGGAGCCCTTGCACAATAAGGGATGGAATACAACCTGAGGCCCTGCTAGGCAGATGGGCTAACGGTGGGGACTGACTGGGGCAGCGGAATGTGGAATGCGAGCTTCCTGGTAGGAGACACAAGGCTGCTGATGAATCTAAACAAGGAAATCGCTAGGGTTTTGTTTTTTTGTCTTTTCTGCCAACAAACCCATTCCACGCTGAAGGGGCTTGTTATATAAAAGAAGAGAGAGGAAAATGCTGGGGTGTGCAGCCAAAGTCACCAGACAAGATCAGCTGCGGCTCCGGCAGGGAATCAGGTACAAAAAAACAGGGGCTTGTTTATGGCTTCCCTTCTTTCCAAGGAAGAAAACTGCCTGCCTCTCACATCCCGAGTCATCTCCTGGGATGGAGTTCGGATCCTTCTGGAAGGAGGACCCAGTCTGTACTATGTTCTCATCACCCCTTCCTCATGTGCCAACCCAATCCCTGTGGAACTAAGAAATCTCTGAGTGCATCTTTAGCGGCTAATCTGCTCTCCAAGGAGGGGGGCCTGACATCCTTAATTCTAACTAAAGTCACCCCAGGACTCCATCAGGGAACTGCATGTGGTGGCCCTAGAGGCAGGGGACTCTGTATGGATTGTGCCCTGCAAAGCGAGGAAGAAAGCAATTCCAATGTCTCAGAAAGTTCCTGAAACAGCAAACATATAAGACCTTCCTTCCTTTCCAGGACTCTAGCTTCCTGATGATCACCTGGGCTGGGCCAGGCTTAGGGATGCAGGCTGTCTTCGAGTCATTTCTGCTCCTCTAAGTGACCCCTCGCCCATATGCCTGTAAAGAGCACCAAGCAACTCCTCGGTCACGAAGGTGGACGCGGGTGGGATCCTTACTTTGGTCTGCTGACAGTTCCCTGTCTGGGATGAGGAAACATTTGGTCATGTCTTCCTGAGAAGAGTGTCGTACCATAGCTCCAAATGTTCACATATTGGAAATATGATCCCAAATTCATATGTTAATGCTAGTTAGAGATGGGCTCTTTTGGAGGCGATTAGGATTATATGACCTGGGGGGAGGAGTCCTACAGTGGATGGCATAAGTGGCTTTTTAAGAGTAAGAGAGATATCAGTCAGCATACTGGCCCTGCCTCATCATGAGACACTCTTCTAGTTAGCGATACAGGAAGGAGACCATCTCCAGATGCTGACACCATGTCTCCCTGACTATGAGTGAAATAAACCTTCATTCGCTATAAATTACCCAGCCTTTGGCATTTGTTATAGCCATGGTCACAAAAAGAGACCATATTGTCCCTTTGCCCTTTACAACTACAATGTCCTGGGGACACCTCTCTCCAACTGTATAACATGAGTGTCTGAGGACCTTGTACCCACAGTGATTTAACCTTACCTTAATAAATAAAGTGGAAGGGCGAGGGGGGATGATTCCTGACATAAGCCTTGTACACACATCCCCAACCAGAAACACACAGGCATGTCCACACAGGTGCAAACACACACACACACACACACACACACACACACACACACACACACAGAGAGAGAGAGAGAGAGAGAGAGAGAGAGAGAGAGAGAGAGAGAGAGAGAGAGAGAGAGAGAGAGAGAGAGAGAGAGAGAGAGAGAGACTTGCCACATGCATATACATACATTAAGATGGAAAAAAACGTAAAAGAAGAAAGATCACTTGATGTCCTTGCAGCATCCTGTGGGTCTGGACCTGGGCCTCTCTCTGCACTTGTACTGGGAGAACCCAGCCACTGTGTGACTGGTCTGACCACCAAGCTATGACATTATGGGGAAGCTCGTGCCAGCAACATGGACAAGGCTGCACAGAGAGGAAGCTGGCCAGCCAACTGAGAATCAGATATGAGATGGAAGGCCTTGAAAACATCCCTGCCTCAGCCACTATCTGACAGAAAATGCAAGTGGGTCCCAGTGAGAGCAGCTCTGCTGAGCCAGGCTGCCCATCCCTGAGAGGCAGTTCCCAGCCATGAGTGTGTGTGTGTGTGTGTGTGTGTGTGTGTTGGGGGGGGGGCTGGGCAGCACCTGACCCGAGTGTGCGGTACCCTGTCAAAGTTACTTCAGCTTCTCTTTCCTAGTTCAAAAATGCAGAATCATAGGCATTCCTGTCACTCATGGAAGGATGAGCTAACACAGAAAGATTACTGTGCTGCGTGGGAATCACTTGAAAAATGCCAGTCATCACTTTAAAATACTTGGCTGGTTTTAGGGGCAAGAAGCTATTATTATGGGGCCCAGTGGGTAAGAGATGGACTCTTTTTTTCTCAGAGCTTTGATTAGAGGAAAGAGGGGGGACTCAACCTATCACTCAGAAACACACAGTAAGAAAACAGTGTGGGTGGAATGAGGGGGGCACGATGAACCCCTGCTGACCACATTAGGGACATACAAAACTTCCCAGTTAGCTGAGAAACATTTTGGTGTGCTCTATAGTGAGCTCCACAATTGTTCAAAAAAGAAAGGGTGGAAGAAGGCAGGCAGGCGAGGGAAGGGAGGGAGGGAGGAAACAGGGAAGGAAGGAAGGAAGGAAGGAAAGAAGGAAGGAAGGAAGGAAGGAAGGAAGGAAGGAAGGAAGGAAGGAAGGAAGGAAGAAAGGAAGGAAGGGTGGTATGGAGGAGGGAGGCAGCCGGGCAGGTGGGCGGGCGGGCAGGCAGGCAATGGTATGGTCTGATTTAGTGTGGGAGAAAGCCAGTGGCTCTGGCTCGAGCAGTCCTCTCTGAAGGGGTGGAGAGGAAGCATTTTTCTGTGAGTGCTTAAAGAGGCCAAGAGCACTTAGTCTCTGAACTCAGCTGGCCTCTTAGCAATCCTGGCCACACTGTCTAAGGTTGAACAGGAGAGCCAACATCAGGAATGACTACATGAAATTATTAATTAGCAAATGCTTCCTATGCAATCTCTTAAAACTGAGGATGACGAAGGAACAGGAGCCCCGAGGAGATCTAAAAAGACATTTCAACAGCCGGCTGTGCTGGTCAAGCCTGTAATCCGAACATTCAACACTCAAGAGACAGAGGCAGGAGGATTGCTCACAAGTTCAGGGCCAGCCTGGTCTACATAATCAGTTCCTGGCCAGTCAGGGATAGATAGTGAGACCCTGTCTTACAACAATAACTACAAAAGCACACCGCAATCCTGTAGAGGGGCACACATCCGTAAGCCCAGCGCCCAGGAGGTGGAGGCAGGAAGATCAGGAATGAAACACCATCTTTAGAGAGTATATTGCAGCTACCGGCATGCTTGTTCATTGGCACACCCATTTGAGGATCTGTGCTGGGTCTGGGATGCAGGGGTATACAGGACAGAGAAACACAGACAGGAGTCTCATGAAACAATCTGGAGATGGTGACAGGGACACTATGGATGGTGACAATGGATCACTAAGACCTGTTTGGGGGTGAAGAGAGTGTCTGTGTCATGATGTGGCTGTTACATACTTAGGTACATTTATCGCAACCCAGCCAAATGTGCTTGTACCTGATGAGCCACACTGCGTGTGAATAACGCCCAGGCAAAGTGGACCTACAACGGACCAGCCATTTGCAGAATGTGGGAAATGCCCACACTGCATCCTGGGATGTGGAGCCAACTTTTCCAGGCCACGGGGGTGGAATCTTTAGGAAGCAGCTGGGCTTCGGGTGACAACTCTAGTCCATCTCCTTACAGTATCCTCAGTTCATCTGGCCTCCCTTGCCAGAGCCCCATGGGCCTGTCAGACCTTCCTCTCCTCTATGGTGAAGGAAATGGCCGCATTACACATCCCAGAGCCTGCTGAATTGTCTGGAGGAAGTTCTCCCAGGAGGTGTGTGCCCGACATTGTGAGATGTCCCAAGTTTGAACTAGGCTGATGCTGCCCCTAGCCAGACCCCCCCTATTTAGGTCCAGGCAGTATTTCAAGATGTCTCAGAACTCATTAAGCCCAACCCGTTCCTGAGTTGGTAGCATCCAGTCTCATTGAGAAGTGAGAAGAGATGAATTTGCATGGTGTAGAGATTACCAGAGAAGGATGGCACCTGCAAGAGGCTACTGTGATGTTCGGTGCGCTCAGTTTCACAGAATCAAGGGTCTCCTGGGAGGTGGGCTTGTGGGCATGTCTGTGGGTAGGTGCATCCTGGATGGCATAGGCAGAGAGAGGAGCTGAGCAGTGGCAGGCAGCGGCACCCTCTGCTTCCCGGTTGTGGGTGTGAGGGGACCAGCTCCCTCCAGATCCAGCTACCTTGACTTCCCTGACACAATGGACTGAAAGATCAAGACACTGTCCCCCTTGATTTGCTTTTGTTGGAGTCTTTAATCACAACATCAGGAAAAGTAATTAAAGCAGCCACTCTTGGAAGCATGGTGATAAGGATGCCCAGACGTGGAAAGACCTAGGAGTGAAGAGGCCTGAAGGTATGGCTCCCCCAGGACCATTTCTCAGTAACATCTCCCATTTCCCTCTAGGCTGGTAAGGCACACAGGGCTTCCCATACCCCAGAAGACAGTGGCTACTTAAAAGCATGAAGACTGTGGGTCCTAGATGGGTGCATTGTGTTGAATCCACCTGAACTTAGGAGCTGCTCATCCAGACTTTGTCCAAGTGGCCATTACCGAGACCTCACTGCTGAAGTGCCGCAGACTGGTGTGTGAGGCTTGGCTCTGCTGTACCATTGTGTACGTGTGAAGGTGTGGGACTGTATGTTGTGACGACAGCACTCAGACAAGACATGGCTGGCAGCTCCAGGACTCTGGATTGAAAGCACAGTATGGAAGCGTTTGGGGTTCTTTAAAACACACCACAGAGTTTTGTTTTGGTTCCCATTGCATGCAGGCATGCTTATCTCTCACCATAAGCACAGCTGAAGAATGTGGCACAGCTTTGTGTGAGGCTGCCGGACTCAGTGACTGGCCAGAGCCTGGGCAGGAGGAACCGGGGATGTGAGCAGGAGGGAACGAGAGGCTGGTCCTTAGGGCACACAAGGCTCGCTTGTCTGATGGCCTGGGGGAACCCAGGACATCTGTTTTACGGGAAGCCTGTGACACAGAAGGCAGGCTGTGGTGGGACTTACACTTGCGCTCAGGTCCACCGGTGAAGAGCTGTCGGTTTAAGGCAGAGGAAAAAAAAGCAGTTCTCATAAAGCAAGACGAGCTTTGGAAAGGAAGACACGAGGTGAAGAGGAAAAATAGAAGCTTCAGACTCCTCACAAGCCTTTCTTCAGAGGTGGCCCGCATAAACAGTGTCCCTGTGGCAATGTGGCCCCACGCCCTGGTTCCATGCGGCATGGGAAGCCTGCTGAGCAGCAGCTGGTGAGGCCAGCAAAGTGTCTGGGTGGGCTTGAAGGAGCACTTGGGAACATCCCAAGCAACCTGAGTACCTGGGTAGGTCAAGGCTCTCCCCTTCAGGAGCCCTCTGCCCCATTCAGGCTTATCTTCCTCCCAGTTCTCCCTGACTGTGAGCACATTCCAAGGCTCTGGATCTGAGCTGATACGTGTGGCGTGACTCAGAGAGAGTGGGTGGTGACAGATGCCCGCAGCCAGCTCTGAGCCAGGCCTGGCCAGCTTTTTGGAGCTGATACCTGACATTTAAGTACAAATCCCACCAGCCCTCAAGGACTCTGTTCCAGACGAATGGCTCTGACCAACAGCAGCAGCCCCCTCCCACATGCTCTGCTAACGGTGCAGTCAGTGGCGGGCAGGGTCATAGGGAGCCCCTTCCTCGAGCTGTGTGACAGGCATCTATCAGTTCTCATCCCCACGCCTGTGTCTGTGCAGGCCAGCTGTGGCCACTGGCCTGATGTCACCTTCTAAGCATAGGCATCCCTCTGCCAAGCTGGGCAGAAATGGCTTTGGGGACCAGGAACTTGGGGGAAAGCCACAAAGGACGACAATTCACTTGCATAAGCAGAAGCAGAAGCAGAAGCCACCTGTCCACCGCCGTTTACTAGGGAAAATATTTCTAAGCATGTTTACGCACTTTCCCAGCTTTGGTAAAGAGGGAGAGGAAGGGTCTATGGCTTGTGCTTTCTAGAAAGTACCAGAGCTTCCACCTCAGAGCCAAGCAGGGAAGAATTTTTCCCTGCCTGAAAGAGGAGCAGAGCCCCACACTGCTTTCGGGGGCCCTAGTCATTCCCTGTGACGATAACATTTTGGTCAGTTTCCTTGATCCCTTTTCCTGGGCACAAGCCATTGCACTCCACAGGACCACCTAGGCATCTCCAGGAAACACGGGAATACCACAGCATGGCAGGTTTGCCTCTCCGTCCCATGTCCAGCCTACAAACATGACTCCACATAAGACGTGGCCAACACAGCTTGCAAATCACGGAGACTGCCTATAGTAAGGTCCGCTGTTTGCCTGCTGGAAAAGCGAGGGGCCCGTACTTTCCTGAGGGCTGGGGCTTCATACCTCCTCAGCTCTTCTCAGCTCCTGATTTTGAGACTGCTTCTCTTCCAGCAAAAGCAGTGAAAGGAAAGTTTAGGAACACCCCCCCCACCCCCACTTTCAGGAGTCCTTGACCAGCAAGAGAAAGGAAAGGCAGGCCTGGTGGATCAGGCTCATGACCCCCCCAGCTATGCAGGAAGCTGAGGCAAGAGGATCATAAATTTAAAGCCAGCCTGCCTTAGGTTCAATCCCAATGAAAGGGAGTAGAGGGAAGGGTTGGGGGAGGGGGAGAAGAAAGGGGAGAGCTTGGTTAAGGAGGAGTAGGGACCCCTGGGTCCCTGGCTCTCTGTTGTTCTAGGCGCCCCACCAGGGCTGCTGGAATCCCACCCCTGCAGGTGTCTGGTAAACAGCACTGCAGACTGTGGATGGGCCTGTTCCCGCCCCCTTTATCCTATTGGCTGGAACCAGCTCAGCAGGCCCTCACTCACTGGTGACTAAGCAGCTGAAGCCACGATTGTGGCAGATGGCAGCCTCCAGTAAAAGCAGTCAGACGGTAAATGCCACCACACACCTCTCTGGCAAAGCACAATCAAAACAAAAACCCAAGACCAGCTTTGTTTTCCTCCCGTCTTCTCCCTGTGTTCCCTGGGATACGGCTTGGAGAAGTACAAAAGAAAATGGATACACGAATCCACAATTCTAGAAAGACCAAGAAGTAACCATGACCTTCAGGGGAAAGTGTAACTGCAGTAGGATAAAAGGGACCACAGGGAGAAAATTGCTTCCATTCGGCCCTATGTGAGGGGCAGGACAGAGGGACTGGGACTTGGCTATCAGCAAGGACAGCGAGCTGTCATGGCTGAGGCTACAACAGCTGAGAAGTACAGGACCCCAAAGCTCATTCCCCTGGCTGTCTGCTGGGGAACCGGGGTGGTAAGACCCACGGGGGCTAATGGCTCAACTCTATGTTTACTTGCTGGCTGGCTTGTGGCAGAGTCTCAAGACATGACACAGACTGGTGTGTGGCAGCTGCACATAGCCTAGACTAGATGCCTCTTTACGGTTAGGATTACAGCATCTATGTTCATATGCCCAACTTCAATGGCTACTTCTTCTCCCCCTCCTCTTTAAAAACATTTTCTTTAGTGTATACATGTATACGCCTAAGTGTTGCACACGCACCACACATGTGCAGGTCCCCGCAGAGGCCAGAGGGTGTCCCTGGAGCTGGAGTTGCAGGTGGTTGTGAACCACCAGATGTGGGTGTTGGGAAGGGAGCACAGTGCTCCTAATTATACAGCCATCTCTCAGCCTGTGCCTCATGCAGCCCAGCCTGGCTTCACTCACTTTGTAGCTAAAGATGACTTTCTCCTCCTTCTGCCTCCGCCTCCCAAGTGCTGGGATTCATACCACACCAAACTTCAATCATACTTTAAACTCAAAATTCTGTAATTAAGACTAGAGCCCACAGACCAGCAGAGCCCCTTTAGAGTTCTTGTATATGAGTCGTGCTTGTGACAAGGATATTTAGTCCAAATTGACACATGACTGGCTGGAAAGCACACAGATTTCATGTCAACACTCTCCAGCACTGCTGTCAAATTGTCAAGAATTGGGAACAAGCCTACACACGCTTTGGGGGCTGAAGAGGTAGAAACATAGCTCCCAGTTCCCATGTACTTACTGCCTGTACAATCGCAGCAACTTGTACACACTCACAGGGCCTCAGTTCCTATGTGTAAGACAAAGAAAGCTTCCCAGGATCATCCTGGGAATTAAAAGAGAGTATCCACAGAAAATGGCCAGCCTGGAGCCGGGTCCCTAGCATGTGGTGCCCAGCATGAGGTTGGCAAACGGGATCCATGGTAGTGGATTGCTATTTAAGAGATAATAAGGAAATGGACAGGAATAGGAATTAGGACCTCAGCTGACTGTCGGGAGTCATCAATTGAATGGGCCGCTATGAGCCAGCAGAACACAGCTCAATACTCAGTAATGCCCAGAAGCAAACAAGCAGCTGTGACACAGACTAGCTCACAGGCTGAGTCAGAGCAATGGAAGGCTCTGTGTGAAGGAGATGGGCAAGGTGGCTCTCTACAGCATCTTGTGAGATGAAAGACTTGGTATAGTAGAAGGGGCTGAGAAACCCAGGCATTCTGTTAGTTATCCTCAGAGTTGTTTTTTTTTTTTTTTAAATAAAAACTCATCAAAATGGGTCAATAGGTTAAAGTGATTGCTGATAAGCCTAGTGACCTAAGTTCAATCCTAGAACTCCATATGGTAAAAGGAGAAAACAGACTCTTCCAGGTTGTCCTCTGACCAAACACACACACACACACACACACACACACACATCAAACAAACAAACAAACAAACAAACAAACAAACAAACAAGTGTTACAAAAATTCCAAGAACCCAAATTAAGTACCTGCATTTCCTGGACACCCTAGCCAGACAGTACCACTGGGGGATAAAGTCTCATTCTCTGAACACTTAGTGACTGGCCCACAGGGCTCAAAACTCTCTTTCACTCAAGTGATGACTTTAACTCCCTCCTGAGGATAGGACCCAGTGAGGGGCCAGACATGGAAGCTGATGGCAAAGCCCCAGCCCAGGGACCTGGTCCACTAGTGCCCACCCATCCCCCACCACTCTGCTGCCTGCGCCCCAGTAGAAAGAACAAGCAGAGCCTCTGCAGTCCAGGCTTCTCTTGAGCTCAGCCTTTCCACGACTTTAGGAAAAACAGAAGTACCCTCTATATCCCACACTCCCCATCGGTTCACCGGGGAATTTGACCTTCTGACCTCAATGTCCTCTCCTGTGAGTCTGCACCTGCCTCAAGGCCTGCTGTCAGGCTTAAATGGACCCCAACCAAAACCTCGCTTCAGGTTTATCTCGTTCTTGGGTGTTTCCCATGCACACTGGGGAAGCAGCTAGAAAGGAAAGGAGCCCCTGGACCTACTGGGCCACATTATCAGGCTTCTGTTCTGGGTCATGGGCCCTGGGCCCCACCACCACCACCACACCTGTCACCTGTCTATCAAATACCCAGGACAGCCTTGGCTAGCTGAACCCCTGCCCTGACGCTCCCCTCACATGTGGTGCCTTACTCTTCACACTGTATGACACCTGAAAACCTCTTCAGTGTGTCTCCAGGTTTGATGATGTTTGCTGGACCCGGGACCCTCCAGAAGTCTACAGTGGGCTGAGTGCTCGCCATTCTGGAGTTATTTAATGCCACCTCTTCTCCCTGACCTTGGGCTGTGACTTGGAAGCAAACAGCACTGTGAATTGCTCCTAAGCACGAGGACTAAGGAGCAGGTCGTGGGGGTCATGGATTCTATGCTGAAGTTTTCTCTGGGCATAACTGCTTCAGCATGAGGAGGGGAGTCATAAGGAACAAACAAGAACCTAAACAAGAGAGCAGTAGCTCAGAGCAAGCGAGAGAGCGAGCGCTCAGACCAGCTTCTGGGGGAAGGTGGGTGGGGCACCTGCAGCTTCAGGGGAGGGTGGGTGGAGCAGGGCGCCTGCAGCTTCAGGCCTGGCCCTAGACAGCCCTAGCTCAGCTAGCCTCCACCGTCAGTCTGTGCTCTGTTCCTGCTGCAGAATGGAGGGCCCTCATCTTCCCTTCTCTGCTCGCCCTGCCTTTGCCTTCCCCAGCCACCTTTTCCTCAACTCAAGGCAGAAAGCCCCTCCTTCCAGCAGGAAGGCCAACTCTCCAGATGTGCCTGTGATCTAGACAGCTCAGGGGACAGCATGGGCCAGATTCAAAGTCCCCCTGCAACCATTCCGGTCTTTTCCACTTGGGTCAAACTGAATGAATGACTCAGGAGAGAGTGTCTGCTTCACTAAGACATCGACTTTGGGAGCAAGCTTTACAGCAGGGAAGGAAGGGAGGGAGAAGACCCTGAAAGCACAACTTGTTGTAGACAGCCCAGGTTTTGCTCCAGTGTCTGCCGTGATGACTGCACCCCACACACATCCCACCTTCGAGAGTATTATTCTCGGTAAGTCATGGAGAAAAAGTTATGTAAGGAGCAGATATAACAGCTCCGGTGGAGCGAAGGAGCATTTTGTTCAGCCTTGAGGTGTTTAATTGAATAAGAGCCTCTGGGAGAACAAAGCACCAGCCAACATCGGTCGTGTACAGAGGCGACAAGATGCATCACAGAAGGAAACACAGGGAGCGTGCAACCACCATGCAGTTAGGAATCCAGCCAGGAAGGTCTGCTTACTCAGCCCGGAGGGGTCCCAAGGTCTCCTCTTCCGGATGCTGCTGGGCTGTGAGATGCTGGCTGGTGGGATGAGTAGCGGCAGACAAGCTGCTCTCTCTGCTCTAGCAAATCCTGCTCTCGCCTCCCAGAGGCCAATCCTTGAAGGGGTTTCCTGACCCCTTCAGCTCAGGCGATTTCCAAGGTTCAGATGCTCCCGGGAGCTGCCTCTTCACGCCTGCAACAGATGGGGACTGGGACTGGGCGTGTTCCCAGTCCCCAGAGCAGCGCAACAAGCAGCTGGCAGACAGCATGAGCTGGCCTGAGATGGCACAGCGACAATCCTGTTGGTTAGAGCTGGTTTGCTGCTTGAGATGATGGCAGGGCTCGGGCAGATACCCTCTCTGTCTGTCAGGACTGCGGGAGACTGTTATTAGCACCTGTGTCGGAGGAGGCAACTGTACCACACAGGCAGCCAGCAGGAGGGGTGGGCAGAGCTGAGCCATGGGAATCCAGGCAGCGGGATGAAGAGAGGAAGGAACCAGGCCTGAGATGCAGCAGCTACTGGTCTTACAGAAGGTCTCTGGCTCCTTCTGCCTTCACCCCTCCCCCAATCACAGAACTCCAGGCAAAGGCTAGTTTAACTTCATAGGAAACCAGCAGCCTACCTTCTGCAATCAGACTAAATCAGGACTGCCAGGACAATCCTAGTCCTTGGAGGACAGAGCATTTAGATAGACTTTCTCTCTTGCAAGAATGACAGCTCCAGCCCCAAACAAGTTCCGCTAGTGAAACCCTCACTGATACCAGGTCTCCCGACTCCAATCAGACAACCTGCCATCCCATGCCCCCTGCGGGTGACATGGGCCCTGCCTGTGTCTCCACTGCCTTTCCTTCTCTGGCTTCTGGTGCATGGGCATCTGAAGCCTTTGCTGCCTGTGGGGTAGTGAATTCCTAGAGAGAGAAAATGACTCACCTACTTGAGCTTACCACAAACCAAGCTTTCTCTCCTCACCTCCTCTGTCACACCCTGGGCTACTGTGCCCTGCCGCATCAGCCCAGGGCTCACTGCAACTGTTCAAATCAGACAATCCCAATCCTGTTTGTCCCCTCAGAGGACCTTCGCCTGAAAACTCTACTACTGACCAAGACTGGCATTTTGCTGAGAGCTCTGGCACAGTGAGCTCTGACTACTGATTTGGGGGGGGGTGAGCACACCACATCTGCTCCTTCATATCAGGCATTCCTGTGTCTGTGTGCCCCGCTACACCTGGTTAGACAAAATCCTGGGACCTTTCAAGAAACTCTCTATGCCCAAAGGCCTGACTAACATGCTACCCAAGGGCCACATGTGACCAAAGATTCCTATGAATGCCGGCCCAAGACAACTTTGGTAACTTGAGATTCTGAGATGTGTATGTATGTTCATGTATGTGTGGAAGCCGGAGTACTACCTAAGATGTTGTTCCTCAGGAGTTAATCACCTTGTGTTTTTGAGTGTCTCTCACACGACCTGGGGGGTCATAGATTGGGCTAGGCTGGTTGCCATGAGTTCCAGAAACTCCCGTCTCCATCTTCCCAGCACCGGGGTTACAAATGTATGCCGCCACATCCAGTTTTTAGTGTGAATTCTGGTGGTCAATCTCAGACTGGCATGCACTTTACTGACAGAGCTAGGCAAGCCTATGGCTTTCTTGAGGTCACTTCCAGCCCAGGAAAGGACCCGGCAGCCACCATTCACCTGATGGCTCCAGCTGTTATAAACAACCAAGAGCCTCAAGCGTCACTCGAAGCTGAAACTGTTTTCTCTTCTGTAACCTGAGCAATGTTACGATGATATACTGCAAGGTCCTCTTCAGACCTAAACTGTAAAGTTCTGTGACCACGATCCAGGTCTGTGTCATGGCTCAGTCACTACCCTGGGCCTCCCCGGTCCTGCCTCTTAGAAAACCATCCGTGTGGAAACACTGGCTCTAAGCATCCTCCAGGGCTGCTGGTGGGATAATGGATGAACAAGCATTTAGGCAAAATGAGTATCAGCTTGAGATGTTCACGATTATTCTGGAACCAGAGGGCAGCACCAGAATCAACACAGAGCTTAGCAAAACCCACTGCATATACCACTGAGCAAGGGGCAGATCCTGAAAGCAGCCCCCTGGGCATGATGCAAGTGGCCATACCAGAGACCCGGCCAGCCTCAGTATTTTCTCCTGCTGGCTCTCCAACCAGCTCCCTGGATGGGCTGGACCTGTGTTATTGCTTTGTGCTTTATTCCAAAGCATATGAACAAGCCTGGGCTGGGGGAGGGGGTTGGATTTGTTTTGCCTGGAAAAGCTGAAAATGTCAGGGAAACGTGTAGGTGTGCTTCACTTGGGGGCAGGTGCCTGCAAATGGCTTGTGGAGTACATGGCTGTCTCCAGCTCTGCCTACCTGTCAGGGTCAGGGCATCACTGAAGAGACTGAAGAGCAAAGACAGGTGCTGTTCCCTGAAGCTTCCAAGCACATGCCTGGCCGGTCTTTACCTGTGTGAAGTCTTCCTCCTACAGCCTCCATTGACTGCTTAAGGGGCTCATGTTTCCCCTTTTGGGAAGGCTTGTTTGCCTTCTCACTTTAGAAGGCAGAGTCGGTTCTCTCAGAAGGCAAACGCCACTGGACAGAAGGTCCTGGCAGAACCTGAATACCATTGCTGGTTCGAACCAGCCTGGGGGGGGGGGCGGGCATAGTGGGATGCTGCCTGACACAAACCCCAGCTCCCCCCGTCTCACTTCTCCAAGTGTCATTCTGGTACCTTTCCTAGACCCCAAGGAGGGACAACCAAATGAGAGAGAGAGAGAGAGAGAGAGAGAGAGACTTGACAGCTCGGGGCGCCCAGGGACAAACTCTCTTTAGCAGGGATACAGCCCAAAGGCTCCCCTCCTCTCACCTCCTGGGCTTGCTGCACCTGTCACTCAAAGTCCTCACAATCTCCTACAGGCATGCGCCTGCAGTCTCTGAAGTTTTCCTCTATTCAGGCCCCAGCTCTATGAGGGACCCTGTGCTGGCATCTCTATGCTGATACATATGATAGGTTTTCACCAATCTGTTTTCACTGAATTCACAGTTCACTTTGCAGAGGCCACTCCAGCCCACCTAGGAGGCTGTCACATTGTTTTCTTCTCTGTCTCTGTCTTTGTGTGCTCTCGAGAGTATATGTGTGGTGTGTATACATCCGCATGCACATGTATGTGGGGTCTCAGAGGTTGACGCTACGCACCGTCCTTAGTCACTCTGCTCAATGTTTTTTTAGGCAGGGCCCCTTAGTGAATCTATAGCTCCTGGATTCACCTAGAATCCAGCCAGCCTCCCTGAGCTCCTTGTGAGACTCTGCCTCCCAGTGTCTTACAGCATGCCCTGCCCAGCCCCCACAAGTCTCTTTCTCTTTCTCTTTTGCGTGGGTTCTGGTGATGAAGCTCAGGTGATCAGGCTTACACAGTAAACACTTCACTCACTGAGCCATTTCCCCACCCCACTCCCTCAGACGTTTCCTCGAGAATAAGGAAAACAAGTGTCTGAGAAGCTGAGTTACCATGGTCACTGTGATGGGCAGGCTTGGTTGTCAGCCTGACCACACCTGGGAAGAGGGAGCCTCAACTGGAGAACTGGACTGGCTGGAGCTTGCAAGCTAGTAAACAGCCTTCCTCCATGGGTCCCGCCATCGTGTTCCCTCTATGATGGACTGTAACCTGTAAGCTGAAGTAACCTTCCCCTCACACAAGCTGCCTTCAGTGACAGAAAGCAAAGTGGAACAGTTACCAAACGGAGACCGCAATGTTGCGGATTCCGTCACAGCCTGACTCCGCACGCACTGCAGTATGGACTACACTGCTCTGAGACTGCCAGCCTTTTATCTGCCTGCTTTCACTTCTTTGTATCTTTCGGTTTTTTTCTCTGTGGTCTGTGCTTACTATTTCTGTAATGAACAAATGAGGCTACAGGGCTTTCAAGATAGCTCTGTGGATAACAGGTGTCTGCAGATAGAACCCCAGCAGGGCCGAATGACCTGGCTTCCATCCCTGGAATGGCATATAGGTGGAAGGCACAGACTCCGCCAAGCTGGTCAGTAGCTTTCACACATGTGTCACAACATCTATCTGCATCACACATAATGATAATAAATAAATAATGTAAAATACAATTGCTGCCATCGTCTCGGGGGCACATTATTGTCACATCAAACTGTCCAGCTGGCTCTGATTAAGCATGTATATTAAGAAATTACATTTAAAAATTCAGTGACTTCAAAGACACAAAAACACAGTAAACAGTAAATGTGGCAAAAAACAAAAACAAAAACAAAAAAACCCCTCAAGCCATGCACAATATTTCCTGAGCCATACTAGTGACACACAAGCCCAGAAATCCAGAGCACACGTGTATATAAATCTTGTGCCTTCTACTCCTGTCTGTGGATAACCACCCGAGTGGATTTCTTAGTATCCTCGGACCTAACATGAACACAGGCCTGACAGCACACTCTCTTTGGCCATGCACCTGTAAGTTCAATACAGAGATGCTGATCAATGAATCTCTCTTCTCCCTCCCTAGTGTTGGTGCTACTACCCCTGTCTTACAGCTGCAGTCTCAGGCCAGAGGCCAGGGCAGCAGACGTGGCGAGCCCCTGAAGCAAGATGGCGTCTCTGCACGGCATTGCCCCTGCACTCAGCAACTCTGGCCTACGCAGACCCAGACCGGCCTAGCAGCCTCTCAAAGGGTGACTGAACACCAATCCTCCAGAGAGGTCCACTGGGCCTTGTAGGAATCCTTAGGAGTCTGCAATGGATGGCTTGCTAGGCAGCTCAGGGAAGGCTAGAACCCCTGCGGAGCCTGCCCTTTTTTTTTTCTCCCCAAGCTGCTGCTCCTGGGCTCAGACACCCTTGACCTGAGCCCATATCCTCAAATGACCACGCTATGGAGCGTTGCCACTAAAAACAACAACACAAACCTTTGGGCTTTGACAGTGACTCTGTAGGAACATACTTGATACAGCTCTGAGTTTGATCTCTGCAAAAGAAAAAAAAGAAAGAAAGGAAGGAAGGAAGGAAGAAAGACAGACAGACAGACAAAGGCAGAGCTTAGAGTGAATCTGCCAGACAGCCTAGAACAGGACTGACCTTGCCACCTACAGTCATCACAGGAACCTGAAAACTATTCTAAGGTTTTCTTTCTGTGCACAGACCACTCTGTCCCTAGCTATCAGGCCTGTCTCTAAACAGAAAGTGCACAAAAGAGCTGAGGCCGAAGCTCTGCAGCAGGCAGAGTGGCCCAGTCCTGTGCCTGGAGCCAGAGCTTAAGACAGTCTCTTGAACTGCAGAGACACTCGGAATCACTCCAAACATATGCCAGGACTTCCACAGAACAGTCATTCATCTGTCAATACTATCTCTGAATGCTCTGAGGTCTTAAAGAGCCTTGAGCTACTGCTTGGAACCCCACAGCATTAGGGAACTGCCCCCAGAGTCACCAGCTCCCCTGCCACCAGACTATGGACCTGTCTGACCCTTCATTCGAAGCCTGCTGTGTGTACCAAGCGTTCACATGTGGATTGTACCACTCATTAGTGTCTGAATATGTCACTTGTCAAAGGACAGACTCACCACTCACACACACACACACACACAAAAACCCTAATCCCACAAGACCGCAAGGCCAGCGACGCGCCTGTGATACCACAGCTGACTGGTGTGGGCCAAGGCAAGAACCCAGACACTCCTGATTTTTACCCTCTGTGCCTGATGATGAAGATAGCCCCATCCACTTTGCACATGGCTGAACAAACCTGACACGTGCACAGTCCAAGGATCAGAAGTCAGATGTGAAAAGGGTTCTTCTTTCATGTTTGCTACAGTGGGGCCCTTTGTAATAAGATGTTGCATGTAAGAATTTGAGGCAAATAACACACACTCTCTCTCCTTTGTCCAGGCCCACCTTCGCCCGACCCTGTCCTGATGACTGACACCCCACAACACAAGGGACTCTGGCTTGCATCTAATACAGGACCTTATACAGGGCTCCACTCCTATAAAAGAGGCATACACTCTAACTGCGCCATCATCCCCGATTGAATGTGACTTCCTCATACAAGTTCATCTGCCAATCTAGGGTAAAGCTCCCCAGACCTGAGGAGTGGGGGCTGTTGCCTGGGAGAGGAGTCCGCTCACCGCATGGGTGCTGGGTGTGAGGAAGAAGGGATTTATGCCTGTTTCTTGACTGAGACAGGTTGTTCCTGCTCTGTCTCTTGGGTCCCCTCCCAGACTCAAGCTGAGGCACAAGAAGAAGAGAAGACAGAGAGGACCCCAGCCCAGCATTGTGGACTTCAGAAAGGAAGTCATGCACAGAGACAATGAACAAGAAGACTGGCGTTGACAGCAGCCACCAAAGACATTTCCAGAAGGAAAAAAGCTGCTTTTGAAGCAATTCCTAACTAAGGGCTTCATGGGAGGGGTAAGGTGGAGGCTGAGGGCGTGGGGTGAGGAAGAAAAACCAGGGGCTTTCCCCAGGATTGTCTTCTTCTTTGTTCCTACATAAACTAGAAAGCTCCGGAACTAGGTCTCCCTTTCAGCTGGGAGTTGGGTCATCTAGAGTCAATGGCTGACCTCAGGTGCTCCAGCTTTGAAGGTCTGTGACCTAAAAGCACACCACACCTTGATGGCTGAGCAAGAGAACTGGACTGACACTCAGCAAGCTCAGGGTCCTGCTTACCCAAAACCTCAGAAACACGGTGGGCACCCAACAGCTTTCCACACTTGCCCTCAGCAGGGCCACCCTATGTTAGGCACTGTGGGGCTTATCTTCCCAAGCACACTGTGAAGGCTGGACTCTTCTCTGTGGGTTCAAATCCTACTGACGCCATTTAGCAGCACCGTAGTGTTGGGAAGTCACTTAACCACGTAGACCTCATTTTTCTCCACTGTACAATGAAGTTGCCAGACACACCTACTTCACGGTACGGTAAGAGTTAAATCCACAGTGGTGGAGAGATGGCTCTCAGCTTAAGAGCTCTGCTTCTCTGGCAGAGGACTGGACACACCCACACACATAAACAAATATAGAAATAAAATCTTTTTAAAATGTTAACCTATACACTCAAACATTTGCACAAATGCGTACACACACACACACACACACACACACACAAGTTTTACCAAGCAATGCGATCCATTTTGGTGATGCGCACATTAGATTTTAAACAGACCTCATCTGGAGGTGTTCTTATGACAACTGAAAGTGGAGAGAACCACAGAGATTCCAAACTTTAAACACAGTAGGAAATGACAGAGGTAAATCACAGAAAATTCTGCTACCTCTCTTTTGGTTACGTCTGGACTCGGATACTCAAATCTTACCAAGCCCGGACTGGTATCAAAGCCTGGGCATGCACAGCCAGGAAAATGAAGTCCTCTACCTTGTGATGGTATGGCCTCCTGGGTCAGGGCACTGCTTTAGCGCCTCGCTGCCGCCGCCGCCGTCCCCCTCCTCAGCTCACTGACCACAGTTGGTTAGCTCTGATTTTGCCAGGCCCTGCCCTACCCTGAGGGAGCTTTGGAGCCAGGCTCGGGATAAAAGTTCAGACATGCTCCTGTTATCAGCTGCATAGGGGAAGGGGCTCCACCGGGCTAAGTAGGAATAGGCCAGGTCAGGAGTGGCTGAGCAGGGTAGGTCCAGGCTGGGGAGGGTGCTGCAGGCTTGGGTAGAGCATGAAAGCAGGGCGGAGGCTCAGCGAAATTAGGGGCAAGGCTCAGCAGCCCTCCGACGAGGTGGACAGGGTGGGAGTGAGGCGAAGGGTCAGCACAACAACCTGGTGGCCCTGTGCACGCAGCCCCGAGGGAGGTTTCCACCCGCATGCCTGCAAGTCAGTCAGATCCTTCCTTTTGTGTAAATGGCTCTGGGAGGGAAGGGGGCACCATGCATTCATAATGGAAAATGTTTGGCTCTGATACAGAGTAAACAGGCAAACTGGCCTTCTAGCAATCTCAGCTCAGGGAGGCGGTGTCCCCGAATATCTAGGGCTCCCAATTCCTGCCAGGGGCTGGCTCTCAGCCCGTCACTCAGGAAACCCAGCTTCAGCTGTCTGACTGGCCCCCTGACCTCAGCTTGTCACAAATGGGCAAAGTGACCAGGGCACAGGGCCACTTTCCTCCCAGCCAGGCGTGACCCTTCTGCAGCTACCCAGGGATAAGAGCAGGAAGCTGGGAAGAGCAGGAAAAGCCTGCAGCCGGTTTTCCTAGCTAAGAGATTCCACAAACTGAATAAATGTTAGACACGGGCTGAGATTTGAAAACCAGTTTAGGCATTTTATAAAGAGGCTTCTCCCTACTGCTATGGGTTAACTGCATGCCACCCTCCAAGAAGACACCAGAGTCAGAAGCCATAATACAGAAGCCAGCCTTACTTACAGATAGAATACACCCACTTATGGGCACTCACCCTGTGCCTGGTACCTCCGTAAGTCTCTCTCTGACCAGAAAGTCTGGGACAGGAATATAGCTGGTGAGTGGTGAGTGCCATGCTCTGGGCCTTGCGGTCGCTACAGCAGGCTGTCATTGCATGGTCACCTACAGAGGTGGCTGCGACAGGGTGTTCGGATGTGTATGCAGAGGTGGAGAACCTAGATGCCACAGGCTGTTTCTAGAACCTGTCAGCCTGGTCCTAGGTTCCCTCCCCAGGGCTAAGGCCAGAGACAGGAGCCCAGAGCAACTCTGGAGGCCCCTCACTTGAAGGAGTTCAAACCTACCTATCCTTAGTGGCTTAACCAGATGTGAGCATGGTCAAAACCTTGATCCCACTGACAACTTACTAAATCAAAACTTCTGGGGCTCGGAGAGGGAGGGGCTCACTACATCCCGAAGTCCCTCTGACTCAATTTAACCACGTCACTGGCAACAAGAAGCAGAGAAGAGTCAGAAGGGGGTCTGGGAAGGGGAGAGAACGTCAGAGCCTGTGCTCTCCTTTAAGGAGTGTCGGGGATTACCGTAGCTGGGGATGTTTATATTATTCCATGGCTGAAAGTTTTGTAGTTGGCTGCAGTCAGAGACCCCAGCTCCGGCTGACTTTTGTTCTCCTTGTGTTTCTACTCTCTGTCATCCTCTGAGTCCCAACATTTCTTGATTGTTCAGAATGGGACCCTCCAGGGTGGCATCTAGCTCCCTACAGAATCAAGGATGACCTTACACGGTTGATCCTCCTGCCTCTTCCTCGAGACTGCTTGGATGAAGGTGTATGCCACTGGTTTATTCAGTGCTGGGGACAGAACCCAGGGCTCTGCATGCTGGGCAAGGCCATACTAACTGAGCTATATTTCCAGCTTCCGACATCCCAGTCCTAAGGAGACACTTGTGGCTAGCTCATAGTATCTGGGCTCCCAGAACTGCTTGGGAATGATGCAGAAGATAATGTGTGAGGTCATCAGATTGGTTGATGGTAAGGACAGAACATTCCTTCACAGTGGCTAGAGTGCTTTAAGCCAGGATGGCCGTGGTCCCCTCCCTGTTCCCCAGTCCCATCTTGATTGGCTATGCAGCTAGCCTGGCCCAGAAGTAATGTATGCTGCTTTCCAGCAGAGCCATAAGAATTGTCTAGGAACAGGAAAGATGGATGGCCCAGTGCTAAAATCACTGACTGCTGCTCATCCAAAGGACCTAGGTTCAACTCCCAGCACCCACACAGAGGCCCACAACTGTCTATTGCTCCAGCCCCAGAGTATTCTATGCTCTCTCCTGGCCTCCGCAGGCACTGTACACACACACACACACACACACACACACACACACACACACACACAAGTAAAATACCCATGCATATGAAATAAAATTAAAATAATTTTTTTTTTCAAAAGAACTACCATGCGCCTGATACCCTTTTCTTGTCTTTGTCAAGGCACAGACCAAGCAGAGAGTGGCCCTCCAGTCTGGGCGTTCCAAAGTAAACAGAGCCTGGAGCAGGTTCATTAGCACAAGAGAGAAGTCTGTGACTCTAGACTGTAATTCCACCACTTAGGAACTAGAAGCAAGAGGATCTAGAGGTCAAGGTCATCCTGGGGTAGATCAAATTCAAGGCTAGCCTGGGCTACTAGAGACACTGTCACAGACAGCCCAACGTTTGTCCACTGCATACCATTGAGTTTGGGGGTCTGTTGTTTCCCAGGTGCTCAGCTCATACTCACCATGTCTCCCACCTATCTTTACATGAGTCCTGATGGCTGTGCTGTGGGGGAGAGCCAAGGACCGGGGTTACCAGTGGTGTATCCTCAGTGATACCTGTCTTTTTTTTTGATTGTTTGTTTTGTTTTTTTAATTTTGGAGACAGGGTCCTGCTCTGTAAGCAGCACTAGTCTGGGAATCAAGGACACCCCCCCCCCCATCTCAGAACCTTGGGTGCCGTAATCACAGGTGTGTGCCACTGTACCTGGTGCAACCAGCCAGCTACTCAACTACGAAATTATCTTAAAAACAAGGTGACAAAGGTGATCTTAGCATAAACACACATAACCCTTCCCTCCTGGAGCCACACAACTACCGTGTGCTTCCTCTCAGCTGGATCAAACTCACAAGTCCATCAGGGCTTGAGAGGGACAATGGCTTTGCCTCTGCAGGAGGAACACAGATCGCTCAGAAGGCCACTCTGTAGAGAGGCAGGAAGCTCTCTGCATGTTTGTTCCGCAGCTTGCCACCACCCTTGGTCACCTTCCCACTCGAAGCTGGGTGTTTGTTCAGTGTGTCCTTTCCATTGGAACAAACAGTTAGGTGAGGGCCTTTCCAGCATCACAGACAAGGTGTTTCAAGCTCTTGTTAGCAGCAGCAAGGTCACACTTCCTTCCTGCCCTAAGACCCCTGTACTCCCTTTCCTGTCCCAAACTGACTCCAAAACACAGCAAGCAAGCAAACAGCCGCTCTGGGCCAGCCTCAGCACAGCCAGTGCTTGAGCGTGGTTTGTTCTGGACAGTGCCAGGATAACACAAAAGGCCGAATATCCCAGTAAACCCTCCATCCTTGAGAGCTCAGGCAGCTGGTTACCCTGGTAAGAAGACGATGCAAGCAGTCCATCCCCCAGTCTCAGCCCTCATTTTCACATGGCATCAATCTGTGTGAGGGTCTGTGCCCAGATCCCTCTGTGAGTGTATTGTATATGTGTATGGTATATGTAAATGTGTTTGGGTGGTGCCTGTACAGAGGCCAGAGGAGGACATAAGTATCTGTCACAATCTCTCTTACTCTCTTGAGATACAGTCTTTCATAGAAACTGGAATTCCAAGAAAACCCCCAAATCCTCTTATTTCCACCCTCCTCAGCACTGGGGTTAGTGCTTATCCATGCCCGGCTTTTAAAATTATTATTTTATGTGCATGGATGTGCCTACATATATGATGCATATATGTGTGCCACTTTCATGCCTGGTGCCTCCAGAGACCAGAAGAGGGCATCAGATCTAGAGTTATGTGGGTGCTGGGAATCAGACCTCTGGAAAAGCATTCAGTGCTCTAGCAGGTAAGCCATCTTTGCAGCCTCTTGCCTAACTTTGTAAGTAGGTGCTGGGATTCCAACTCAAGTCCAGAAGCTTGCAAGGCACGTGATTTGTGGTGGTTTGAACAGGTATGGCCAGCACAGACTTGTGTATGAATGCTGGGCCATAGGGAGTGGCTCTATTGGGAGGCGTGGCTTTGTTAGAGTATGTGTGCCTTGTGGAGAAAGTGTGTCACTATGGATGTGGGCTTTGAGCTCTTATGTTTAAGCTGTGCATATAAATGTAGCATACAGTCTCCTTTGGCTGCCTGCAGATCAAGATGTAGAACTCTCATCTCCTTCTCCAGCACCATGTCTGCCTGCATGATATCATTCTCCCACCACGATAATGGACTGAGCCTCTGAACCTGTAAGCCAGCCCCAACTAAATGTTTTCCTTTGTAAGAATTGCTGGGGTAATAGTGTTTCTCCACACACAATAGAAAACCTTATACATGCTCCTACCCACATTCTCCCTTCCCCAAGTCCTCCTTTTATAAGGACTGCAGTCTGGCTGGATTGGAGCCATCTACATTCCTGTTCACATCACTTTAAGTAAGGTCACATTCAGGGTACTGAGGGCAAGACTTGGATCTTCCTTTGGGCAGAGGGTGGTGGTTTAATCTGTAATAGTATATTCTTAGAAAGTTTCTAACAAATCAGACCCCGCTCCTTCTCTCCTCTCCTTCTACCCTGTAGTCCAGGCAGGACTTGAACTCACTAAGCAGCTGAGGATCTTCTACCCATACCTCCCAGTGCTGGGATTATAAACGTGAATCACCAGGTCTGGGCTATCCCATGCCAGCAATAGAACCTGGAGCTTTGTGTATGCTGGGGAAGCACTCTACCAAATAGATGACACCCCTAGTTCCCTCCTCCTTCCCTTCTATACCAGCACCCTCATCTCTGTCCACAGCTGCTCAAAAATACCAAGATTAGGGTCTGTGCTGTGTGAGCTCACTGTTTCATGTATCTGCCCACTCTGAGGTCAAGCTGCCCCAGCTGCAGGACGAATCCAAAACAGGTTTGTGTCCAGCCCTGTGGACAGCAACAGCAACAGCAACAGCAGCTGCTTATAATTTGGTAGCACCTTGGTCCAGGAGAACTGCTTCTCTTTAAAAATCGAGATGCAGTGCGTGGCTGTTCTTGTGACCCACTTCCAAGACTGGGCGCCTTACCTTCCTCCAGTCCAGAAGCATTGTTAAATCACCATGGCCTACTGGTTAAAGAATAGCCAATGCATAGACAAACTCACAGCTAGCGGGTCTGAATCCCAGTGCAGGGATCGGATCGTTCCCCCTGTTTTTTGGTCTGGGTTAGGACACTTTTGGTGCTTGCCAGGCTTTCTGGGTAGCGTGGCTCTCGTAGCCTGGGAGCTGCTGCCAGGGATGGCTGGGGACACTGTGAGGCAGGACAGCCAGGCATGTTCCAAGAGGAAAACAGAACCTGTCCCATGAAGGGCAGCCTTGTCAGTTTTAGGTTAGGTACAACCAAGAAGGGAGACATCCCAGGATGGGGCTCTGCCAAACAGAAGCCACAAGCATGTCTCCAAGGACCAGTGTACCCAAGTGCTGAAATACCTACAAACAAGTCTAATTTTGGAAAGACGCAGGATCCAAGCATATCACAGTGGCTAACTCACTCAGAACTCTATGGTTTGTATGTGTGCGTGCACACATGTGCTTGTGTGTACATGTGCATGGACACCTAACTATAGAAATCAGAGGTTGATGTTGGTACCTTTCTCAATCACTCTCCATGGTGTGTGTGTGTTTGTGTGTGTGTGTGTGTGTGTGTGTGTGTGCAAGTACAGGAACAAGTGTGAGCCATGGTAGCACTCCCAACCCAACCTCTGGTCTTCTGTCTGGATGCCACTCCAGTTGGGCACACAAGGGAATATGTGTAGTGGGGTCCTCTAGCCTGTTCAGGCCATACGTTTTGGTATGACTGAAGATCAATGTGGGGTTCAGGACCCAGTCTTGGGGGTTCCCCACCCTCTTATACTGACCTGCTTTCTCTTAAACTAAACCTAACTTGAAGAGACCTCTGTGTCTTGAATCCTCCCATAGATTGTCACTTTAGTGTACTGGCCAAAGAGTCTGTCTCCCAGAATTCTAGTTTTAGAAATGTGATACCCCGAAGGTATCCTGTGTTTCTGGTATTTGAAGGCAGAACCTTTGAAGGGGGTCCTAGTTAGAGCTACTAATACTGTGATGAAAAAGCATGAAGCAAGTTGACAAGAAACGGGTTTATTTTTTGGCTTCCACATCACTGTTCGTCACTGAAGGAAGACAGGGCAGGAACTCAAACATGGCGGGAACCTGAAGGCAGGAGCTGATGCAGAGGCCATGGAGGGTCACTGCTTACTGGCTTGCTCCCTATGGCTTGCTCAGGATGCTTTCTTATAGAACCCAGAGCCATTGGCCCAGGGATAGCACTACCCACAATGGGTGGGCCCTCTTCCATAAATCACTAATTTAAAAAAAATGCTCTACAGACTTGCCTTCAGCCCTATCTTCTGGAGGCATTTTCTCAAACGAGGTCCCTTCTTCTCAGAGGACTTTACGTTGTTATCAAGGTGACATAAAACTGGCCAGGACAAATGTGGTCATGAAAAGAAGGCTCTGCTCTTGTGAATGCATCAATCTGCTCTGTGAATGAATGGCTGCAGTGGGTGGGGTGGGTGCAGCTCTTTGGAGTGTGTTGCCAGCGCTACGTGTCCTCAGGGCATGATAGTGTGCCCATCTGCAAGAAGGCTATCTCTAGATGCAGCTGCTTGGACTTGGAATGTCCCAACTCCCAACACCATAAGAAAGTTATGATATAAGTCATTGATAGTTTGTAATTAATAAGCAATAGATCTTGGGCATTCTGTCACAGCAACAGAACAGAGAGACAGTATGGAAACAAGCTGAAAGCTTAACTGAAAAATATGTGATTTTGTTATAAATACGGATTTGAGGAGCCCTCTCTAGTTCTTTCTGCCCAAGTCTCCATGGCTGCCCCCTGCAGTCCTGCCAGTGGCCTGACTAGCACACTAATGCCCATTCAATTAAACCCTAAGTTATCTGCATCTACAGCTGTCACCTAACAATTGACTGTTTCAGTTAACACTGTGACAAGTCCATTCAGAACTCTAAAGGGATGCAGAGGTGGAAGGAGAGGGCAGATTAACACCAAAGGGTTCAGCTCAGGCAAGTTGGCAAAAAAACGCTCCACACGGAGGCCACTCAGTCAACTGGCTAGCGTTTTCCTAAGGGTTCTGTGTCTCTGGCTATGAAACACTGGCTAAGGCAGGAAGACTGCAGGTTCAACACTCCCCTGGGCTCCAGACATCCACAAAAAACATAAGACTACACGGAGCCTCCATACAACATCCTTGTTACAGACGTGCAACTGGGAGATCACAGCAGGGCAGAGTGAGTCAACCCCAAGGCACAGTCTACCCGGACTCACCACAATGAAAGGAGATTGGTTAGGTTTGGTATTTTTAATTAAGAGAAAGTTCAGTTCCTTAAAATAATATCACAACTATTTTGAGATGACTTTTAATTTCATGGGGATAACTCAGAGGACAAAGGGGAGAAGAGAAAGGAAAGTGCACAGAGAAGTTTGGGAGAAACAAAGGGGACAACTCCAGCCGAGAGGGTAGCAGAGGACAGACACAGGCTCAGAGGAGGGACTCCCAGGGGCAGGACAGGTAAAGAGGGACCACGTGGTGGGAAGTGACTGGGGATAAGCAAGGCTATCTGGAGACAGAAGGAACAGGGAATAGGTGTTCTAGTCACCTGCACTCATGGTGGTCCCTTGGCTTCTAATGGCAATGAAAGCGACACCCAGACCCATAGCCAGAAGGTGCTGGTAACAGCTCCTCTCCGTGGTTAAAGGGCTCATGTCACAAAGACCTGGAGTTGGGTCTGGGCAGGCAACAGCCCCTCCAGGCTTAATCTCTCTGCCTCCCTCAGTCCTGACTGAGAACCCCGACCGAGCCTGTTACCCTCATTTCAAGTTTCCTGGGTGTGTCCTACCTGACTTACCAGTCACCATGCCCCAGGAAGAGCAAGGCTTTCTTGCACGAACCTGTTTTTCCTAATCTAGAAGGGAACACACTGTGCCTTGGCTGCCCCCAAATCCAAGTTTGCTGGCTTCAAGTCTACATAAGAAAATACTTTTTAGCCAGGCATGGTGGCGCATGCCTTTAGTCCCAGCACTCAGGAGGCAGAAGCAGGCGGGTTTCTGAGTTTGAGGCCAGCCTGATCTACAAAGCGAGTTCCAGGACAGCCAGAGCTATACAGAGAAACCCTGTCTCGAAAAACCAAAAAAACAAACAAACAAACAAAAATAAATAAATAAATAAATAAAAAATAAAATACTTTTTTTGAGAATTATAAAGTAAGTGCTATTCCAATCATCAGTCAATTACAGAGATCAACCCAAAGACAGGAGGAAAATCCAGAGGATGAAGAAATCAAGCAATGATGGAGAGGAAAGCAGGATGGCTCTGGCAAGCAGCTCAGGAGCCATCCACGGTCCCTGTCATCCACCCTTGCCCAGTCTCTTTGACTTCAGCTTTTCCACCTAGACTATGGTGACTGTCCATGAGCCTACTTCTCACTTCTTACTTGGCAAACCCATACCCGGCTCCATCCTGCTTGCCCTCCTGCAACCTGCTGACCCGGGGCTCATATATTCTCTGTTGATTATAGTCGGAAGCTTGCTACTGCTTCCCCTAAAAAAGTTACTCCCTCAGAGGGGTTTCAGGAAATGCTGCCTCTGGTCTTGGGATCCACCAGAGCAAGAAGTCTCTGCAGCATCTGATTCTTATTTGAAATCCAGAACTCCAGCCTGGCACCCCATCTGTGACCTCGGGGTGCTGAGGCCAAGCTCACCTGCAATGTCATGGACCCACTAGAACAAGCCTTCACAGAGTCTTCAAGGGACCTGGCTAGACAGCTCAACATAGCAAGCGCCTCCCTTCCTTGCTGACACCATCTGGCCAGGAACCATCAGCAGAGGAGACTAAGCTTGGCAGCTCCGGGTAGCAGGGCTGTACCTATGTCCCTGGGATTGAGAGAACCAGGGAGGGCTCCCTCCTGAGAGGCCTGTGCAGGCTTGAGCAGCTAGCTGGACCGTTGGAGAGTGAACCGGAACTTGAACCTGTGTGCCAGGCCTTGCAAGCATTACATTTTACATTAAAATCTGTAATTACTGAGATAAGTTTTAAGAAGTCATTATTTAGGTCACCTACTAGTAGAGGCAGACCCATCAATCGGCCACTGAGAACCACGGCAGGGCAGCATCTGATAAGGTGGCTGTCTTAACAGTGTTCTAAGGCAACTCTTATAAAGAAAGCATTTGATTGGGGGATTGCTTAGAGTTTCAGAGTTAGCTGACTATCATCAGGTGGCACACAAGCAGACATGGTGCTGGAGAAATAGCTGAGAGTTTTACATCCTGATCCATAGGCAGAGAGAGGGAGAGAGACAGAGACAGACAGACAGACAGACAGACAGACAGACAGACACACACACACACAGAGAGAGAGAGAGAGAGAGAGAGAGAGAGATCCACTCCCCAGTGACTAAGGATTCAAACACAGGATTCTATGGCAGGCATTCTCATTCAAACCAGCATGGCAGCTGAGCAGCGCCCTGGGGATGATGGTTTCTGGGACCCCAGCCCTGCTGAGCTACCTTGGAGGGGTCTCCAGGGAGTCATGGTTAAGTATGGATGATGATGATGATGATGATGATAGTGGTAATGGCGGGATGGTGAATGGTGATAGTGGCTAAGATAACCAGTGGTGAAAATTTACGAAGGTGGATAATGCTGGTGAGAGTTGGTAATGATGGTGATCACAGTAAGTGATGGTGGTGAGGACGGTGGTGATAACAGTGATGGTGGTGAGGACGGTGGTGATAACAGTGGTGGTGGTGAGGACGGTGGTGATAACAGTGGTGGTGGTGAGGACAGTGGTGATAACAGTGATGGTGGTGAGGATGGTGGTGAGGACAGTAGTGATAACAGTGATGGTGGTGAACGTGGGCAATGATAATGGTGACGGTCAGTAGTGATGACCATGGATGATGACATCACTAATAGCAGACAGAAATGCTGGTGATATGGGTAAGATGGCAGTGTGGGACCAAGGTCCTGAGGCTAAAGATGTTCCCATCGTCCCATCGGGGGAAGGAGGAGGAAGCTTCCAGCAATAACTTAAATCTTGCTTAGATATGCCTTATCTGTTGCACTCTCTCTAAGCAACTCTGGCCTTCAGCATGCAGGTGGGCACAGGTAAATTACGGGCTTCCCTTCATGGTCCAATTCTCTTCCAGCCCTTCTAGAGAATGCTTTGCACTGACTTGGCATATTTGCTGGTCTGGGGACGTTCATGTAGCTTTACAGTCGGTTCACAAGCATTTAAAACAATGGGCAAGCTCTTTGGGCTTCAGACCAACACACAGGTGTGCATACCCTACAGGAGGTGTGAATACCTACAGAAGGTGTGCATTCCTATAGGGGATGTGCATACCTACAGGGGGTGTGCATACCTATAGGGGGTGTGCATTCCTACAGGGGATGTGCATACCTACAGGGGGTGTGCATACCTACAGGGCGCATGGCCCTCTGGACATGGATATACGTGTGTATTGCAATCACAGGGCCTACATGCTGACGCCTGTGATAACTCAGAAAGCTGGTGCACAGCAGAGCTGTGTTTCATCCTACATGGTCCCAAGGCTTCTACCCCTCAGATGCCCCCTTTGAGCTCTATAGAGTTTCTGCAGGATCTGAACAGACCCACCATTCCCAAGGAGCATGTCACTGCCAGTCTGTCCCAGCTATCCCATGGCTGTAGCTGTTGCTATGGTTTTCAAAGCTGTTACTTTGTTATTTCCCCCAGAGTCTAATAAATCTTTCACCCCTCCAGAAAAAGCTAACTTGTGGAGTAAAGTTGAGCCTCTATCTTCCTGGTGTGTTTCCAAAGAGGGTGAATGGATTTTTGCCTGAGGCTTTTGCTCCAAAAGCAGTATGTTTGAAATGCTGGTCCTGTCTCACATCTCTCTAGCCACACTGGTGGCAGGCAGCGAGGAGTCTCCCAAGGAAATTTAAGCTGAAACTGGAACCACTTTATTAGATTAATTAATTCTTAATTAAATTAAGAAAATTAATTCATTTGGAATCAGCTGTGTGAAGAATTAGGCCCAAGTAAACATCTCAAACCAGCTGCTCTCTGCTGTGGTTGACAGCAGATGAAAGCTTGCGTCCCTTTCTTGCCCATCCAGGGACAGAGAACAGAAGGCTCAATCATCCTCAGGCATCTGCAGACACAAGCCCCTGGCCCTCAGGCCCCAGGAGAAGACAAGCAAGGTACTACCTGCCTACAATGGGCTACAATGTACAAAGTCCAAGCCTGCAGGGACAATACTCAGTGGAAAAGAAACCAGCTTGAAATGTTTGGGGATCTCCCAGTGAAAGCACCAGGACACTGAAGACAGTGTCCTTAATTTAAGCCCAGTCTCTGGAAAGCTAGTGTCTTTGTGGTCACACACTAGCAGTTATGTGGCTGGCGCCAGCCATACCATGCAGCTGTGCAGGCGCTGGCAGCTACACTCCTCCCAGGTCGGGCCTGCAAAAGGAGCTGCTGGCTCTTCCACTGGGGTGCTGAGCTGAGCTGAGCTGGGCCTGACAGGATTAAAAACCCAAGTTAGGAGGGGAAATCGGCTGTCTGACATTCTCCAGGAGCCGTTCTGTCTCTGTCTCAAGTCACCACCTCCAGCTCTTGTTTTCAGTTTCCCAATCACAGAGTCCATGGGCTCTTGAGACCCCCACAAAGCATCCACCTGAGGCTGTCTCCTTTTCCTCCCTTGTTCTCTCTTGATCCTGTCCTGGGGTCCTCTCCTGAGGCTTGGTTCACTCTCTAAAGATTACTCCTTTGCGTCCAATGCGCGAATGGGCCAGTCTGAGGTCCAAGTGCTTCAGTGCCTGGGACTGGCCAGTCAGATCCCAGGCCTAGGCACTGCTTAGCCTTGTTCTCACACTATTATACACTTCATTTATAGTATAGAGCCAAGCGGTCACACCTCTGGTTGACTCCTGGCAGGGAGCCTATCGGGAGCTGAGAGCCAGCACAGACTTCTGGGATCCAAATCACTTCTTCCTGGCTCTATTAACTGGCACTGCGCTGCTCTCAGACACGGAGAGGATTAGCAACACAGCCACCAGCAAGCACTCCACATCAGAGCCACTTGTTAAACATTTACCTGTACCAAGGGACCCCAGACCGGCACCCTTTATACCTGCAGTGTAGGGACTAGTCAAAGTGTAGAGAATCAGTGTCAGTGGAGAGCTCAGCCACAAAGGGGAAGCAAACACACCTCCTTCACCCGAGGCTCAGGGGCTAGCAAGGAAGAAGGAGCCGAATGAGACCAGGCTGGCCTGGTGTGAGACAGTGTCTTCTGTATTTATCAACTCAGAGTCACCACGTCTGTACCAGCAAGATCAGCACAACGATGACTCCAGTTTGGGGCAGGCATAGGCATCAGGAACCTTCATTCGTAGGAGAGGAGTTACAGGCAGCTGATGGCTTTGTGGGAAGGAAGAACTAGGATTCTTTACGGGTATGGCCATGGTTGGTCAACCATGCCAGTGGATGGCCCAACACCCATGATTATAGGCAACACAAATGGGGCCTGGTGGGTTATTAAAGTGTGCATGAAAGTTGTGAGGGGTGGAGGGGTAGGCTGAATCAAATTTATTTATTTATTTATTTATTTATTTATTTGCATTTTATTCAACTTTGAACATTTCTTTTACAGGAGCACAGACAAATTCTAAATGTTGCTGGGTGTATCTGGAAATGAGAAACACGGGCAAGTGGAACAGCTTGCAGTTAAGGCTGGATTTAGTTAACAGGAACCATCTCATCTGACCTTCACAACTCAGGTGGCCAACAGTGCCTCATCCCTGCCCCCTGCTCCAGATAAGGCCAATGGGTAGAGGTAGTTGGTGTACACAGAGTGGGCCAGGCAAGGCTGTTGCTCTAGGCTTAAGGAAAAGTACTGTTTGGGGAGTCTCAGGCGGTCCTGGAGTTAGAGAAGGGAAGGAGTGGGAGCCTCCTCTGCCTTGGCACACTGAAGGGATGAAGAGACGAGGTGGCGCAGGAACAGGTTTCAGGACTGGCAGCGCTCTCCGTCTCCTTGATACTAGGACACTCCTTTCTGCGAGCGTCTGAGATCCTCAGAGTGACTACAGGGAAACCTATAGCCCAGAGTTTCTGTCCCTCACCTTCTCCAGGTCTCTGCTAGTCTCTACATCCGGGAAAACTTAGGAATACAGACTGAAAAGCAGCTGCCCCTGCTGCACTCCTGACACAGCTGCTGGGACAGAGCCCCACAATAGGCACAGGACTCAAAACCAAAGCAATACATTGCCTTGCAGTTCTGAAGATCTGCATAGAGCCGGGTCCCTCTGAATCTTGTAGGGAAGACTTCTCTGGGCTTCTCCTAGCTCCTGGCAACCCCTGGCTCACAGGTGCCGGTGCCTGTGCCTCTCTGCTTTCACTGTCACACAGGTACACCTGAGTTTCTCTGTCTTGGTGTCCATACCTTCCTCTCATGGCAGTAAGTTTACCATACTCAAAGAGACAGTCTATAACGACCCTGCTTTCTAAGACCACGTACAAAGGAATCTGAGGCTAGGACACTCATGTACCTTTTGGGTGACACAATCCCAACATTTGCCATTGTTGAGTGGGCTGTGTGAACAAAGGTTCCCAGAAAGAAGCCATACTGAACCTTCTGCCAAGCCAATGAACGGATTAGTCCTTTGGTGCTGATAGAAACTTGAACAACTGACGGTGCGGAGCCAAATTACAACTTATCTTTGGTGATCTTCAGCTGCCTCGGCAGCCATTCCTTGTCCAGCCCCATGTCTGAGCTAACGTCCTTGTGATTAGTAGGCAAAAGTCCTTGGAATGCACTCACTTTTCAGACCAAGGCTGAGAGCATTGTCAGGTGGCATCTGAGGCCTACAGAGGAGCTTCCCCGGGCTTGCCATAACCAACCTGATGTCCCCACCGATGCCTTGGAAAAACGCCTTGTTCTAACCTTCCTTGCTCTGTTACTATAAAGACTTCATCAAACAGTCACAACATGGGGACATGGAATTTGGGGCGCCCTGAATCTGTGTTCTCAGGCCATGCTGACTCATATTTGGCTCTAGAATAAACTCCCTCTTATCACCTCTAGAGAGCTGTGTTTCTACCTGACAGCTGGAATCCCAATCAGTCTCTAGAATACGCGGTGGCCACGCAGTCCCTGTTGGACTCTGGGACCTGTGTAGAAACCCTGAGTGCTGCAGGGCTCAGGAGGTAATGACCCTGAGGAGGTGAAGGGACACAGAGAGGACACAGTGAAAGGCCTAGAGAATGAGGCAAGACAGAGGCAGGAAGCCATGCCAGTCCATAGCCGTTCTAGGCACTTCTGACAACCCTGGGAGACCTCGGCTGAAGACTTGCCTTAACTCTTTAATTCAACATTCCAGAAACTTCCTGGGGAGGAAAACATGCCCACAGGGCACCCTTTACTAAAAGATGGGAGTCAAATGTGCTCTCTCATTGAAGCGACAAAGAAACTGGCCAGCAGAGGCAGCTTTCCCTAGGGAGAGAAGACAAGAGCATCGGGAAAATGTGAATTTGTTCTAGGCTCTATCTCAGAATAGCCCAAGTTGGCCATGATCCACCCTGCAGGAAGTAGGAAGGCACAGTTCAGGAGAAGCCACCAGCCTTACCGGATAAACAGGCAGCGTCTCACACCAAGCAGAGGGATCCTGAGACTGGGCTCGAATCTAAAGTCCTGCCCTTCTCCCCACCTCCATTGCCACGGTCAAGGGAAAGGTGCTCCTTCAGCCGCCATTGTCCTGCCTCACCCAAAACTGGGTGCTGGGGGGAGAATGTAGAGGCCGGACAGTGCTAGGGTAAATCCATTCCAGTTACTGAGGTATCTTGTGTGGGGGCAGGGCAGGGTCACGTGGGAGGAACGGGTGGGTGTGTTCTGCATGTATACACATGTGCTATGCATGTGTGTGTGGAGGCCAGAGGCCAACTTCAAGTGTAGCTCCTCAGGAGCTGTCTGCCTTGCTCTAGAGACAGGATCTCCCACTGGGCTCCACGGTTCATTGACTAGGCTAGGCTGGCAGGCGCTTTATCCACTGAGCCACCTTCCCAACTCCAAGTCACTGAGTTTAATTCTGTCCAATGTCAGGGAGATTAAGGAAGAGGCTGAAGACCAGTTTTCCCCTCTTGGAAGCAAAATCTGTCAGCAGAGAGGAGGAAACCCTCAGTGAGCAGCCTCATGATCAGAGAGAGACTCTTCACCAGCAGAGAGAGACTCTTCACCAGCTCAGTATCTTGCCTTCTCAGTGTCTGAGGAAAGTCAACTGAAGGGGGCATTTGTATCCTCACCACTGAGACAACCAGCATGGAAGGTTTCATTTACAGGCTGAGGGGTGGAAATACAGAAAACCAAACAAACCCAGAGCTAGAGAGACAGAGACTGCAGCTCATGCCAGGAGGATTTCAGTCAGGTTACTGTAATAAAGCCAGGCCTCTTCCAGTGGCAGTCAGGAACACAGCCTTCCAGAACTGAAGCAGGTTGTGGTGCTGCCGCAGGACGCCTGCGCTCTGGGTTTCCTTTTGCCGCCCTTGGGCGTGTAGTCTGGCATACAAACAGCTTCTGCTTTTGCTAAACTACTTCCCCTTCTAGAACCTGCTCGCCCACCCACCTCCCTTATTATTCCTGCCTCTGCTCATCCACCGGCTGTGACACCCTCTGCAATGCTATGCATTGGGGCGGGGATCTGTTTCAGGGCGGTCCTCACGCTCCTTCTGCCTTGGATGCCTGGTTCCTCTCCAGAGGGTGCCCGGAACATCTCCACATTCCCAGCTCAGCAAAACCTGCTGGCTTTTGGATTCCTCCTCATTGTTTAACCCTTAACCCTTGATGCCCAAGGGAGAACATCCCTGCCTACTGGAGAAGAATGATGGGCCAGAAGAGTCATGATAGATGCTTCTAGAAACAAAAGCGCAGGATGTTTTCCGCATCCATAGATCCCTCTGAATCTCATATTGCAAATATCTCAATCTTCTGTTCTCTTCCACGACATATACAGACCGTCCACCTATTGCCTCCAAACAGACTCCCTACCTGCGTGGGTTAGTAAGAGGGAAGCCAGGCCCTCCTGCTCATCCAGGGGCGGGGCAGCGGTAGGATAGCCCAGTGAGCCCTGAGCAGAGCTGAAGGAGGAGGGCTCCAGGGAAGGCTCTTGGCTCCACTCCACAGTCTACCCCAGATTCCAGAAGTCTGCCTTCTCTGGAGCATGCTGTTCACGAACACAGCTTTATCAGAGAGCAGATGGATACACGGGTGCAGGGCGACAGCCCAGACTGACACCGTTAGCATGTGTGCTACGGTAGCGGTAGAGAATCCCCAGACTGTGGCCCTTACAAGAGCAGAAGACATATTTGTTGTCCGGAAGACGACATTCCTAGGGTATGCCTCCAGATTATTAACTACAGCAAGGGATGCTTAGGGTCCTGAGAAGCGACCCGATACCCAGGGCCACACTGGAACATATAGCTACATTATGAATGCTTTAGTCCGGTTGGACTCCTGGGAGGACTGGGAGAGAAATGGTTGTAGCTGTTGCCCCCTGCCTGGGGCTCGGAGGAACTGCACAGACCATGACCTCTCCCTCATCAGTCTCCAGTCTATTTCAGAGCAGTAAAGAAGCAGAAGGAGAACAGCACAGACTCCACTGGGCCAGAACTCTAGCGCTGATAAACTTTAACAACCGTCCACAACATGGAATTCCAAGAGCTCTCTCTGTGATTCTTGTGTCTCTGGATCTCTCTCTCTCTCTCTTTCTCTCTCTCTCTCTCTGCCTTTCCCTGACAAAGATGTTGGGGGTACCTTTTAAAAACAAGTGGTGATCATGACCACCAAGGGCTGGATTGCCATGTGCTACCCTTAGGCATGGCCTTCGGAAGAAGGAGAGCAGGCACATGGCTGGGTGAGTGTAAGGCAGGCACACTGCTGGGTGAGTGTAAGGAGGGCAGGCACACTGCTGGGTAAGTGTAAGGAGGGCAGGCACACTGCTGAGTGAGTGTATCAGGAGCCTGGAGAAAGGAAGTGACATCAGCAGACGTCAGGAGGCTTCGGGAGAGCCGGCAAGATGACAGGTTTCAGAGGAATGATTTGCACTTTCAAAACTCAGCTGTTTAAGGTGGTTCTAGCAGGGCCACACAGTGGGTGAGCCCCATGCTTGGTTAACCCTGTAAGGTTCTCATTCCCCGGTTCAGTCACCTGTTGGACATGCTCTGTCTTAATCTGCTAGCGTCCACGCTCTTCATTGCTCTGCAGAGGGTACCTCACACCAGGACCTCTGACTCCAGCTCTGCCTCTTCTTATCAGACCGCACTGCTTCCTTCCAGTGTCCACAGTAGAACCTAAACCTCTTGCTTCATAGGTGAGGAAGCTGGGACCTCCATGCTAGGCTTTCCCACCCCCACCTCCGCAAGAGACCCTTGGATGACTAGCCAAGAACCCAAAGACAACCCCTAACCCACTCTTGTTCTGCATGGCCAATACCACTGTTCCTGTTAGCTCCTATCAGAGAGCAAAGCTGACCCTTAACCGGGTTTAAAACCATCAAGTACTTAAATTTTGTATTTAGAGTCTGAATCAAACTATAGCATGCATGTATGTCTTTTTATATGGTCTCCCTACAAATACATGTATAAATACACATGTGCATACATGCACATGTGGATACAAATATTTGTACATATACACATATGACCCTCCAGTCTCTTGAAACACATCATGTTTTAAGGTTTGAGGGAGTGAATTTACCAAGGTCTCTGACCCCATCTGCATATGTCTCTTTGCTGAAGGCTCCCTGAACACCTCTGGGCAACCCTTCTGCTGTGTCATAAGCACTTGGAGACAGGTTCTCGGTGCCCAGAGACAAGAGCTATGTAACAACCCTGCCAAAAAGCCAGGCAATGAGAATCTAGCTACCAAGGAACACAGACTAACACTGAGTCTGAGAAGTACCAGGCATCCTGAAGGCCACTTATGGCCAAGGCCCTGGGGCCCTCTGACAGTGCCTCAGTTACAGAGCCAAACAAGGACAATTCAGCACTTACGGCCCCAAGGTCAGAACTCAGGGTATGGGACAGCCTAGAATCAGGATACCCAGCTCGCAGGCCACACTGGGGATTCTCACAGCACTGCCTAAGGGGGAGTGGGCAGCAAGAGCCAGGGTCATGCCCAAGGCCACAGCAAGAGAAGACTAACAGAGGACAGGGACAGCCTCACACGACTGTAGGTGCCACTGTTCACATATGCACCACCCATGTGGGTCCATACAGCCTGAGTAAGCAGATGGCTCAGCCTCCAGCACGCTCTCACGCAGAGTCGCAGAGGCAGACAGGTGCATGCGATTGCACCATAAGGAAAAAGTGGGTGGGCAGGACAGGGAGGGAAGCCTGTAGGCAGAAAACAGCATGATGGGAACAGGCCCAGAACCACGCCCACATCTCCACCATATGGATCCCATGGAGATGGCCTGTTTGCTTGCTTAAACAGAAGTTACCTCGTGCCAGTGACAGTTACTACCATCATCTCCACTACCAAAAGAATGCTCCAATGCGGGAGGATGACAATGCCCAAGGGAAGAAAAGCATCAGGGATGGGAGAAGACACAACAACAACAACAACAACACACACACACACACACACACACACACACACATCTTCTGCTCTTGCCAGATTTGGAACACACGTGACTCTTGGTGTATCTCCAGTAAATGAAGAAAGATTATTTATATTTTATTTATATTTTTTGAAGCATGGTCTCATGTAGCTTAGGCTGGCGCTGGCCTTGAACTCACTATGTAGCTGAGAATAACTTAGATGTTCCAATCCTCCTGTCTCCACCTCCCACTTGCTGAGCTTACAGGTACACACTACCCGCTCAGTTTCTGCAGTTCTGGGGACAGCTTTGTGCGTGCCAGCTAGGTAGGCAACAACTCCGCTGTAGTGCAAGAAAGATGATTTTCCTTCTGAAGTCCTCATTTGTCCCTGTTTGCTTCTGGCTCACCTCTCTGTTCCGTGCCATTCCCTTAGTTCAGAGAGGCCAGGAGCCTAGCAAGAGTCACCCAGCTAGTGAGATGGGCAGCAGGAGAGAAGCTGGAGCCACAAAGCCTCTATTCCTTATCAACCCAAGGCCTATAATCCCAAGGAAGCCAGAGCAGTTATGCCGGGCACATCCATTCAAGCACATTTCTTGTGGGATTGGCAGCCCCTGGGAAGATATTTTTTTGCCTTCTTTATCTCCCCTAAGTAGGATGTAGAGAGAGGAAAGAAGAAATCCCACTGGGGGAAGTGGGGGTTGGGGGAAGCAACATAGATTTAAGAGACAACCCACTGGGTTCAAACTTCAGCCCGGCCCTCACCAGCTGTGTCCCTTGGGCAATGACTCATCCCGTCTGAGCCTCCATTTCCATGATTATAGAATTGGGCAACAAGCAGAACCAGGTCAGGCTGTGATTTTCTAAGTGACAGAACACTTGAAAGAGGCTGGCGTGATGCCAAGTGACGAACGGTGTCCAGCAAAGACAAGTGTGGAAGTCTCTTTCAAAGATGACCCTGGCCCGAGATGCAGTCCTGCTGAGCGCACCACAGTGTCCCAGGGTTGGCTGCTGCAGCTACACTAAGCCCCAGAACTGGGTCAGAAGGCAGGTTTTTCCACCTGGTGAAATTTGGCTCTTAGGAGACTAAGTAAAGGAAAGACAGAGACAGTGTTGGATAACAGAGAAAGAAAGAAGACAGCAAAGAGGAAGGTAGATGGTAACTCCGATGGATTGTAGCCCCAAGGCTTAATACAGAAGGATGCATTCCTAGGGCTCCCTCCAGCAAACCGAGTCAGCAAACCAGCAACACTGAGGGAAACACTCTAAGCCCCATACCTATTCACAGGGAGCCAAGGATGGATCACTTCCATAAAACATGCCTACTGAAGAGCTGAGTGTTCTTAGGGAGCAGGGGGTTCAGATACCCTTGAGCAAGGGGGCTTTCCTAGCAGAAAACTTAGTGAACAGATGCAGTGCCATGTAGAAGATGACAGGACAGATCAGAGCTGGAAAATGTCGTTGTTTTTTACTGGGTGACATTCAGGACCTTCCTTTCTGCTAGCTCCCAACTGCCAGAGCGCTGAGACTTACAGAGTTCCAAGAAAATGAGGAACAAGGCCAATGCAGAGGTCTGCCTGGCTCCAGGCTGCAGACCCAGCAACAGTTGGGAGGGCTTGTGGGGGTGTGGGTTGAGGATATTCATAAATCAGTCTATAAAAATCTCTGGCGATAAACACCTTGCTCCCTCCGTGCATCTTCTTAGGTGACACATTGCCTCCAGCACCATCTGTCCCTTCATCACAGTGGTTCAGCGTGTAGGCTCAGGTGGCAGACAGCTCCGGCTAGCTGCCTGGCCTCACTGACCCTAACTCATAGCCTGTTTGCAGATTTTTTTTTCCCACCTGCATAAGGCAAACAATCGTAGCTCCACTCGCCTGGCAAAGGTGGGGACGGAACAGGCCATGCAGAGAAGGGGCGGAGGACACAGTAACCCAGGGGCGGGCCATCTCTGCAGAATGACCTTTGTCTGACCTTGACAATCAACGGAACCAGCTACCACATTAATGGAGTACTGGAAGTCCATATCCATCTCTCACTGTCCATGTTAGCACCAGGACGCTCCAAGCCTATCTATGTGACCCTTGACCTGAGTTGCCAGGACAACGACCCTCAATCCCACAATCCACTTGGCTCAGTTCCCAACCTCACCGGTGTGATGTCATTTTCCATATAAATTAGAAGATCAACCCATCCTCTCTCTCTCTTCTCTTTCTTCTCTCCCCCCTCTTTCTCTTTTTCCTCTTCTCTGCCATTCTATCCACTTTGCCATCCCCCTATCCCTGCACAATAAACCTCTCCCACGTGGAACCACCTTGGCCTGGTCTGTTGTTTGGTTTATCCGCTCAAAATATATAGACTAATATTATCTGATATTAGTTAACATATCAGTCCATCCAAGAGCCAACCTGGGAGATCTATTAAGAAGTCAGCCGAAGCTTCTTATGCTTCAGAAAAGTAGAGACTCTTAAATTACTCATGCATGCCCTGGCATCTTCTATCTGACTTTGGTCTCCAGGTACATGAAGATGTGTGTTCAGGCCTGAGAGGGTCATTAAACACGCATAGCTCCCGTGCGCTTACACTCTGTACTGCTTTCCCCACTCTCCTCTCTTCTCCTCCCCACCGAGCCTGAACCACACCATGCCTGTTCCCGATAAACAGTTCACTATGGCCACTCCCAAGCATCCTAGATTTGAGTTATCTAGGTTGACATGTATGTGAGACATGAGGTACCTCGGCAGACACTAAGACACCCTGGGCAGCGTCCGTGATGAGCTGCACTGTCAGGGGGCTATGACAACACACGGACAGTGGGCCACCAGATCGGGAGAAAGTTATAAATCAGCTGCACACGGTGGCAAACTCAAGCCTGTACAGTCAGACCTTTCTGATGTGTCAACAAAGAGCAATGGGACGCAGCCGGGCCCTACACTGTGCCTCTGTAAAGCAGACAGAGCGAGGAGCTAGGAGGAGCCTGCCTCAAGCTGAGGGTGGAGCCCAGAGCATTGCCATCTTCACATGCAGATTAAGAAAATGTGCTCAGAGGAAGGCAGAAGCGAGCTGACAGGAGGACTAGTTTCCCAGGGATGAGGGCTGGCCAGGGAGTGGATATTAAAGAGTCCAGGCCACACCTGCTGTCCTGGCCCAGGCTGATAAAGCCTGTTTATTCTCTTTATTCCCAGCAGACAATAAGTTATGTGCCCTACTCTCTAAGCCTGTCCCCTCTTCACTGACTTCACGATGACTAATGTGACAAGTGAGTACTCATTTAGACAGAAGCCATATTATGGTATCAGGTAGGAATTTGAATTCCTGGAACTTTCTCAAGTCAGTGTGCTAGAATGAAGATTGGGGTGAGGGCTCTCTCCCGAAACCTGTGTTCTCATAGTCTTCTGTAGCCTGTGACTGTCCCCAGGGGGGTACCCACAATCTCCCAATGCATTGAGTCTCTCCAACTCCTGCAACAGCACCCCTAATGTGGCTCTTAAGTTCCTAGTGTGTGAAACCAGGGCTCAATAGCTCAGCCCATAGCTCAAGATAGCTTTCCCTGTAGGCCCTGGACCTATCTCAGCATAAGTAAGGAAAGCTGATAAATAAATATGGAAATGTATTTAGCCAAAGCCTTACAATGGATAACACCAAGCATACACCAGCATGTCCAAATGACAGTGTCTTCCACCACAATGTGCCTAGCCTGGGGCTGTCCCAGCCCCCCAGCTGTGTTCTTAGCATTCTAGTGAGCGCTTCTAGAACTTCCATGTCCTGCCCATTCACTGTAGAGTCTTACTTTCTATTTCTCAGTCCTGTGGGGATCATCACTCACAGTTTACATGTAAGGAAACCAATCTCCAAATACCAGGAACCAAAGGGAGAGGCTAAGAGGGCAGATGAAGGGACAGTGATTCTGAGATGGCAGTTTTGTCCCTGGCTCCCAAATGTCTGCTCCTTCAGCCACATCTATCTTTTGTGGAGTGGGTGAGCACCACCCCACTTTCCTGCCCATGCCAAGATTCTGTTCTTAAGGATCTGCTATGAGTGACAGCCAAGTCCCTGCTGGAGCCCAGTAGGCGGCAGCTCCCTCCTCCTACAGCACCAGGAACTAGAGGAACTAGAGGTTCCTGGAGCTCGTGAGGCAGTAGGGCAGGCGCCTGCCTGGCTCTTGGCCCAAGGTCCCCTCCTCAGTTTGTTACTAGGTGCCAGACCTGCTTCTAATCACAGGATGGTCTTGTCACCAAAATGCCCCCCAGGCAGAGTAGGGGTGCTATTTCTTGTCAGTTAGCTTGAGCAAAAGACCCAAACAACTTTCCCAGGTAGGAGATGAAAGAGAAAAGGTAGAGACACAGTGAGATTCCCAAGATACATCCTCTCATTAAGTCTACAAGATGCAATCACTGAAATTTCTTCTCTCTCCCTATCTCTGTCTCTCTCTCTCTGTGTGTGTGTGTGTGTGTGTGTGTGTGTGTGTACGTACACATGCATGCGTGCCCATGTTCATGTGTGTACAGCTGTATGTATCTGTACATGGAGGGCTCAGGGGTCAAACTTGAGTGTCTTCTCAGTTGTCTTCACTGCTCTGCCTCGGGGATTTAATTCAGTCAGGTCTGAGTTTTCACCACAGGCACTTCACCAACTGAGCTGTTGTGCAGGCCCTTCTCTTTTGATGGGGGATTTTCACATAAGAGAGGAAACAATGGACTCACTCAGATTTTGAGAAATCAGTTCCTAAAGACAGCTATACAATTTGATTCTCAAAGGCCATCTTGATTATGTGCATTCTGCATTTCAGCTGACCTGGACATCTCCTTACTCTGTATCACCATATCACCCACGGCAGTGGTGTAGGAGGCATGTCCTCTGGACCAACCTGAGAGAGAACCCATGCTTGTCATCTTTAAAGGGGCTTCTGGCAGACCTATCAAAGAAAAGTAACTAGGCTCACAGAGGGGGCTGCTAACATCACTCAAGCTTTTCTCCTCTTCCCAGGGACCATGAAGGCAAAGTCTCACCTTTATTTTAAACTCCAAAGGGCATCCCACCTCCAGAGTGTCCCTGGGGTGTGGCTGGGACATTTGTGGTGACTGCCTGTCCATCGGATTCAGCTCTCCTCTCCCGCCACTGCAGGGCCAAAGCTGAGGTACAGGGTCATAGGTCAAGAAAAACCTTGAGGACGGGAACCCAGCTCACGGAAAGTTGTCATCATTGAGCAAGAAACTGAGACAAATGTCTTTCTTGACGTCACAGCAGTGGTGAATTTGGAGCCAGGAAGACACGGGCAGTGGAGCCACGGGACTCTGCCTTGGACCTTCCTGAGCACCAGTATTGGCACGACCACAAAAGACAGAGGACAACCCAGAATATCTCAGGCCAGCCTGCAGCCTGGGCTGTGCTCACCCTGGCCCATCTGTTGCTCCGAGTTAGAACAAAACCGAACTGTCTGGCTGTCACTGTTTGAGGCTGCCGACCGACTGGCCTCTAATCAAGAAGCAGAGGATGTGTATGGGCCTGGAAGTTGGCCTCACCTGTGGAGTTGGGAAATTTTCTTCTCTTCTCAGCTTGGTTATAATAGAAGAGCTGAGTTTAAGCCCCCGGTTTACCACTAGCAAACCATTGGACCATGGTGGGTCACAGCAATAGGCAGGCTAATCCAGAGAGAAGTTTCTGTTCTCCCTGGGCTCCCAGGAAGTACCACAAGCCCTCTGGGCCACTTCCTTTCCTCAGCAATCCAACAGAAGACCACCTGGCCAAGTTCTTCTCTTAGACTGCTTGGTACCACTGTTCACCGCTTCTCTGTAGCACAGCTGAGAATATTTTATTACTTGTGCCCCAAGGTCACTTAAGAAATCTCAAACTACATTTAACAAGCAAGAATGGTGTGGAGACAAACAACCTCTCTATTCTCCTGATCCTGGCTTCCCTCCCAGACCAAAATATCACTTTGGAGACTCATTCATCCTTACTGATAGAAACAGGATGCTACCAAATGCCTACCTGTGAGAGAACTAGCTCCCCTCACGCCTCTCCTCAGACCACCCTGGACTCAGCGACGGCATGGGCAGCTGGAGAACCAATCTGAATGTTCTTAATTCTTAGACTCTGTGGTAACAAGGGAGCACGGACCGCCACGGCACAGAGTACATACAAACACAAGGATAGGCAGGCCCCATCCGAAGGGTCTCACTGGTTGCATGCCCTTGTGACCGACCGGTGGTCCATCTATCCTTGCCTGGTGAGCGATGTGAACAGCTGAGGTAGGGTTGCTCTCACCTAGCTCCCTGTCTTCTACTTCTGCTCAGACCTGATCCCCGCTGGTAGAAACAGGTTGTGACCACTGGAGAGTAGCCTACCCAAGGACTCACCATGTGGCACTGAGCCAGCACGATGGCAGTCCAGTGCAGATGATCTCTTGTCTTCCATAGTTGGTGGTCTTATTCAGGTTCCCTGTGCTGTATGGATACCTTTCCTTGTTTTCTTTCAATGGCTCTCCTCAAATAACACTTAGAAAAAGGTGTTACAATTGCCAGTGTCCACTGAGGGCTGACCAACAAGCTCCAGGCTGACCAACAGAGAGAAGTGGAAACCCTCTGTCATTGCCTGTCCCCAGCCCACACTTCATTAAGGTAACTTTACAAGTGGCTTATAGCCTGAAAAACTTTCTGAAAAAATGAACGGGCAATGAGGTGATGTTTCTTGGCAGTTGTTTTCTCTCCCATTTCCTAAATCCTTCTCTGATCCACTCAGCTCCCTACCAGGGATGTTCAGTCAGCACATGTGCTTTTGTGGGCACTCCAGACACGTGGGAAGCCCATCGAAGAGTCTCACCCTACCAGAGGCTGGGACTCTTGGCTTCCCCCACGTTTGTGTCCCGTTCCTTTAACGTAAAATATGAGGCGCAAGCTCAACCACCCAGGAAACACCCAGGCTGCCCATTTTTTCCTTAGTCACCCACCAGTCTCCAGAGTCAGCATCTGTTGGTGCGTGGCAAACAGGCTGATAAAGAAGCAGTGAGCATGGAGGTTAGAATGGGCCTTCACCTGCTTGGTTAATCATCTGTGACCGCATTTGGAGATCAGTAGAGGAGCCACGTGAAAGGGGAGTCATGTCCCTTGGGCTAAACCACGGGGAAACTCTCAGAGGACTCCCACCTGCAGAGTGCCCATGTAGTCAGAGCAGAGGAAATGGTTAAACTTTAGCGGGCTATGCATGCCCCAGAGGCAGGGAAGCACCTCCAGTTAGTCTGCTTGCTCATTCAAATTGTACTCATCTCTTCCTCTACTTTGAAAATAACTAACTCTCCATCTTACTTCCTGTTGACAGGAAGCCTTCTCTGCCAACTCATGGCTTGCCACAGACCAATGGGATAGCATCTGGGCCATAGGCTCTTGCCAGGGCCCTGGTGTTTTTGGTGTTCTCTAGCTGGGCAGTGAAGTTGTTGATGAATGTTCAACAGAGACCGATGTGCTCTCAGTGGGCCCGGATTCCTGCCTGCTTTTCTGACAGGCAGCATGACATTCTCACTGTGGGAAGCTTGCCTAGTGGTCCTGAGGCATGGAAGTCGTAAGGAAGGGTGGTCTTATAGAGGCCTTCTCTTGTGCCAGGAGGGTAATGAGGAGGGATGCCACAGGGTGAGGACTGAAATTTTAGAAAGAGAGAAATGTCCTGGCTAGACATGTAGATGAAGAGCTACACATTTGCTGCCAGGTAGTGTGGCTGCAGCTCTTTTCAAGTCCATGCTCTGGATCCTGTGCCAGGTGGGTGGTGCAGAAATGGCAGCTCAATGACCCACACTATCCACAGCCCGAGAAGCCAAAGGGTGTGGTTAAAGTCCTAGCCCACAGAAGCTGTGTATGTGACCTTGTTTGAAATAGGAGCTGAACTAGATGATGTCATTAGGGTAGACCCTAATCCTTTATGGCTAACACTCTTTTAGGAAGAAGGCATGTTAGCACAGCCACCCCAAGGGTAAAGGCCACATAAGACAGAAGCAATGTTGGAGCAATGTGGGGCTACCAGACAGTGAAAGCAAGGGGAAGTCTTCCTCTGGAGAGAGCACAGAGAATCCCACTAACACCATGACACTAGACTTTGGGCCTCTAGGCGTAAAAAAGGTAGGTTCTTGTGGCTGCATGACACCTAGTTTGTGGGGCTGTGTTACAACAGACCCAGAAACCCAATCCAATGGGGTCCCAGCCTGAGAGGCACTATACAAACATTACCTTCTCTGTTCCAATAGAGACATGTGTGAGAGGGCACGAGGAGGTGGGGGAACAAGTGGGTGCTCCCTAGCCTGGCCACAAGGGACCTTCTTTCTGCTGCTCCTCTGAACTAATCCATCCACCATGGGAATCCTAGTATGGAGGGGCTGGGTGAAACCTGCGCACATGGTAAAGGCTGTGGAGCAGACAGCCATCAGGGGAACAAGGGGCATCTCTACCTCCCTCCTCCCAGTTTCCACTCTGCCATTCTTTCCTAAAGGCCCATTCTGGGTATACACTCTAGTCCTTCTGTACCTAAGATCACGGGACGTTAGCAAACACCACGCTACAAAGATCCCGGACTGCTCTTCTGTCTGGTCCCTGGGGGGCTTCATGCTGCTTTATTTATGCCCAGCCTGTTGTGTAGCCGGGACGGTGCAAGGTCTGGGGACTTCAATGGCACAAGATGTCCATGGCCCCTAACTCCCTACAAGGGTAACCACAGGCACCTGCCAGCCAATAGATTCTGCCGCTGCTTTCTGCTTTCAAATAGGGCAAACTGTGGAGGCAAAGCAGCAGGCTTTGATTCTCTCTCTCTCTCTCCCTCTCTCTCTCTCTCTCTCTCTCTCTCTCTGTTCTCTCCATATGATGGAAAGTTCTCTCAGTCTGGGTTGATCGTAACTCAGCTGCGATGGGAGTCACAACAGTTTATGTGCCCAGCTGACTTCACAGTGACCAAGTATGGAGGACAATGTGACTGTGTGTCTATCGGGCAGTGCAGGTGGCCTCAAGTCCAGTGGTTTCTCCAGCCTGTTGGTCACAACAGGACTTAGGACATGGAGCCATAGACTGTTTGCAGACAAGGGGGCCACAGGTCACAGTGGTAGGAACTTGAGTACAGTTAATAAACCAATAACTAAATCTCTAGATCTAACTAATGTCTAATACACATTATAATTCTATTATATACTATTTAAATTATATGAATTTTAGTGTATATATACATACTTTGTCATATATGTTTATGTATTATATAATATATAACAAATGTACATATGTCATATATGTACACACACATGGACATATGTGTGTGTGTGTGTGTGTGTGTGTGTGTGTGTGTGCGCGTGTGTGCATGTATTATAAACAAGGTAGGACTACAGTCTCCACCTGGTTCCAGGGTGCCAAGTGTATGTGCTGTGCCCAGCTGTCGTTCAGTAGGGATGCTGTGCCCACACTGAAGCAGCCCAGTCAAGCTTTGTTAATGAACATGGAACCACTAGGGTCCTGGGCCCACACGGAGCTGCTGCAGCTTCTGACATCTGGGTCCTGTAAGAGTTTATGTTCACAAACCCCCAAGATGCCAGGCCACTGAAGCATGGCCCAGACCAAGAGACTGAGCAACACTGAGCTACTCCAGCTGCTGGACAATTTTTACTTGGCAGCCAGAAACATCCTGTCATTGTCACACAATCAGTAGTAAAGGGTAGTTCTTCTCAAAGATGGATGGAACCATGTGGTGATTTATGAAAGACAGGATGTATGGATAGAGATAGATGGGCAGATGACTGGTGGATGGAAAATATGAATATATATTATATATAGCATATATATTATATATGTGAGATGCATGGATACTTGAATATTATTTGGACAGGTTAGATAGTTAGATGACAGATAAATGGATGTATGGATAGGTAAATGGTAAATAACTGGGCAATTGTTACATGGATATTTGAATAGATTAGATAGATGGCAGGTGGCTGTCTCAGGGTTTTTATGCTATGATGAAACACCATGACCAAAAGCAAGTTGGGGAGGAAAGGGTTTATGTGGCCTACATTTCCATATCCTTGTTCATCATAGAAGGAAGTTAAGACAGGGACTTAGACAGGGATGGACTGTGAAGGCAGGAGCTGATGCAGAAGCCATGGAGGGGTGCTGCTTACTGGCTTGCTCCACATGGCTTGCTCAGTCTGCTTTCTTATAGAAGCCAGGCCCACAAAGAGATGGGTTCTCCACCCCACCCCCACTGACCACTAATCAAGAAAATGCCTTATAGCAGGGCCTTATGGAGGCATTTTCTCAACTGAGGCTCCCTCCTCTATGATGACTCTAGCTTGTGTCAAGCTGACATAAAACCAGCCGGAACAGTGGTGAATGGTCAATAGATGGAAGGAAGAAAGGAAGGATGGACAGAAAAACAGGTAACAGGCAGAACCAATGACATGAGAACAGAAGAAATGGAAGCCAGACACCAATTCCTTTTAAACCCAGGAGGCATAAAAATCCAGTGAAGAACTTAATGAATAACAAAATTATGGATCTCGTCTCAGACATTGCTGATCAGTAGGTTTAGACTGACACCTAGGACTTGATATTTTAAAAGCACATTAGACAGTACTATTATACTGAAACTGGTTCAAGAACCATACCTTGCCATCAAAGAGTCAAGGTCGAAACTGAATGTCTCCCCCAGACTCCAGCTCAGGGTGCTTCAGTGGTGAGAGGGACAGAGCATGCTGTCATTTGGTCCTCCAGCCCCAAACTCTACAGAGAGTGTGATCACAGGCCCATCACCAGCACAGAAGGCCCTGAGGCGTCAATCTGGGTGAGCCTCCCCTGCTAGCCACACACACAGCAGGTTGCAGGCAGTGTCTTGAGCAATGGGCTCACTCGAGCCCAGTTGTGCCACCACAACTTTCTGACTGGCCAGCTGCCCTGGGCTCTATTTTTAGTCTGTCTCCAGTGACAGTGAATTATTTCACGAGCTCCTCTCCCAAGAGGGCTGGGGACATGTGTGTTGTCACCAGTGCCTACTAGGTCAAGAACCCAACCTCCCTGGCAGCTTTGATGTCACACAAGATCCTATTCTGGTCCTTCTAGCTCTCCTAGGGTATCCCCCAACCACTTTCCCTCACTGTGGGGCCCTCAGGCTCTGGCCACTTTCTACCAAAGCACTTCATCTTGCTGGCACGTCTGGCTACTTCTTGTGAGTTTTTGCTCCTCGTATTTTAATAGCTTCTCAGTTTAGACCCCGGAAGAAGGCTCCAAGACAAGAACTTAGGTCCTAGTGAATAGTTTATGTTATTAAACAGCATTAGCAAAGAAGTAAGGAAGAATTTTCTTGAAGCCAGACAGGCCATGAAGATACACTAGCAAATGAAGTAATGGTCCCCTGCTGGGTTCTCCTGGAATGTTTCTGTACAGATACATCAGAACTGTCTCCCCAATGACACCTTACTTGGAGGAAGTCTGTCCTTCCTGCACTATGGTGGTTCAGATACCTCATGGGCTCAAATATCTAAATACCAAAAATTCCCCAGTTAGTGAAACTACGTAGAAGAGATTAGGAGGTGAGTTTATGGAGATCTATCACTGGGGATGGGCTTTGAGGTTTCAAAAGCCCACGCCATGTCCAGTTGGATCAGATACAAGGTCTCAGCTACTGTTTCAGAGCCAACGTCACCAACACAGGGTCTATCCCAGTACTCCAGGTGCCCCACATTCAGCCGAACCAGCTGCCAAAGCTGAACAGAATCTTTCAGACAGGAAGAAAGACATGAGCCAAAGCCCCCCCACAAGGAAGCTCCCCACAAGGCTGTGGGAGACTTGGGTCAGGCTTGCACACAAGGGACAGGATCTCTGCTGGAGCTCCTCTGTCTCTGAGAGCAATCCCCGAGTTTTGGTTGGCCTGGAATTAATTCACTAAGGAGAGCTTATAGAATTCACTCTGCCTCTGATACCAGAGTATCGGGTTGGAAGTACTAGATACCTCTGTGCCTGGCCAGGGCCTGACCTTCCAGCCAGGGTTGTCTAAGGAAACAAAGGTTACCCAGTTAAACAGGGATCTGCATAGCAACAGACCAGTTTTAGTGTGAGTGTATTCCAAAAAGAGCATGGGACATACTTAAGAAAGAAAATTGTATGTTGTTTGAAATCCAATTCCTTCAAAGGCCTGCTGATCTGGTCTGAGAACATTCCCTTCCCTCCATGAGACACTGCCTTCTACTGGACTCATAAACGCCATCTCCTCTGCATCTGCCGTGGTTGTCACTCTGGTCTCCACATGGCAGCTGTTGTGGAGCTGACCTGTCATCTTATGTCCTGGGCTTGTCTGTTAAGCAATGAACATTAAGTGCCCATTTTCACAGCCTCTCCTGGCACAGTAATCAATAGGTCACCATTAGTGGGTAGATGATAGGAGCCTCTGGTCACATCAGCAAACACATGCACAAGAGAGAATGAGAACACAGGCACAGGTCACATGGTGAACAGCTGGGTGACAGTGGAGTGAAAACTGCTTTTAGTAAAGGCCAAGCCACACCAAAAACATGTCCAAGTGTCCCAGCTTGGACACTGGTTTTCAGCATGCAGAGTGGCCTGTCAGTCCCTTAGCTGCTGCTGAACTTTGCCCTATACAGCCTCACATATTACCACTCAAAGGCAAGCCCACCCCGGTGGGGATCAGCTGCTCCATTTGGCCTCCATTCACGGCAGTTTATTCAGTGGGCACTATTTTCTCTCCCCTGCCATCCCATCTTTTCTCCTCACCCAGCTGCCGTTTGTTTGTTTGTTTGTTTATATTGAGACCTATTTGTTATCTAGCCCAGACTAGATCTCTTCTTTGCACTCTGACACGCATGTGATAACCATGAGAGCACAGCGTTTTATACTGTAAGGAGCTTTTCCGTTTACTACTTTATTCCAATCTCTCCAAAAGGTGGACAAATTGGCACCATTTTTTGAGACAAACAGGACAAGCTCAGTGGTTAAAGGGCAGCTCAAAAGGTCACTGTGAAACAGATCTTTGCAGCAATGTCTAACTTTCTATTTCAATGATTTTAAAATGTCTTACATAGGCAATGTAATAAGTATTTTCTCAAATAAAATTCATATCCCTATATGTTTAGGTCACCGTGGGACTCATGACTTGTCCAGATGCCCAACTTTAAATTGCTCCCCAAAGTACCCCCATTAGCTGTGTGTGGGGCTCCAAACCCCAAGACTCCACTCAGTACCACATTCCTGGACTGGAATTAAAAGAAGATAGAGGCCCTGAATCTAAAGGGAAGGGGTTGGGACAAGCAATAGGGAAAGGGTAGTGCTGGCAAGCGGTGCTGCCCATGCTGTGCAGGGGTCAGTGTAGATGCCACCAGGTATCACTGGCAGGTGGGGCTCACTGAGCNGGGTACACCTCCTGAGACTTGATCCCCCTCTACAGAGAGGAGAACAAGTGCCCTTGGGCTACCAGCTAGGGCAGACCAGACTGATGCCCAGCACTGAGCAAGCTATTCTGCATGCTGCTCCCTCTGGCTGCTTAAGTCAATGTCACCAAAGTCCCACCAAGGTGTCAGGGTGATCTGGGCTGAAGTTAGCAATAGCCCTGTATAGTAAGATGAGGAAACCTCAAACCCCCAAATTCCACGAGGCACAAAATATTCCTGGAGTCAACCCAAGGGAATCACTGCAAAGGGCCCCAGCTGCAACTCACATGCATCCTGAGGAAATTGGTGTGGAGGGAGAGCCATATGGGGGTACTGCCTCACCGTGGCACCCCGCAATATTCCCACCCACCACTCTTTTCCTCAGTCCTTGGCGGCGGCGGCGGTGGCGCGCGGCTCCTCAACTCACACTTCCCCGCATTTCACAAGGTCCTTTTCAACAAAACAACACAACTCACCACCCCCCTCCCCAGCACCCGCACCGGCCGGATCCGGGGCTACGCCCAGTCCGCCACCAGGCTTTGCGCACCCGGGAGCGCGCTTCTCGTACTCGCTTCCCAGCAGACACCCTTGCCTCTGTCCTAGACAATCCCATAGCTCCACTAGAGTACGGACCAAGATCCAATCTCCGGCTCTGCGGCCCAGCTTGGGTCCTGCCCCTCCCCCTCCCCAGCCTCCCGAAGGGACAGGAGGGACAGGACGGCGCGCGCAGGGTGTCCCGTGTTAACCGCCTAGACGCCGCGGTAGTCTGGAGCTCCAGGGATGGGACTCACCGGAATGTGCACTCGTAGTGACCGCCTCTTCAGGCTAGGGTTCTTTTTGCCACTGCTCCCGCCCGGGCTGGAAACCTCTTTCTTCTTCTTGGTGTCCATGGCTGCGCTTCCCATAACTTTAGCTAGAAGTTAATTCCGGTGCCTCGTCCCCGGGGTTCAGTCCCCTCGCTGCCTCCTAGGGCTGCTGCCGTTACACTGGAGCCACGCGCTTTTTATGACTGTCCTCCCACCCTGAAAACACCTCGTGGGGACTTCCGCGGGGAGGGTGGGTGGCGCAGGTAACACGCGGGGCTCCACCCGAGGGGCTGGCGGTCCGCGGAATGCCGGGTTGGAGCGTCCTCTTTCTCCTACGGAATCATTGGGTGCAGAGTCTCTGCCTGTGCTGCTTTTGGTTACGCGTGGCAGAAGTCTTGTGCTGGGTGATAAAGTTTTTCTCCTTCTGCAAAGCGAAGCAACATTTTCCACCTCTCGGCTCCTCCCACAGATTCCCAGAGGTAATCGGCCAGGCAGGTGCAATTAACAACAGCAATTTGGAAAACAGCCTTCTCGTGTCTGTGCCTCGATGGAAACGGTGGCCAGAGACACTTGGTAGAGAAATGCATAACCCTGGGCCGCACGATAAAGCGGCAGGGAGCCTGGGACCCGGAGGGCCTCCTCTTTGGGCGAGAGGGAGGGCAGAGGGGGAAGAGGAGGTGCAAAGGCGAAGACTCGTCGCAATTGGGCTGGCGCGTGGCCGCAGGAATAAACTGTGGCGGCGGCTGGCTGGGTTCTGCGGGCCGAAGGGCGCGCCCCAGCCCCTAGGGGAGAATAGGGCAGGGCGCCCGCCCCGGGCGGCCTCTGAGCCGCGTCCCCCGGGACCCGGGGAACTGTGGGGGCCGGGCCTGGCACCAACGCAGGCTCTGGGAGCGCTGGGCGGTGGCAGGCGGCGCGCGCGTTGAACAGGAAGTGCGCGGCGTGCGGCGCCACTGTCCCACTCCACGCCGCCCACGCTGCCCCCGGGTGGTCGCCATGCACTCTCTGTCTCAAGGTAGGCCAGCTCCGGACTCGCAAGGAGCTGATTCTGATCCTTCTGGTTTTGCAGAGTCTCTGTTTAGGTCCAACCCCCGGAAACACACACCCACAGCCCGACCACGCCACGATTGAAGCCCCGGGTCAAAGTGGCTCGGGTGACCGCACTCGCTTCTCGCAACACCGCCTCCCTGCGGCGTGGGGAACCCCATTCTGTCCAGAGCGGCCTGTGGCGTGGTGAGTGCAGGCTTTTCTCCACAACTTGGTTCTTTTCAGATTATTCAAAGATTGCGCAACAAACCTTGATCTTTGGCAAAGGCACTCTGGTCTCAGTAAATGCTGAAGTCCTAAAACCACGGGAGGAAATGGGTGCGTCGGAGCCTGAAACCAGGGCGAACATGCCACGTGCTCCCAGATCTTCAGAGCCACTGGCTGCAGATCTGGTACTGAGGGCTGCTCAGGGCCCTGGTGTTCCTCCCAGGCAGCAGGACCTTGGCTTCTGGTCGAGTGAAGGGCATGCTTCCTCTCCTGCTCAGAATTGAAGACCCGGCTGACCCAACGAACACTCCAGCTCTTTGAAGCTAACATCAGCCCACCTGCTCCCTGTAAACAGTAATACGCAGACACTACCTATATAATAAACTGATAGGGATTCCTTTGACAAAGACATGATGGAGGTAAGAAGATGGCCTTTACTCCTCCTCTTTCTGCTCTCCCACCGTAGAGGATGTGGTTACCACTTTAAGACCATGATTTAGTAAAGGACCTGTCTGTCCCATAAGAAACCCATTGCTGGGTCCAGCAATCTCCTGGATTTCCACATTACCAGCCAAGTTCCTGCAAATTAGGTAAAACCCTACAGTTTGGGGGAGGGAGGGGGGCGTTCCTTGGTTCATCAGGTAAGTTTTTATACATCCTGCTTCCACACTTTCAAACCAAGAATGAATTCCACCTCCTCCCCAGAGCCCCACCACCAGTCCCTAAGCAGCTTCTGGAGGGTCCTCTGAAGGTTTTTACCCGGTGTCATCACCCTCCTCCCCAACCTGGCTCCTCACTAAAGGACTCCCAGGACCCCCAAAGACATCATTCTACTGAGGGTTCAGATTGCTTCTTAGAAGCAGAAGTGAGGGGTTTGGAGGAACGCAATACCAATGTCCAAGGAGGCTACCCTCAGCCACTAAAGAAAAAAAAAATCACTCCAGGATTGTCAAATGTTCTCTCTCTGTAGCTTGGAATGTACATCTCTTCATGATGGTGTGCCAGGATGCATACATGATACCACGTGATGAGAAAGAAGCAGCTTTGAAAGAAGCAGCCATCAGAAGAGACCAAGAAGACAGAGGAAAGGACTCTGAGGGGAACGCACATGCTCCTTCTATCACCACCTTTCCCTTGGTATGTGTGTGTGTGTGTGTGTGTGTGTGTGTGTGTGTTTATTTGCTCTTGCCTGTGGTAGCTTGTGTGTGTGTGTGTGTGTGTGTGTGTGTGTGCACTTGCCTGTGGTAGCTTGTGAATACCAGAAGCTCAGAGGCTGATTGCAGGATTTTCTCTTTAATCTCTCAAACCTTTTTGTTGTTATTTTGTTTGTTTGTTTGTTTGTTTGTGGGTGGTTTGTTTTGTTTTTTCAAGACGGTGTTTTTCTGTGTAGCCCTGGCTGTCCTGGACACACAAAGACCTGCCTGTCTCTGCTTCCTAAGTGCTGGGATTAAAGGATTTAAATTTCTTGATTTTTATCTTTTGGAGTGCAGACTTTGGGGCCTTGGAATCCTAAATCTAAATATTGGGACTTGAGATGGCTCAGTGCATAAAAGTACTTGCAAGCAAGCCTGACTACCTGAGTTAAATCTCCAGAACCCATGTGAACGGCCGATGTGCATCTGGAATCCCAGCATTCCCACTGGCCAGTACACAGTGCCCCAGCAGTGATGAGAAAGACCCCGCTGCAAAAAAGCAAGGTGGAAGAAGAGGACCGATTCCTGAAGAGTTGCCCAATGACTGCCACATGATTGCCGTGGCACACGCCTACCTATATACACAGACAAAGCAGACACGCACGCACGCACGCACGCACACACATTTTAAGAGTACTTACTGCTCTTGTAGAAGACTCAGGTTCAGTTCTCAGCACCACATCCCAGTTGAGAAGCAAAATGCCAAGAGTATAAGTAAGAGTTAAGATAAAGTTGATCCAGTGGTTCATGTCTGGCCTTCAGCTACTGAGGAACTGGGTTAAGTTCACTAGTTCAAGACCAACCTAGGAAACTGAGAAGAGGCAGAGAGGGGAGGGAAGAGAGGAGAAGGGAGAAGAGGAGAGAGGAGGGGAGAGATTTTTTTTCTGGAGTTTAGGAAAGGATTGTTGATAGTCTAATTTCACTTCATCTAATTTCTCTCCTCTCCTCATTACTTTTTCCTGTTGCCTATGAAATCTTCTTTAAATGATGGTGACTTTTTAAAGTTTACATCATGGGTCACCTTGTGGCACTGAGAACATAGAAGCCCTCATGGATTCGAAATTCACAACTGCCATATGCCCTGGATGAGTATAAATTAGAGGCATCTTAGTGATCTATAGATGATTGTGTTTGGTGACATTCCATACTTACTGCCACTAGAAACCATGTTGGAAACTCGACAGTAAATAAGTGACACCCCCCCCCCCTCGCCATGTGTGCGTCTCTGTGTGTGCATGCTAGGATTGTAAGCCTGTGCCAGCATACCACCTACACCATCCCCCAATCTCAGGAACCAGCATTTTGACCATTGCAGACATGCCCAGCACTGTGGTAGACTTCATGTTAATGATCTAATGTCTATCGAAGTCTTCTGAAAGAACTGTTTGAAGCACTTTGCAGACCACGGTGGCCAAAGCCTGGCTGCTGGCTCCTGTCTTGTGCTCCTTTGACATCTGTTGGTTGTCATTGCTGTGTCCTTTGGGACAACAGAAAAAGAAGGTGCCCTCTTTTAAAACCTTTATACATACACACACAAAACAAAAAAACCACCTTTACACCAGATTACAAAACTCTAGGAAATGTCTCTAGGGTGACCTTGAGCAAACTGCTTAACATCTCAGCTGCCATGTTCTCCTGGCTTGTGACACAGTTGGTGAGGACACTTGCCTGTGTGTTTAGAACACAAGTGATTTGACTCTGTGCAAAAGGCAGCCCTTGGAGACTGAAGTAACTCAGGGCTTCTGCGAATGCTGTGACAAATTACTGCTCGCCCTACTAAGGTGTCATTATCTAATGTCAACCAAGAGGGAGGGGATCCTCTATTCACTTTGAGCACAGGAGCTGATGGTATAATCTCACTTCGGCTCTCAGAATCAAAGGGAGGTGGTGAGCCTCTATGGATGTGAAAGAAGGGCCCAGGAGTAGAAACTCTACCTTGGAGTGGCCTATGCGCCTCTGAGCCTGCTTTATTTTCCAGGGAACCTGTGCCAGCCACCTCCACTCTGCACACCAGACTTCCCTTCATCATAAAGTCAGTTAGCCACGGAGGATCCCAACAGTGAAATCCAAAAGACTTGAATTAAGGTAAAGGTGAATTCTGTAGCCATGCCCCATCTTCTCTTCAGCAAACAGCCAGGATGCTGACAGTTCAGTGTCTAAGTCCACACTCAGCACTTCTCCAGGACAGAGTCAGCAAGCAGGGCTCATGTGGCCTGAAATGTCTGCTAAATGGAAACAGAGATTATCCTAGCAATTATACCCCAACAAAGGACATCCGTCATGTTGCCAACGCTAGCTGGGAATAAAGACCCAATTCCCCAGCAGCTCCCAGCAGGATTTCTGCTCAGGACATGAGATGTTTTGTTTTAGGCTTGTTTGTTTGTTTATCTTTTCTTTCTTTGTGGGGGTGCATGTCACAGCAGGAGTGTAAAGGTCAGAGGATAACCAAACATATCCCTCCCTTCTCTTTCTTTTCTTCTTCTTCTTCTTCTTCTTCTTCTTCTTCTTCTTCTTCTTCTTCTTCTTCTTCTTCTTCTTGTTCTTCTTTTTTAATAAAACACAATAATAATGATAAATCTCTGGTCTGGCTCACTTGTATGTTCCCTCCTTCCATCTTTGTATGGGTTCTGGAGACTGGACTCATGTTGCCAGCCAATGTGCCTTTACCCACTGAGCCATTTTGCTGGCCTGTTCTAGTGATCCATCCTCGCCTCCCATTGGGCAGAAAGGCTTGGACTCAGGTAGTAAATGTGTGTTCATCCTCCATTTAGCTGTGAGCATTGAGTATGCAGTAAGTACAGAGATGGACCCTGAGAAGCTGTTATTCTCACTGTTCCCTGAATATGGTTCATGACCGATTTCTGACCTCTCATTCACCTGCCTGGTGGTACATGGTGAAGTAATACATATTAATTACGATAATTTCCTCCGCAAATAAAGTCGCCTTGGTAATTGACCCGGGTGGGTTGAAGTTCCTACACTGCCTTACAAATCCAATTCATCTTATACAGTATGTCAGCAGCTTTGTCTTGTAGCTGGCATCCAGACATGGCTCTAGAACACCAGTGAAGTCTTTTCAATGAGACTCCTGAGGGGGGAAATGAATTTATATGCTGTCACTGTCCTTGGTGTGATGAGGTGAAGGGAGTGACTGTGAACAGGACTTAGAACCCTTGACCTCTAAGCCTCACAGAAAAGGACACACTATCTGGGCCTTCAGAGGGAGAATGTTTCTCCAAGAAGGGCTGGACCAAAGCCTGAGTCCAACCCATGTACAAGCTTGCCAGAGCCCATGCCTGCCCTTGGATCTTAGTACTTTATACCATAATCAATTCGTATCCATTTGCCAGGCAGACAGATCCCACAGGGATACCCAGTCCAAGGACTCTTGGGGTACAGGGCACCTCAAGGACTTGGTGGGTATTGACAGCTCTCCTTATGCCATGTGGGTCAAAAGCTGTGAAATGTTCCTAAATAGAACTCTGGAGAATCTCATGAGGTCTTGGGAGAGATTGAAGAGGAACTTTCCAAGCACTGGGCTTGGACAAGGTTCCTGTAAGTATCAGCCACACCCACAAGGCCACAGACCTTTCTACTAAAGGCCTTGTTGTTTTCCAGCCTGATTTATCACAGCCTTTTTACCTTAAAAAAAAAGCATAACTGTTAGCATTTCTTTTAGACTCTGCCCCACAGTTACCTGGCAACAGCCAGGTGTGCCTGACTCATTATAAAAGGGGCTGCTTGACCCCTCCTCTCTCTCTTGCCCTCTTACTCTCTTCCCCCCTTCCCCCTCTGTCTCTTCTACCCCCATTCCTCTCCCTACTCTCTCCACATGTTCATGGCCAGCCTCTACTTCTCTTCTTTCCGCCCCCCTTCTCTTTGCCTTTCTCTGTCTCTACTACCCCCTTAACTCCCCTCCCCATGGCCTAAATAAACTCCATTGCATACTATGTCATTGGTATGGCTGGTACCTCAGGGGGAGGGATGCCTCAGCATGGGTGTGCAGAGGTACCCCCTCCCCCCCCACACCATACTGCGCCTCTACCAAACATATCCCTCCCTTCTCTTTCTTCTTCTTCTTCTTCTTCTTCTTCTTCTTCTTCTTCTTCTTCTTCTTCTTCTTCTTCTTCTTCTTCTTCTTCCTCCTCCTCCTCTTCCTCTTCCTCTTCCTCTTCCTCTTCCTCTTCCTCTTCTTCTTCTTCTTCTTCTCCTCCTCCTCCTCCTCCTTCTCCTCCTCCTCTTCTTCCTCCTCCTCCCCCCTCCTCCCCCTCCCCCTCCTTCTCCTTCTTTTTTTTTTTTTTAATAAAACACAACAATAATGATAAATCTCTGGTCTGGCTCACTTGTATGCAAGGACATTTTCTTCTTACTGTGGGACTTGTTCATTCATGACTCAAGGGCTTCCCAGAATTTTAGGTGATGGGTCAAGATGCTTCGGCTGGGGGAGGTGTGTGTGTGTATGTGTGTGTGTGTGTGTGTCTGTGTGTGTGTGTGTGTCTGGCTACAGGGTTCACTGCCAGCACACAGAGCATGCAAAGGGATAATGGCCTCACTGTGGGTAGCCCTGAGCCCAGGAAGCTTCATGGTGACTTGCATACCTGGGAACAGTAAAATGTTTCTGGAATTGTAATGAGCAAAACTGAATTCAAACCTCAAATGCAGAGTGAACTGGAGCTGTTTCTGGTGGCTCTCACCTGTGTCTCACTGTCTGTCTGGTTCTGGCCTCTCGGCTTGAGCACTGTGTGAGCCCAGCTATGCAGGGCCACCTAAGCTGGGTGAGACATCTCAGCACAGATTCGAGACTACGGAACCTACAGTGTCTATACTGTGAGTAGTTTCCTATACTACAGAAACTGGCTTAACTGCAGAAAACAGGACAGAAAAAAAGAGTATCTTCCTACCACCATTCTTCAGTATGCAGTACACTAGTATGTGTTTGTACTGTACTGTGTGGAAGTGTTTGATCTTTTCAATGGCTGTTTGAGTCACATTCTTGAGATTTATAAAAGTTCACTGAGGGGCTGGTGAGATGGCTCAGCGGGTTAGAGCACCCAACTGCTCTTCCGAAGGTGACGAGTTCAAATCCCAGCAACCACATGGTGGCTTACAACCACCCCTAATGAGATCTGATGCCCTCCTCTGGTGCGTCTGAAGTCAGCTATAGTGTACTTATGAATAATAATAATAAATGAACCCTTGGACCGGAGAGAGCAGGGACTGAGCAAGTGGGACCTACCGGAGCAAGCAGGGGCAGCCGGAGTGAGCGGGGCCGTGACCAGAACGAGGAAAAAAAAAGTTCACTGAGTTTTGGCTTGGGATGAGGACAGAATTTCTAACAATTTCTCTAAACATACTCCTTGTATTTTACACTAAATATTTATGCACACAAAGCAATGTTCTCAGCTTTAATTATAAAGTCAACACACCAGTTAGACCTGGAAAGTTAAGAGAAGAATTGCTTCTCAAAGACTCTGTGGGACCGTCATGCTTGGAAAATTTAAATGGTCACTTAACATTTCCAGAGAACTGTCTTGCGACCACTGATGGGCGCTGATGGCTGGCTGTGTCCACAGTGTGTCCACAGTGTGGAGATGCAGTGGACTTCCATGTGGCCTCTGCTCCTAGACCTATTCTGCTCAGTTCTCTACCACAGTCTTTGGACTTGGCCAGAGGGAGACAGTAGACAGGTCAACACATAGCAGTACGGGAGGAGGCAGGCGAGAAGGGCTTCATCTCTAGGATTCAGAAGTTGGAACTTGGTGAGAGTATAAAGCAAATAGGAGATTTGGCATGTGGGACCCTCAGGACGCTGGCTGCTTTCTGTGTAGGGTGAGATCTGGGAAAGGCCATTCTGGAAAGCAGAACAGTGTGTAAGCATAAGCGGGGCTTCGGAAAACTTACAGGTCATGGAGAGGAGAGGGCACCACGGTAGATCTCTGTTCTAGAAGCTCTGTTGAATAAGACAGCAGGACAGTGGGGAGAGCTCTGGCATTGCCATGCTGACGCCATGATCCAGAAAGAAAACAGCGATGTAGAGGCAAAGCTCCGGAAGGGAGTACACAGTGACGTAGGGGCAAAGCCGCGGAAGGGAGCAGACGTCCCTGCAAGCATAGAAGGCCTAACAGGGAAGCCATTTGGTCCATGACCAGAAGTGCCCATCACAGGCAGCTAGGGAGTCAGGCTCTTTCCTGAGTGACTGTCTTCCTCCAGAGAAGAAGCCATACCAACCTGTTGCCACAAGAATTGTGCTCAGGAGAGAGGTGGCAAGAAAAACATGTGGAGCACTCACTCATGGACAGCCCGAGCTTCCCCCTTGAGCCGGTCAGCCATTGCAGACCTCTCCTGATGAGGTTTTCTCTCTTGCTCATCTCCAACTCCCTCATCAGGCAGCTGCCAAGAGGAACAGCCTGCCTGTCTCTTAACCTCAAGTAAAACTACTCTCAAACGTAAAAGAAATAAAAAAAAATGTGAGTTATGCCTGCCAGGAGTGAGCCTGGTTCCTAGTCCGGAGTGGACTGACGCTGACGCTCACCGGCCAGCTGGTCCTGCCTGCTCTCCGAGCCTGGGTGCCTAATGGGAAGGCAGGCAGCTGGGCAGGGTCTTTGTCCACTAGACAGTCACTCACTGACTGCAGAGGATGTTCTTTCCCTTTCTTTCTATGTCCTTGAGGAGTGAGGCGGATGCTGGGGGTATGTAGTTGGTAGCAGGGAACCACTGCTCCTTCCTGCATCCAAACATTAACTCCTTATTGAGCACACACCAGGCCACAGATCAACAGAAACCTGTCTCAAACTGTAGAATGTCAAAGGCTCATTCTACTGATGGCAAGTCAATGCCACTGCCCTCAGAGGAACTTGTAATGAGTGCGTGTCAGACATTCAATAAACTCAGACACCAATGAACTCATTGCTGTCACAAAGTAAGGGACAGGAACATGGTACTCTGTGTTTTAGAGACTCAGATATAGAACCATTTAATTCCTACAGCAAATGTTTAACCCCCTTCCCCTCCTCTCTCTTCCCCCTCCCCCTCCAGGTTCAGGAGGCTGACTGAGTCACACAGAGGATCTATATCATCCCAATGTCACCAATTTTTTGATGCACCCATGGATTCTTTGGGATAGTGGCTGTGTATGTCAACCTGGCCAGCCTCTGGTGCCCACAGACTGGTCAGATGCCATGCAGATATTGTTGCAAAGGTATTTTTGAAGATGAGGTTGCATCTCCACACAGGTATTGTAAAGCAGACCACTGTACAAATGATACCCTCCTCAGACAGAAGGCTGCATGTGAGGAAGAGCATCTATACGGGCTCGCTGGGCCACTATGCAGAGGCAGCTCCATGGTTCAATGGGACCTTTGCTATATGCCTTTGAGTGTCCCCCTTGTGGGTCCACAGTTCATTCAAGCCTGCGACAGAAGCGCTACTGCACATTTGCATGGCCCTTTCAGTAAGACCGCCTACCCATCCAGCTGGGTCTGGAGGCTAGCTGCACAGGACAGTGGAGACTTGTGGGTGACCTGGCTCGGGGATATCTTCTCAGCCTCCTGTATCCTCAGGCTTATCTTCTATGTACTCATCCCATCTTCTGATAGACTGATGCTGGGGTCATACAAATAGTGAATCAGAGTCTCCAGGGACATGGGCACAGTGAGTCCCAAGGATGAGTAAGCATTGCCTCTACTTCTGCATCAGCTGCTGATGCTATGACTCTGTCCAGTCCCAGGCATAATCTTATGTGACACCTCCTACCATAGTTGCCACCACAGCAGGTTCTCTGGGAGGGACCCAGTGGCCACCTCTAGGCTACGACAACATCACATCCCTCTATGACCCCCAGAGCTTTTGACCACAGCTCTTCTCTGGCCTCATCTCTAGCCCCTCTCAGCATTGTCTGTCTAGGAGCAGAAGCCCAGATAGGTACTATTGGTCATTAAACTATGCCCTTTAAAAAGGAATGTGGTACTATATTATTAACCTGCACAGCAATATATGCCTACTGGTGCAGTAATAGTAAGCTTGTTATAAAATTGCTCTCTGATTGGAACCAAGGCTCATTTCACAGAAAACAGTCCACATCTAGTACCATAAGCCTGGTCAAAAGCACATGCTAGGGAAATCATAGGTTCTGGTAGATTGGTTACAGATGTTGTTTTGCTGAATAGATATGGCATGCTCATCAAATCGCCTTCTTAGACATGTCTCTACCCACCAATGAGGGCTGCTGTTAGACTTCGTCAGAGAAGCTTCTTTTTGCAGCAGGTAATAGTTACCCCAGAGGTGCTCATAACTGGTCAGGATGCCGAGAATAAATGACTATTGAATGGTGAACCACAAATATGTATATTATAAAAGCCATAAATCTACATTTACCCTCCCAAAGCCTGTGGAGCTTCACAGAAGAGGAGACAGAATGGATTTAAGAGCTGGTGAGAAGGACAAAATAGTGAGGCTGTTTTCTGTGCGTGGTTTGACCATTGCCCTCTTTTTTAGAAGTTATTTTTTCTTTTGATCATGTCTACGTGTGTATCTGCATGTAAGTGCAGGCACAGAGAAGAGCCGCCTCAGATCCCCTGGAGCTTGAGTTACAAGGTAGTTGTGAACGACCTGATGTGGATGCTGGGAATCAAACTTAGGTCCTCGACCAGAGCAGTACGAGGCCTTAAATCACTGAGCCATCTCTCCAGGCTGGAGAGTGCTTGCTCTCTTATGCTCACAGCGGTGAGTAACTTCAGAGGAAGACCAGGCCCATCCACACCCTGATGTGGAAAAACAGTTCTCCTCCAACAAGCATGAATTCATCTAACTATTGTGCTATTTACAAGACCCTCTTTCCAATTAAGTGGGGCTGGTAGTGTAGCCCAGTGGTAGAGAACATGCTTAGCAAGTTCAAGGCTCTGGGTTTGTTGCCAGAACCAACCAACCCACCAGCAACCCCCCCCCCCCCAAATAAGTCTTAACCACAGCACAGTGGAAGGATTTTCACATGTCCTTTGATGCAGGTGTGTGTGTGTGTGTGTGTGTGTGTGTGTGTGTGTACATGCACATGTGTGTGGGTCTGCTTGCATGTGACAATGGAGGCACAATCTGAGATCTCAGCACTCATTCTGCACAGCTATGCTTGAACTATGGTTATATCTCACCTTGTTCCATAAAAAGACTCCAGGCAATGGCTGTTTCCACTGTCTGCCAGGAGGTTTGTTTCTGGTAGACTGTTTTGGGATTGACTTGATTGTTCATGTAAGGAGCCAAGTCAGCCAGGGCCTCAGACCTCAGTGTCTGGAATACAACAGGCCCCAACACGAGAAGGCTAGGGCCTGCAGGGAGAGGCACCTCAGCTTCATGAGTGCAGTCCTGCTAGCACCCAGATATCCACTACCAAATTCCAAATATCTCCTGACTCCAGGAGACACCAGAAGCCCTTGAGTCTTAGCATCTGACCAGGCAGTTTCAAAGCACTGAGAATACCTGGGAGCAGATGGGTTTTAGGGGTGGAAGTGGGCGTGTCTCCACATTTAAACATCCAGGCCCCAAATGCCTCAAGTCCCTTAGCAGCTCTCAGTAACAGAACAAATGGAGTAGAAGGTCTCACCACGTGGCAGCCACATGCAGAAAGGACCTATGGCAGGCATCAATCAAAAACAATTTGCAGCCAATGTTTCAACAGTACCTTTGTTGCTGTGAGCTTCAAGGGTTAGTTTTAATTAGGGCAGAGTGGCTCATCTCCATGCTAGGCCTGGGAATTCCCAGGTTCTCACAGAGTAGCTTTCCGGGAGCTATTCCATTGATGGGGCTGCCTAAGGCCAGCTGTGCTCAGCACTGTCCCTTGGCACTGTCCCTGGGGAGCCTCTGGAGGCTGGGATGCAGAAGCTGGGGAGGGGGATGTCCTGGGGCAGGATCACAGGAACCTCTACTCTCCCCTTCCTTCCTTCCTTCCTTCCTTCCTTCCTTCCTCCCTCCCTCCCTCCTTCCCTCCCTTCCTCCCTTCCTCCTTCCCTCCCTTCCTCCCTCCCTCCCTCCCTCCCTCCCTCCCTCTTTCTCTCTTCCTCTCTTTCTTTTTTCTTCCCTGTTCTCCTTATTCTTTCCCCTGTTTTTCTTCCTACCTGTTATAGCCTGGGCTGTCCTAGAATTCCTTACACAACCCAGACCAATCTGGAACTTGGTAATACTGCCTCAGAGAGAAAAAAATTTGAAACAAAGTCTCATGTAGCCCAGGCTAGTCTGGCACTCATGATCCTCCTGCCTCCAATGAGGAAGACACTGAGTCCAGAGATCAAGAAGCATTCATTATGGGTCACGGGGCCACAGGTAAGCGCTCAGAATTACCACTCAGGCTGATGCCGGCTTCTGTGGAAAGCACTGTATCTCCTGCTTCCCGAGCTAGATGGCCCTGTCACATCCCATGCCAGTGAGCACCTTAAATAACATGTCTGTTATTTAAGATTGAATGTGGAAGTGCAGGGGCCCATGGTTGTAGAGGTAAGGCCTTCTATAAGCATGAAGGGTTCACTACTAGGGTGTCACCCTCAAGTATAAGTAACCTCCACACCTGGCAAGTTGTACATTAGCTGTTGTGTCTTGTCAGGCTCTGTGCCACAGTCATGAGGCAGCACACTGCCTGGGACCCAGGGTAACTGTAGTAAGAACCTCCTCACCTCACTACTTTTGCTTTAGAGATTCTCTTAGATCTGTCTTACGGACAACCTCACATATTTCTTCCACAAATCACACTTTATTTCTAACTAAGGAAGGACTCATCAAGTGGCTAATCACCCTGCAGCTAATTCAACCGGCTATTTCTACCCATGGGTACCACATTCTCTGGTAGAGTTAAGAAAAACATTTCAGGCCCCACCGGTGTTAGTTTTCTGTTACCGTGCAAGCATCTGAGGTGATCAAATCAAAAAGAGATTACCTTAGCTCTGTTTCTGAAACCCGATCGTAATGGATCACAAAGAGGAAAGATGGGGCTTTTGCTAGAGCACAGCCTTCCCTATGCTGTCATCGCAATGAAGCCGGTGTCGGTGTTGCTGTGCCTTTCTCACTGTGTGACAAAACACCCCAAAAGCAGCTTAAGAAAGGGATGGTTTATTCAAGCTTACAGTTTAAAGTCACGGGGTGGGGAAGGGGCTTGGGGCTGCTCATAGGGCATCTGAAGTCAGGAAGCAGGCAGGAGGAGGTGGGGGAACTGGTGCTCAGCTGGCTTGCTCCTTTTTATCCAGCCTGAGACCCCAGCCCACAGAAAGGCTCTGTCCACACTTATGTTGCAGCTTCCCACCTCAATGTACCTAATCTAGAAAGGCAGGGTGACAGTGGGTGTTACCTGCCCTGTCTCACCTTCCTAGGCAGACAGCTGCTGTGCAGGGACTCTCTGATCTCCATGTGTTTGGCACTGGGAAGGACTGGCATGGCATCACAAATGATGGAGCCTGGGCTCTCTCGACTAACCACGGTGACTGCCATCACTCAGGAAGGAGGCAGAGTCATGATGTCAAGTCAGAGTGCAGCGACAGCACCTTCAGCTCAGGGTTCTGCCTCAACACTCTGAATCCAAAGCCAAGGAGCTCCTTGTGACCATAGCAGACGCCCCAGTCCTTGCCCCATGGTGATGTTGACAAGCCCCTGCCTCCTTCCTTCCTAGCCTACAACCTCCTATTCCTCCAACAACTGGGACAATCAGGAGTGATATTTTTTTCTGGTTCCACCTCACACAGCCCCTGTGTGTGTGTGGGGGGGGGAGACATTGGCTTCTGGCTCAGCAAAGCACTCAGGTGACCTTGCGGGACACTCTTCTCACCCCAAACACCTCCTTGTTGTACCACACAAGCCATTGAACACACATGCCCCTTTCTCAGGTGTGATGCTCTCTACCTTACCTGAACACTGGAAGCCCCTGGGGTTAGGAAGTACAGATGGACAGACGGACAAAGGCAAGTTGCCTAAAGATGGACAAAGATGCCTAAAGATAAGCTGGTCCTTCCATTGTCCCACTGGCTCCCAACACTGCCCTTCTCCCCGTCTTGACTCCGCACCCCCTTGGCTCCCATTCCCTCTCTGCTCCCCTTCACAGTAAAGTCTGTCTAGCCTGCCCGCCTCTCACTTCCTTCCTGCTTTTCCTCGCCAGTGCCTGCTCCAATAGGACTTCCTGAGCGTGTAATGAAATGCTATGTGGCTTTGTGGCTAAACAACCTTCCAGCACTCACTGGTTGGCTGGGCCCCACAGCATCGACAGCTGGTCTCACCCACAGTCCTATTCTTTGCATGGACTCCTGCCACCCTGCCACCCACATTCATGGCTCCAACCCTCCTGAGCTGCAGCTCCTGGGTGTAAACATCTTGCCAGCTCCCTTGGGTTTGAAATCCTGGTCAGACTCTTCTGCCTGGTTCTGTCTTGTTGCCTAGGCCTGGCCAGTCTTTCTGTTGCTCAGGTCCAATTTGAGTTGCCCCAAGTGCTTTCCTCCTCATGCCCATGTCCACCAGTCAGCAGGTTTGCATATCCTACCGACCAAAGGGCTCTAGGTCCACATCCCACCCTCCTGCTGTGCCTGCTCAGTCCAAACTGGATTGGGTGCTGTCTAGTAGCCACTTTCTATTCCCACACTGCCCCTACATGATCAACCCAGAACAGTTAAAGCAGCGATCCCTTCCCAATCTCTACTCACAGGCTTCTCTCCTCACTCATAAAACTGCAGTCTCCACAGAAACTTGTGTGTGCATGTGTGTATGTTCATGTGCATGTGTGTGTGCATGTATGTTTGTATGTGCACATGTGTGCATGTGTGTATGTGTGTGTGCATGCTTGTGTATATATGTGTGTGTTTATGCTTGTGTGTGTATGTGTGTGTGCATGAGTATGTATACTTGTGTGTATATGTGTGTGCATGTGGGTGCAAATGTGTATGCATGTGAGTATGTTGTGCATGTGCATGTATGTATGTGCACATGTGTGCATGTGTGTGTGCATGTGTATGTACTTGTGTGTGTGTGTGTGCATGTGTGTGTATGTGTGTGCCTGTGTGTATGTTTACCTCCCTAGCACTAGGATTAAAGGTGTGTGCACTGTGCCCAGTTTTGGTTTGTTGTGTTTTCTTACATGTAGGTTCTGAGGATTGAACCAGTTCCTCGTGCTGACATCATAAGCACTTTGCAAAGTGAGCTGTCTCCCCAGCCTTCTACAATGGCCCGGCCCTAGTGATCCCCCTGCTCCTGTGACATCCTTTCCCCTGGGAAGTCCTCCTAGACTGCGATCTAAAAAGAGAAATCCTCTTTCTGGGCATCTCCACCCATCTTTCTTTGCTTCCTTTCCCCATAGCGCCTGTCATCTCCTAATACACTATGTAACTTTCATACATATTACACTGGCTGTCTGCTCCAAAAAAGGTTTCAAGCCCTATGAGGACAGAGTTGTATGCTCTGTCTAATGTTCCAGTATCAAGTACAGGGTCTAGCCTGCTGCAGGTGGTTGGGATGTCTGCTGGATGAAAGATGGTGGCACATTCTCAGAGTGAGTGCTTCATGGAGGGAAGCGGGCACTGTGAAGGTCGGCAGCCACCATCACTAATGCTCAGCCTTCAGACTGCACCACGGAGACCTGAATGAAGCCTGAAAGGACTAAGCTCCATAATTATAACACTATTTGGAAAAAACCTCTGAGAATGAAATCCCAGGGACACTCTCAGGCAGTCTGATGGACAAGCTCTGAAGAAGTCCAACTCAAGGTCAGGTCAGGAAGCTGCGATCAGAAGCAGCCAGCCATTGGTGCAGCTAGATTGGTGATGGCATTCAGCAGGGCCCAGGCTTCCAATTCTGGCTCCTGCCATCTTGGTGCTGTTGCAGAGAGCTCCTAAGACCCAGAGGTAGTGGACAGACAGAGGGAAACAGTATGCGTTGCACATTATAACACAGCTGCACACATGAACTCACACCAGCCGGAACTGCATGCACAGGACCTGCACAAGATGGAGCCAGCCAAAGTCCCAGCATGGATGGGGAAGGGCTCTCGACGTCGCACTCCTAGCTAAACAGTTACTGGCAATGAATGGCTGATAGGGGAGGGAGAATTTTCTTCAAGATGCAGTCCCTGCGAGGCTACCATGTTCCAGTGGACATTTCCACACTGTACAAATTCAGGGAGCATTAAGTGTTCTCAGCATATTTAAAAAAAATTAACAGGAAGGAAGAAGGAAGGAAGGAAGGAAGGGAGGGAGGAAGGAAGGAAGGAAGGAAGGAAGGAAGGAAGGAAGGAAGGAAGGAAAAGGGGATAGGGAAGGAGTTAGAAGAGAGTGAATCGGAGGGTAATTTGATTTTAAAATGCAGTAAAGCATTATGAAATTCTCAAAAAAAATTTAAAAACTAAAACGGGGGGGGGGACCTTCATTCAATAGGACCATGTTGGTCCCCATTAAGGAGATATGTGGCTTGTCATGAGTGTAATAGTCAAGTCTCTTTGCATACTATGAGAAATCTTTTGGTAGCTGGAGTGGGGTGGAGAAAGCCTTCTGATCAGTAGTCCCTGGTTTGAGCAGATCCCTGGTGATCCTTCGTCACCATGACGACAGTGCCATTCCAGACAGAGAGGATTTGAGTCCTTGAGATGCAGACCTGCCGTTAGCACTTTTCAACCTCAGTCTGAATGGTGGAAACCACAACCTTTGCTCTCAGGATTCCAAGGTAAAAGCCATAGAGTCACTCTCAGGCAAGGTGGAGCTGGGGAGCAGTCTCAGCAGGTCAAACTCTCTCTGAAACACAGCCCCCCCCATACCCCTGCTTTCAGCTCCCTCAAATCTGCTTCTACCTTTTTTAGCCAAATTCTCACCCAGGGTATTATAAATGCCTTAAGAATACCAGTATATAAGCCAAGAAACTGGAGGGTGGAATAGCATGGAATATTGTGTGAACTGAAGCCACTTTGTTTGGCATGGCACGCATGTATGGGTAAGGGTAAGGCAGAAGACAGAGGCTAGTTCTCATCCACCACATAGCACAAGGCACTGGGCAAGTTCTTTAGTCCCCTCATCTGCCAAAAAGAGAGGCCTGTGATCTCAGCACCTATGAAGTAGAGGCAGGAGGATCAGATGTTCAAGGTCAGCTATAGCTACATATTGAATTCAAGTTCAGCCTGAGATACATGAAATTCTATCTCAAATAAAGCCCAAACAAAATAAGCCTAAGGAAGCAGCATAGCCTTGCAACCTCTGGGGAGAGGCGATTAAAATCAAGAGCAGCAACTGAGCTTTTAGTGTGGAGACAGTGGGAGATGCTGCAGACAGAGCGGCTGCCTGTGATGAAAGGTGGAGGTGCCTTCAACCTCAGTGCATTGGTAGCATCATAGGGTTGGAGAGAAGCTCAGCAGTTAAGAGCACTTGCTGTTCTCCCAGAGGACCTGAATTCTGTTTCTAGCACCCGTATCAGGTGACATGGAGTTTGTGCTAGTTGGTTCAAGTCAACTTGACACAAACCTAGACTTACCTGGGAAAAGGAAATCTTAAGTGAAAAAGGAAAGCGCCTTCGAAAGTCTATACAGTTTTTTCTTGATTGTTTATGTGGAAAGGCCAGCCTACTATAGGTGGTACTGCTTCTAGACAGGTGGTCCTGTACGGATAAGAAAGCAGCCTGAGCTGGCCATGGGGAGCAGTACTCCTGAGGAGCAGTACTCCTGGGGAACAGTACTCCTGAGGAGCAGTACTCCTGGGGAACAGTACTCCTGGGGAGCAGTACTCCTGGGGAGCAGTACTCCTGAGGAGCAGTATTCCTGGGGAGCAGTACTCCTGGGGAACAGTACTCCTGGGGAGCAGTACTCCTGGGGAGCAGTACTCCTGGGGAACAGTACTCCTGGGGAGCAGTACTCCTGGGGAGCAGTACTCCTGGGGAGCAGTACTCCTGGGGAGCAGTACTCCTGGGGAGCAGTACTCCTGGGGAGCAGTACTCCTGGGGAGCAGTACTCCTGGGGAACAGTACTCCTGGGGAGCAGTACTCCTGGGGAGCAGTACTCCTGGGGAGCAGTACAGTACTCCTGGGGAACAGTACTCCTGGGGAGCAGTACTCCTGGGGAGCAGTACTCCTGGGAACAGTACTCCTGGGGAGCAGTACTTCTGGGGAACAGTACTCCTGGGGAACAGTACTCCTGGGGAACAGTACTCCTGGGGAGCAGTACTCCTGGGGAACAGTATTCCTGGGGAGCAGTACAGTACTCCTGGGGAGCAGTACAGTACTCCTGGGGAACAGTACTCCTGGGGAGCAGTGCTCATGGGGAGCAGTACTCCTGGGGATCAGTACTCCTGGGGAGCAGTGCTCATGGGGTACAGTACTCCTGGGGAGCAGTGCTCATGGGGAGCAGTGCTCATGGGGAGCAGTACTCCTGGGTACAGTACTCCTGGGGAGCAGTGCTCATAGAGAGCAGTACTCCTGGGGAACAGTACTCCTGGGGAACAGTACTCCTGGGGAGCAGTGCTCCTGGGGAACAGTACTCCTGGGGAGCAGTACTCCTGGGGAGCAGTACTCCTGAGGAGCAGTACTCCTGGGGAACAGTACTCCTGGGGAGCAGTACTCCTGGGGAACAGTACTCCTGGGGAGCAGTAAGTACTCCTGCCTTGAGCTCCTTCAGTGATGGAGTGTGATGTGAGTTACAAAATGAAATAAAGCCACTCTTCCTCGACGGATTTATGCCATGGTGTTTTTACCATAGCAATAGAAACCCTAAGACAGATTCTTCCCATTTCCTGGTGCTGTCTTCAAGTTCTCATTGAAGAAGCCCTTCATGTCCTTGGTAGGGTTAGACCCAGGAACTGTGTGTGGAGTAGGGTACTACTGTGAATGAGCTGTTTCCTGGTTTCTTTCTTAATATGTCTTTCATTTTTATATAGGAAACCTGCTACAAATTTTTGAATGTTCACCTCGTATTTTGCCTCTTTCCTGAGTGTTTATTGATTCTCAGAGGTTTGGAATCCATAGGGCAGTGGTTCTAACTTCTTGGAATTGACCCTTTCACAAGAGCTGCCCAGGACCATCCTGCGTATCAGATTCATTGTGATTCATAGCAATTGCAAACTTCCAGTTCTGAAGGAGCAATGAAGATAATTTTATGATCGGGGGTCACCACAACAGAGGAATTGATTTAAAGGTTCGTGGCATTAGGAAGGCTGAGAGCCACCACAGTAGGATCTTATGAATAGAATCATATCAATCAAATGCGACCAGCGGCACTTCAAGTTCCTTTCCTATCAATGTCCATCTTCTGGCTCCTCTTGTCTAACTGCTCTGGCTGAGACCTCCAGCACTGCACTGAAGAGACATGGAGATCGTGAATACCTTTGTCTTTTTTCTGCTCTGAATTTTTCTGCACTTACTACAGTGTTGACTACAGATTTCTTGTATGTAGTATTTATTATTTTGAGGTAAGCTCTTGCTATTCCTAGCCTCTCCATGATTTTTACCATGAGGGACGCTGGATTTTGTGAAAGTCTTTTTCTTCGTCTAAAGAGAAGATGGTGTGGTCTCTGTCTTTGAATCTACTTGTGTCAAGGATAACATTTCTTGATTTACAAAAGTTGAACTATCCCTGCATCTCTGGAATAAAGCAACTCAGTCATGATGAATGATCTTTTTCAATATGATTTTGAATTTAGTTTACCAAGATTTTATTAAGAGTTTTTGCATCTATGTGCACCAAGGAGATTGGTATATAATTTCCACTTTGTTGCTGTTAGGTCCTGATTTGAGGCTTGTCCCACACTGGGGAATCATACCTGGTGCTGTGAACGCGGTTAAAGCCCATGGTTTATGGATGATCATAGGCTGAAGGGAGAATGTACTGATTTTTTTTTCTAAAAGGTCAAGTTATCAAACAGACTTCTAAACATATCTGTTTGTATCTATAGATGTGTGCTTTTCTTACACACAAAAGAGCTTAACATAGTGGATATTGGTGAATCCAGAGATTCATTATTGTTTCAAACACCGAGAATGAGTGACTTTGAATGCTCAAACTTAAATGGAATATCTACACAGTAGTTGTGGTTACCTGAACAAGGGCCTCAAGCGATCAAGCCAATTTAAAATTCCAGTGTGGAGAAGGGAGGAATTCTGAACCCCATCTCTAGCTCAGGATGTATTAATATTGATGGCTGTTGGGGAAGAAAGACTTTTTTTCTCTGGGGAGTGGCCACTGCAGGTTCCCCAGTCCCCAAAGAGTGGCTCTATATCCATGTACACATGGGCAGTGCTAGTTAGACTTGGTGGGTTAAATAAATATATTAATAACTTTTGTATAATAAATATATAGTCTTAAAAGGAGGACATGACATGAGAGGGGTTTGTGGTGGGAGGGGCCTGAGGGAGTGACTATGGTGAAGATATAATATACAAATGATGAAATTTTCAAAGAATTCTTTAAAATTTCATTTTAAAAAAAGATTGGGCTGCAGTCATTGTGGACTCTGGATGCCGGCTGTCATCTGCAAGGCTGCTTGAGTCTGCCTAACGGGCTGCAGGAGGGTGTAAAGGAAGGAGGAGGGGCCAGGGGGTGTTTCCCATCGCCCTGAGGCTCCTCTGTGCCCCAACACCAGTAATCACCCCCAAGTCTTTCTCTTTTTAAATGTGTGTGTGTGTATTGTGTGTCTATGTCTGTGTGTGTGTGTGTGTGTGTGTGTGTGTGTCTGTCTGTCTGTCTGTCTGTCTGTCTGTCTGAGTGGCACACACTTGGAGGCCAGAAGTGTTTCATCTTCCTGGAACTGTAGGTCAGGGAGTTGTGATCAGCTGGGCGTGAGTGCTGAGAGTGGAACTCGGGTTGGGCCCTGGCTCTGAGGATCAGGAGCACTATAATGAGTCTGCAAAATCCATTACTCTCCAGAATTTAAGATACACTCTCCTTAGAAATTGCCTTGACTTCAGCTCTGCTCCTCAGTAAGGACTGTGGGAGCTCTGAGTAGTTCCCACCTCACCTGAACACCTGCTGAGAACTGGTAGCCAGTGCTAGGCTCAATATTTAACCCTTTAAATGCTGTGATGCTGAAGTCTTCCCTCTCCCACAAAATTGCTGACTACAGGACTTAGCAGTGGGGTCAGTTGTGATGGGTGGGGGCCTTCTCCTTCAGAAGGCCAGAGTGAGAGACACATAGGCAAACCCCGGAGGTTCCAAGAGTAAGCTGGACACAGATTTTTGTTATTACTTTTTCTCTGTCCCAGTCTTTGCCTATTGTGTGTTTGTTTGGTTGGTCAGTTGGTTGTTTTTTTGTTGTTTTTTTGAGACAGGATCTCTCTGTTGTTGCTTTAGCTGTCCTGGAACTCCCTCTGTAGAACTCACAGATATCTACCTGCCTCTGCTTTTGAAGTGCTGGGATTAAAGCCACTACCCTGCTTTGTTTTGTTTTGAAACAGTTTCACACAGCACAGGCTGGTCTCACTCACTGTCTAGTGAAAAGGACCTGGAACTCTTGCTCCCACTTCCTGGTGGTGGAATTACAAGCTCTGCCATGGTGTCCAGTTCAGTTCTTAACTCTTTAAACTGTTGACTATTTATTTACTTCATTAAGACAGCTTATGTACAATTATGACCCCCACAAACAAACAAACAAACAAACAAAACCAAGCAGAACCTAAGCGATTGACGTGTTTTGTTTTATTTCCCCACCTCTCAGCTTTCACCTGGAAGGTGTCAGTGGGTTCATGGTTCAGCAGCAGCAGAAGCAGGCCCTTGACTTTTTATCGTGGACCATCTACTGACCGCAATAGTTTGGGACTGCAGGTTGAGGGATGACTGGGTAGTCACCAAGAATGGAGGCCTTTACTGTGATAGTTCAGTATCAACTGGGCTCAGAAGACAAAGGTGTTCACCACAGTTATGCGTAGAATTAGGAATTGAACCTTTACACAATTCTGATGCTATGGTTAGTGGTCAGGGGTCAGCCAGACGCTTAGGGGAGGGTATCATTGTGCTCTGGTGTGCTTTTATCTGTTTACTTGGTTTGGGTTTTAGGCTAGCCCTCTGAGTTCCTAAAACTTTATTATGTAACAGTCACAACTCTATTTCCTATCTGAGAAACCACACTCCAGGAAAACACTTTTAGAAACCTCCACCCCACCCAAATGTCCCTCAACAGAGGAATGGATACAGAAAATGTGGTACATTTACACAATGGAGTACTATTCCGCTATTTAAAAAAATGAATTCATGAAATTCCTGGGCAAATAGATGTATCTGGAGGATATAATCCTTAGTGAAGTAACCCAATCACAAAAGAAGTCATTGGATATGCGCTCACTGATAATGGATATTAGCCCAGAAACTTAGAATACCCTAGATACAATTTGCAAAACACAAGAAAATCAAGAAGGAAGACCAGCGCGTGGATACTTCATTCCTCCTGTGAATGGGAAACAAAATACCCATGAAAGGAGTTACAGAGACAAAGTTTAGAGCTAAGATGAAAGGATGGACCATACAGAGACTACCCCACTAGGGGGGATCCATTCCATAATCAGTCAGTAAACTCAGACACTATTGCATAGGACAGCTAGTGCCTACTTAAGGGAACCTGATATAGCTGTCTCATACAGAAGTGGATGATCATAATCATCTATATGATAGAACACAGGGCCCACAATGGAGAAGCTAGAGATAGAACCCTAGGAGCTGAAGGGGTCTGCAACCCTAGAAGAAGAACAACAATATTAACTAACCAGAACCCCCAAAACATGTGTCTCTAGCTCTACATGTAGCAGAAGATGGCCTAGTCGGCCATGATTGGGTGGAGAGGCCCGTTGGTATTTTAATCTTTATATACCCCAATACAGGGGAACGCCAGGACCAAGAAGTGGGAGTGGGTGGGCGGGGGAACAGGGCGGGGGGAGGGGGGAACTTTCGGGATAACATTTGAAATGTAAATTAAGAAAATATCTAATAAAAACTAATTGAAAAAAAAAAGAAATAAAAGAAACCTCCACCCCTCATTTTCCCATCGCAAGCGCAGTCCTGTAAATGGCTTTCAAAGAGACACACACTCATCTTGCTCACATGACCACAGGACACTGCCAGCAAGACAGCCATCACTAGATGCAACCCCTCGATCTTGGACCAGAACTGAGTCTTCTTTCTTCTCCACTAAAAGGAAAAAGCCAGAGGGAAGTAAAACACCCCAAATGAGTAGTTCGTTTTACCCAGTATTTCAAGATAGCTTTACACACACAGGTTAAATGTGAAGACTGAAACATTCAGCAAGGGCTGTGGGTATAGCTCAGTGGTCGAGCCCTGGCCTGGCTGCCTTCCCCAAGCACTGAGCCATCTCCTAGGCTCGCTTGCACACCCATGTGTGTTCTGCCTTCATTGTGCTCAGACCATATCAAGGTCTCTCCTTTCATACACCACACCCCCTTAGTTTTACAACTTTTATCCACATGTTCAGACTCATTTGTCTGTAGCCTCTTTTCTAGTAGATTCCTTAGAGAGAGGAAGGGAACACTACTTCTCAAGTTTGTCAGTGCTAATAAGATGTGCGCTCTTGTTTTAGATAAAGTACTTTGGCATGCATAAGGTCTAGCTTCCATGCCAAACCAAAACAAACAAACCAAGTGTTCTTGTTTGAGTGATAAATATCCCCCAGAGACTCATGTATTTGAACACTTGGTCCCCAGTTGGTGACAGCTGTTTGGAGAGGTTTAGGAGGTGTAGCCTTGCTGGAGGAAGGATGTCACTGGGGCAGGCTGTGAGAGTCTAAGGCCTTCCTGTCTTCTGGTTTGCTCTCTCTGCTTCATGCTCTGGTTGAAGATGAGTTCTCAGCTTCCTGCTCTCTCTGAGGCCATGCCTCACCACTATCATGGGCTCTTATGGAACCATTAGTCAGCGTGTTTTATCACAGAAACAGAAAAGCAACCAAGACTCCAAACATGTTCTTTACATGGAAAGGATCTTTTAAACTCTGTGTGAAATCCTTGGAGCTGGGTGTAGCAGTGCAGACCTGTAAGCCCAGGCCTTAGGAGGCTAAGGTGTGAGGATCCTTTCGGGTTTGAGGCCTGACCTACATAGCAAGTTCTAGGTCACACCAGACTACAGAGGAGGACTCTGTCTCAATAAAGGAGGAGGAAGGGGAGGAAAAGGAGGAAGAGGAGATGATCCTTGTTTCTTCTAAGAGCCTTAACCATGTTGTCTTATGTACAGAGTATTGCTGTTAAAAATCTGATAATGGACTCTTTCTTTTCAATTTGTGTAATCAATTTCTGATGTTGATCTTTATAGCTCAGTATTACCATGTGTTCTCTTGCAGCGTGTTCATTTAAATGTTTTGGGGGCATGCCCACACCCTGGTGCCACTGCCGTGGGCTGTCCAGCTGCTGTGGCCCATGTGTCAGCCATGACTTAGCTGAGCTCTTCTGGCCTCTCAGCCCATGTGCCGGCTCCCCAGTGTGATGCCTGCTCCAGCCTCCTGTAAGCCCTGACCCCTGCACAATGAAGGAGACAACACCTTTGCTAACATCTTAACTGCTGAAATTAAGAAAGAGAAGAAAATCCAGAAGCATAAATCCTTCCCAAGATGTCTGGAGATTTAGAGCTGGAAGTGAATGGGATGGAGGCAAAATTATTGGGTAAAGTTGCTGGAGGAAAGATCCCTGCTGCTTTCAACTTTACCGATGGCATTCCTCCAACATTTGGTGGTGAGGCAGAGCCTTCATGGGTCAGAAGGCTAAAGAACAAAAGCCAGAACTATATAAAGTTCCAATTTGTGGCAGACGTTACAGAGTGATGGTAAGAAGACTTGTTTTGCAGTGCCACCAACCTGATGAGATCAGACAAGAAGAGGAGGCGAGAGTGATGTTCCCTCCATCATGGGAAGTTAGCTGTCAAGCCACCAGTGACTCTGAATGGAAGGATAATAACTAGACACTCAACACAGAGTTCTAGGACTGGGCCTCGTCCAAGGGATGCGCAACACTTTAGAGGATGAGTTAGTAGAGCTCAGCATAGTCCTAGAACACCAAGAAGTCTTGCCAGGAGCTAGCAGAACTGTCAGAACTGAAGGCCTTAATGCTAATGGCAGTTTTGGCTAACAAACAAAAGTTACTGTGACATCAGAATCACGCTTTGAAGTGACTGCCTGACGTGATGAGAGGAAAGAGCAAATTTAAACTCTTGCTGCTCCACCGCCACTTACTGTTCCTTTGACCTTACTTTAAGTCGTACAGCCAGACATGGGTGAAGGCAATATCTGAACCTCTCCTGATGCCAGAGCCCCATTTTTCTCCCCACCTACTTTAGGTGACTGCTCTTGCCGTGGCAATTTCCAGCCTTAAGAGTCAAATCTGTTTCTCTCATTAAACTAGTCTGTGTGTACACTGTTGTAAGAGGCTATCAACTTAAAAACAAGTCAAGATCCCCTGAGCAAACAAACTTCTAGGACTCCCCAATGACACTTTTAATTCATGGTTTGAACAGGAATCTCTGGGTCATACTCCCAGCTTTTCTGCACATGCTAAAACCCCCAAATGGAGACTGATCAACAGAGAGCCACTGTGCCTCAGAGGGGAATGATGGAACAGCCAGCAGAGATGTGGCTTCTTCTCATCCCACCTAGATTCTGGAAGCTACCAGGAGTCCTTGTTGTTCTTGGCACATTGCCATGTCCCTCCAATCCCTCACCTTCACAGGTGCTCTCCCTGGACGTCTGTGTCTTCACCCAAACATCTTCTTCTAAGGACACTGGTCATACTGGGCCGTGATGTTCCAGAATGGCCTCTTCTGAGCTGATGGCAGCTGCTCTTTTTCCTTACAGAGTCTCATTCTTGAGTAGTGGACATGGAACTTCCAGTGCACCTTTTAGGGGACATAGTGACCCCATGATACTGTCCTTCCTCCCACATCAGTAGGCAATCTGTGTGCCCTTTTGCTTTATAGGAGGAATGGGATACCCAGAGAGCTCTTGTCACATCTGCGTTTCCTAGAAGCCTTAAGACACTGGGTGTGGACACAACACTGTGGTCTAAAGTGGGAGCAAGAGGAGGCTTCCTTAAAGGTGGAGGTCGCTGGGTTCTAGAGTACAGCAGCTGCTCTGCTCATGACTGTTCATGACTCTGCCCTCTGCCACCTCAGATCCCTGTTTCCTGGACAACCAGGAACCCATGAGTACCACTGAGTTTGGAGGACCACTGATCCATAAGAGTCTATCTCATGACTCATGTTCTACTATCTCTGTCCTTGGAAATAATGTATGTGATTTAAGTTAAAAGGAAGGCAAAGACACCGGAAGAGTCAGCATACCAGCAGATGGCTATGGCTTCCCCTCATGCAAGTTAGGGGAAGAATCTCCCATGGAGCCTCAGCATCCTCCACTAGGCCACAGAGATGACTAGATAACAGGAAGTGTCTGCTAGCTCAACACTGTGAGGGTCATAAGTCAGCACATCACCAGCTTCCTGATCTGTTGAGTGGAGGTGACAGTGATGTCATAAAGTATTGTTTAAGATTGAGAAGTAGGTCGGTACCTCAGCTGTCAGAGTGCTTTCCTAACACACAGAGTACTACATAAAACCAGTATAAAATGGTGGTGCATGCCTATTAGCATGTAGCTTTTGCTAACCCTCCTAATCTCCTAAGCTCTGGGAATGGACCATGCTACCAGCCCCTGCCCAAAAAATCTGACTGCTCAATTTCAACTTGCCTTACTGGCTCAACTGCTAGCACCCTCAGTCTACTACCTTGGTTAGCTTGCCCTTCCCTGTACTCCTGGCTCAGTACCTTAAATCTACACTCAATTTTGGTTGTTCTGCTGCCTTTAGACCCAGCTCAACACCCCAACCTCCTACCTGTAGAAGCAGCCTCTGGCTGCTCAGCCTGAGATCTCACATGGCTGGTTGGTTATTCTCTCTCTGAAGCATGGAGAAAAAAAAACTTTCCTTTCTCTCCTGCATCTTCCAACTTGTTTGTGGGGACCCAGAAGTCCCACTATTCCTTCTGCCTGCAATTGGTCCTTGGCATCTTTACTGAGAGATCAAGAGCCAACTGGGGAACAGGACCTTAGCATCAGGACCACCCCTATAGTCCAAGATCATCTTTGGCTATGTAGTGAATTGAGGCTATCCTGAACTACATGAGACTGAGGGGGTTTTGTTTTGTTTTGTTTTGCGTTGCTTTACTTTAATGCATGTGAAAATAATAAAAAATATAAAATAATATAATATAAAATAGCTGTTCTTGGCTAGAGCTGCCCAATAAGAAGAACACACACACACACACACACACACACACACACACAATTACTACCAGCACTGCCAGCAGAAGCAGCTCAATAACAACAAAATAACAAGAATTAACAAACACTGCTCACTTTTATTTTTCAACATTAATAGTCTCAATTCCCCAATAAAAAGACATATACTAACAGAATCGATGCAAAAAAGAAAAGAAAAAAAGAAAAAAGAAAACAGGATTCACCTTTCTGCTGAATTCAGTAAATACATATTAATAGCATGGACAGAAATAACCTCAGGGTAAAAAAGATGGTAAAGGATAGTCTAAGCACACCTAAGAAGCAAGCTGGTACAACCATTTTAATATCTGACAAAATAGACTTCATATCAAAACTAATCAGAAAGGATAGGGAAGAACAATACTTAACTCATAGTGAAAAATCCACCAAGAGGACATTGCTGTTTTAATATCTATGCATCAAACACAAGGACACCAAAGGTTGTAAAAGACACACCACTACAGCTAAAAATCACATGTTGTCCTGCATACTACGATAGTGGGAGATTTCAATACCTGACTGTTCAAAAGAAAAGTCATCCAGGCAAAAACTAAAGCGTTAACTGGCACTAACAGACATTATGAACCAAATGGACCTAACAGGGGTTTAAAGAATATTTCACACTAACACAAAAGTATATACCCTCATAGCACCTCATGGAACTTGTTCAGATACAAATCAAATCTCAACAGATATAAGAAAATTGAAATAATCCTCTTCATCCTATCTGATCACCATGAATTAAAGCTGGATATCAATAATGGATACAAACTCATGGAAACTGACCAATTTAATGGAAAATGGATCAAGAGAAAAATAAAAGATTTTCTAGAATTGAATGAAAATTATACAACAGATCCAAACTTACACAATGAAGGCAGTTCTAAGAGGCAATTTCATAACACTAAGTGCCTACATTTAAAACATTGGTGGGAGCTCATACTAGTAACTAAACAGCACACCAGAAAGTTCTAGAACAAAAAGAAGACATAACATCCCAAAGAAGCAAATGGCAAGAAATAATCAAATTCAGGGCTTAAATTAATAAAATGGAAACAAAATTGATACAAAGAATCAATTAAACCATTGGTTCTTTGAAAAAAAAAGATTGACAAATCCTTATCCAAATTAACCAGAAGGCAGAGAAAGAATAATCAATGAACAAAATTAAGAAGTTTGAAAAGGGTCTATAACAGAAGACACTGAGGAAATTCAGAGAATCATAAGGACATGATGTAAAGCTATACTTTAAAACTCCACCAAATTGAAAGCCTAAAAGAAATAGGTAATTTTCTCTATACCTATCACTCACCAAAGTCAAGATCATATAAACAACTTAAATATACCTATAACCCCTGGTGAAATAAAAGCAGTCATTAAGTTTCGTAACCAAACAAAACAAACAAACAAAACAAACAAACAAACACCCACCCAGGTCCAGATGGTTTTAGTATAGATTTCTCCCAGACTTTTTTTTTTGAGAAAGGGTTTCTCTGTGTAACCTGGCTGTCCTGGAACTCACTCTGTAGACCAGGCTGGCCTCGAACTCAGAAATCCGCCTGCCTCTGCCTCCCGAGTGCTGGGATTAAAGGAGTGTGCCACCATGCCCGGCTCTCTCCCAGACTTTCAAAGGAGAGTTAATGCCAATACTCCTCAAATTATTCTACAAAATAGAAAATAGAATATTGCCCCATTTATTTTGTAAGGTCACAACTACCCTGATATCCAAACCACATAAAAACCCAACAAAGAGAATTACATACCAAAATCCCTTATGAACAAAAATATAAAAATAACTGCAAACCAAATCTTCAATAAGATATCAACTATGATCAGGTAGGTTTGATATATGTTAAAATCTCAAAAAAAAAACCCTAGATATTAAGAAAATGAATAACCCAATTAAAAATGGAGTACCAATCTAAAGAGAAAATTCTCAAAAGAAGTAACTTAAATGGCTGAGAAACACTTTCAAAGAAATGTTCAGCATCTTTGGTCATAAGGAAAATGCAAACAAAAACTACTTTGAAATTTCATCTTACACCCATCAGAATGGTTTAGATCAAGTAAGCACTTCATGATAGTCAGGATGTAGAGTAAGGGTTCTGTAACTTTTATTTGCCAGATGTACTTATTGTCTTGGAAGCTTGAACTCTGACTAGTTAGCTCAACTCAGCTATTCTGACACAAATGGCTCTCTAAGCTGATTGATTAAAGAGGATTATGGCTTGTCTCTGGCTTCTGACTGAATTGCTCTGCTTGGTCTCAAACTAACTCTGGTAATCTGTTCTAATCTTCTGGTTCCTCATTCTCTGATTTATTCTGTTTTCACCTGCAACCTGTCTTTGTAAAGTGTCCCCTCTTTCTCCCTCTCCCTTTCCCTCTTCTCTTTCCTTTCCCTCCTTCCCCCTCTCCATCTCTGTGCTCCTTCCTTCCTCCCTTCCTCCCTTCCTTCCTTCCTTCCCTTATTTTTGGATATTTTCTTTATTTATATTTCAAATCTTTCCCCCTTTCCAGGTCTCCCCCTCAGAACCCCATCCCATCCCTCCTCCCCCTGCCTCTATGAGGGTGCTCCCCCATCCACCCACTCCCATCCTCCTGCCCTGACATCCCCTACACAGGGGCATTGAACACCCACAGGCCCAAGGGCCTCTTCTCCCACTGATGTCCAACAAAGCCATCTTCTGCCACATATCTGGACAGCGCCATGGGTCGCTCCAGGTGTATTCATTGGTTGGTGGTCCAGTCTCTGAAGCTCCGGAGGGTCTGGCCTGTTGACACTGTTGCTCCCTCCATGGGGCTTCAACCCCCCTCAGCTCCTTCAGTCCCTTCTCCAACTCCTCCATTGGGGACTCCCGAGCTCAGTCCAATGGTTGGTTGTGAGCTTCCTTCTCTATATTTGTCAAGCTCTGGCAGAGCCTCTCAGGAGACAGCAATACCATGCTTCTATCAGCAAGCACTTCTCAGTATCCACAATAATGTCTGGGTTTGGTGGCTGTATATGGGATGGATCCCCAGGCGAGACAGTCTCTGGATGGCCTTGCCTTCCATCTCTGCTCCACACTTTGTCTCCATATTTTCTCCTGTGAGTATTTTGTTCCCCCTTCTAAGAAGCACGGAAGCATCCACATTTTGGTCTTCCTTCTTGGGCTTCATATGGTCTGTGAATTGAATCTTGGGGATTTCTAACTTTTGGTCTAATATCCACTCACCATTGAGTACATACCGTGTTTGTTCCTTTGTAACTGAGTCACCTCAGGATGATATTCTCAAGTTCTGTCCATTTGCCTAGGAATTTCATGAAGTCATTGTTTTTAATGGCTGAGTGGTTCTCCATTGTATAAATGTACCACATTTTCTGTATCCATTCCTCTGTTGAGAGACATTTGGAATGCTTCCAGTTTCTGGCTATTATAAATATGGCTGCTATGAACATATTGGAACATGTGTCCTTATTACATGTTGGAGCATAATAGCCTCTTTCCTGTCTGTTCTTCTGAGAGTTGGGTGTATACTACCCCTGACTCATTCTGTCAAATCTTTTTCTGATTCATCACTTTGTCTGCCCCTCAATTAGATCTCACTTTCAAACATGGCTGCTTTCTTCTACAAACCAACTTTACCTTCATTGTTTGGGATTACATGTGTGTACTAAGAACATGTCTGTATCATTCCAGCTGCATCACATAGACCACGAAGACCTTTGGATGTGATCCTTTGTCACAGCAGCTATGTTGGTGGATTAAAATTCCTCTGCAATTTCACTCATTCATTGCTAATGGGATTGCAAACTTATATGGCAAATTATGGAAATTAGTATGCAGATTCCTCAAGAAGATAGGAATCAATTTACCACAAGATCCAGCTATACCACTGTTGGGCAAATACCCAAAGGATGTTTTATCCTACTAGACACTTACACAACCATAGTCATTGTTTCTTTATTCATAATAGCCAAAAATTGGAAACAACTCAGATGTCCCTCAACAGATGAATGGATAAAGAAAATGTGGTACATTTATACAATAGAGTATTACTTAGACACACACACACACACAAAGATGAAATCTACAGATAGATAAATGGAACTAGAAAAAAAATTATCCTGAGTGAAGTAACCCAGACCCAGAAAGATAAATATGGTATATATTCACTTAATGTGGATATTAGCTGTTAAGTCAATGTTAACTAAGTTACAATCCATAGAATCACAGAGCTTAGGTAGAGGGTAAGGGAATGGGGGCACTATCAATACCCTTAGAAAAGGAGAATAGAATAATTTTGGATAGATGGGGAAGGGGCTGGAATGGGAGGATCAGGTGGAGAGAAGAGAGGGAAGACAGGAACAAGGGAGAGAATACAGAAAACTAAAACTAAGGATTATTTCAGGCGTGGTATAGAAACCTAATGTAGAAGCAGCTTCCTAAAATATATAAATATATAAGGGCGATCTAAACAAAAATGTCAAGTAAGTGGGGAAGACAAGAGTCCCAGCTGTCCATCTCTTTTCACCAAATGAAGTTTCCAGTACAGGGTTTGATTAACATCTAATTGAGATGTCGTTCAAAGTGGTCCTATAGGAACACCTAGGCTGTTGCCAAGACTACAGGCTGCTCTCCACAAACTGACAGTAAGGCCCCTATGCTGGAGACAACACACACACAGCTTAATGAACATGGAGGTGGTGAGTTGGTGTTTACACAGAGCCTTCACCATATCAACCAGCATCTTTAATATTACCAAAGGAGAGATGTTCACACCAACTCAGCTACAAAATCTGTGATCTACAATGTGACCTGCCTTCAAGATATGTTCATGTAATAGTGGCACAAAGCTTTTGGGAGTAACCAAACAATATCTGATTTGACTTAAGGGCCACTCCACAAGATGGAACCTACACACAACACTGTTTGGGCAACCAAGAACCTGAGACTAAATAGCCCTAGGGACCCAGATTAAAACCCAATACTACTGTTCTAAAAAAAAAAAAGTAGCAATAAAATTATTCCTAAAGAAGTTCTACTATAGATCAGTGCCTTGCTCCTCAGCCATCAAACAGGATTCCTCCTACAACAGATGGGAACAAATACAGAGAGAGAAATACACACATGACCAGATCTTGGAACACTCAACCCTAAAGGGGATGTCTTTATCAAACCTCTCCCCTCAAGGTTCAGGGATCCCTGTGGAAGAGGAGTCAGAAAGAGTGTAAGAGTCAGAAGGGATGAACAACACGAAGAAAGCAAGGCCTACTAAATCAGTTGTAACCCCTTTGGCAAACTTCCATCTCCAAAAATATTTATGTTATGAATTATAACAGTAGCAAAATTACAGTTATGATGTAGTAATGAAAAATTTTCGTGGCTGGGGTCACCACAACATGAGGAACTATATTAAAGGATTATGGCATTAGGAAGGTTGGGAACCACTGCTCTAAATCAACATGATCAATGTCCATATGACCTTACAGAGACTGAGGCAGCAGGCACAGAGCCGTACCGGTCTGCACCAGATAGGGTCCTAGAACTCAAACGGGATGTAGACACATGCCCCATCCCTAACCCAGAAGCTATCCCCAATTGATAGCCACTTGCAAATGAATAATGAATAATGAATATGTAACTTTTTTGTTTATATATGTGTGTGTGTGTGTGTGTGTGTGTGTGTGTGTGTGTGTAACAAAAAAGTTTGTCAAGATGCTCTGCTGCAGCCCTGCTATGGACTGGGCCTAGTCGGCCCCCTCAATCCGTGGGGATCAGGGGTTCGGACAGATGGGCATGGAGTCTGCGGAAGTGGGGTGACAAACAGACACGACACAAGGGAGTGTGGATCTGAATATCATTTGTCAAATTGAGCATCAGACTTTTATACAGAAGAAAATGGGGAAGTTAGGTGACACACCAGCAAGATAACAAAACAGTAATGCAAGTGGGGAAGGACTGGCAAGAACCAACTGGGATAAGATTCAAGGTTAACAACTGGGATCAAATACAATTTCACCTGAGGTCAGCTTAAACTTAGGAGCCAGGGGCAAGGGCTTCATGCCCTTGTCATAGTCCACCTTCCCCCTAGGCCATTGTAAATACTTGTATCTGGGTGTAACTCAGCTATCTATAGTTCTAAGTATCTAGTCTGGTTCCTTCTCAGGTAGCAAACTTCCTTATTCCTAGGTAGTGGTGAATTCCTGTGTAGGGCAGTGACTTAGCTATACATGCTCAAGGTTGGATCAAGGACTGCCTAGAATCTAACTTGGCTATATGTTAAAATATGAATCCTTAGAAGCACTTATAATGAAGCAATATTAAGGGAAAGCACACAGATCTGTTTACCAACTAAAGCAAGGACATTGGAGCATTCTTTATACAGGATGCCACAATTCCAGGAAACTAAGTTTCCATGAGCTTTTTGCCTAGGGACCACGCCCAGACTTTCCAGCCTGTCAGGGGGTCACTACCGGAGTGGATGTAGCATAGCCCTTGCTCAGGAAAGCTCTGTCCAGAGGCTCAGGGACACAAGAGGAAGGACTGTGACTTTATTTGTGGGACAGGAAGGCAGATGCTGGTTTCATCCCCATGTAATCCTCCACAAGGGCATTTCCTTCCTTAGCCCCTTTCCCTCTTGGGCTTGCCTTCTTGGGATTTCCTCTTATGATAACAGGACTCTTCTAATATGCATGTGCTTAGCTTAGCAGACTGGCCCAGGCCAGGCCTTGTTGACCTACCCAAAAGGCTCAGCACACAGGAGTCTATCTGGTGTTAATGTGCCTGTCTTGCAGGTACATTCTTCATGCCTTCAGGACATATTGACATCTTGATGGTATTGGAGTCCATGCTTCCAGCTGTCCCTTACCCATAGTGCTCAGCTGTTAATCTGCCTTCTTACCTTACATGTGACACATGCCCCCCTCCCATGGGATAGCATAGTTATTCCTTCTGTGATCTCTTTACCTGGCATGTGTCTAGCCTGGAGGCTTCAGTGAATGTGAGGGTATTGAGCCACAGTCAGACCTGGGTGTGAAGCTGGGGTGGTTGTGGGGAAGTCACAGTGCTGTAGACACTAGTGCTGGCTCTGTGCAGGTCATCTGCTAGCAAATCAAACAGAGCATCAGCAAAATGTTAAGATCACTGCCTGAGAGTGAGAGCTGTGCTGAGGAGGCATGGCTCCTCCTCAGATGCGAGACACAGAGCCACTGGTCTTAGGGAACACAGTGGGTTTAAGATGCATCCTGATGTCAAGGTTGTTAACATACTGAAGGGAGTCTGTCTTTAGGATTGGTGGCATACAAGTTACTTACTGTGTCACCATATGAAGAACTGGTGTGGCATCACTGGAGAGGAAACACATGATAGCCACTGGGAAGACTAGCCGCAGCTGGACCATGGAAGGAGCAGTGGCTCTTCAGGTGTGTTAAGGGTTAAGACTGGATCTTGGCGTGCAGACTGGAGCAATGTCACTCATGGAGCCTTGATGAGGTTTACTGACAAGCACAGGAAAGGTGGTGAGGAAAAGGTGGGTGGGTGTCTAAAAGGGCAGGAAAGGGCATCTGACCAATGGTCACCTCTAGGGCATTTAGATTGTATTCAAAGGTCTAAAAATGTCTAAAGAGGTGGCAGGCCTCAAAGTCAGCTAGTAATAATAATGTGGTGGTGGCAACCTGCAAACTCATGGGAGCAAGAGACTGTGGGGCAGGGCACCCATTCAAGAGGCAGCAGCAGAAGTCCAGGCAGCCAGGAGCAGAGCAAGAGGAGGAATGGAAAGGAACAGGTAACAAGAAACAGAGAAAAAGCAAACAGCAAAACTGGGCAAAGGTGTGGGCAACTGCACATATGACCCCAGAACTCAGGAACCAAGAACCTTGAGAATGACAGAATCATCCTTGCATCCCACAGGTGATGTACCCCACAAGACATCCCAATTGAAAGCTCCTGCTGTTTGTTACCCTTTCCCCTTCTCTCTCTCCCTTGTGTGTGTGTATGTGTGAGTGTGTGATATATATGTATATGTGCATGTGAGTATGTATGCCCATGCAGAAGTAGAGACTAGAAGAGGGCATCAGGTGTCCTTCTCTATTGCTCTTGGCCTTTTATCTTTGAGACAGGGTTGGGACTAGAGCTGGGCTGGCAGGAAGCCCTAGCCATCCTGTTTCTACTCCACCCCTAATGCAAGGTCTATAGGCATGAAAACCTCCCAGGTTTTACATGGGTGCCAGAGATTTGAACTCAGGTCCCTGTGCTTATATGAGAACTCTCACCCATAGGACCATCCAGCTCAGCCTCTCCTTCTCAAACGTGTTTCTTATGATGCTGATATCTTTGATGATGCCGTGCAAGGAAGAAAGTTACATCTTCTGGTTATAAGTACAACAGCAATCTCCTTGGCACCTTTGCTATTTCAACATTGCAATGCAGAAAAAGCAAGAGCACACCAAATGACCTTTATTAAAAACAAAAACAAAAACAAAAACAAACAAACAAAAAAACAAAAAAACAAGAGAGAGCAGCAAACTTAGGAACTGGCCCATGGTTCCAGTCTCTACTGATGTTTATTTACTCTAGACCTTACCACCTTTGAAGAGATCACTAGGCTGTGTGAATATCAGGCACTTGTGAATCCTAGATAATGGTCCTATTGCTCTGCTCCACCTGAGAGATGCTGTGTGTGCAGAATTAAAACTCTTGTTGAGCTCTGTGTCCAGCTTTGAGATGTTTGTGGAAGAGGCATGTCTGGCCTAATGGGAGTGGTTGGTCATCACACACTGGGGTCACACCCTTAACTATCCATGGTCCTGAGGCCTCCTGTAGCCATGGGACTCTGAAAGGATGCATTAACTTTTAAAACCAAGGTCCAGGGAAGCCAGAGGTATGGATTATTTTGTTTTCTTTCCCATTTGAGTAGACCTGCCCATATACTTAAGTCTGGATCTACTCTATGTGTTTCTAGTTGGTGGTGTCCATTAGTAGAGAGATGAATTATTGAGCACTTTCTAGACTTTGGTGCCCAAGCTTTGCTCTACAGGATGGAGATGCCATGGGGAAGAACATTCTAGAAGAGGAATTAAGATATGGCAACTAAATAAGTAAAGATTATTTTGATGCAGATGTGACTCTGAAGAAAATGAGCATCTTCCCAGTACTAAAGGCTGTTGAGCTCTGCGGAGAGGGAATGGCCTGTCTAGAGAGACCAGAGTGATGAGAAAGAAGGCTGTAGTAGCTTAGGGAAGGATTGGAAGCAGAACAAGGAACACAGACAACAGCCCAAGGTCAGGGAGGCCCAGGAAAATGCCAGAGGAAAGGTCAGCCTGTGAGGACAGGGTCTGCCCAAAACCAAAGTCAATTGGGAGAGAGCCAACATGCTTTATTCTATAGCACAATTGTGGACCATGAGAGGTAGCCTGGTCCTCTTTTGAGCTAAAGGCTTTGAAGCTCCAGGGACCCTGAAGGGAGGGTAGGAACTTTGCCTGCTCCAGGGCACCAGGCCCCTGTCACTAGCCATGGTCCCCCACCCTCCCATAGATTTGTGGCCATTAGCCATGGTAAGGGCAACACCCTAAGCCCCTCCACATGTAGATGAGGCATCCCTAATATCTCAGACCAAGACAACAGGAAAAGAGAGGTAACCTGTGGTCACATAGGCTCAAGACAGAGGTCTCCATGCTAATGAGGTACCTAGAGGCCTGGAGGGTTTAGCCAATAAGTTTTTCTTCCCAGATACTCCTCCCTGCAAAAGGTATTTAATCTCAGGCCCACCCTGAGACATAGGGTATGGTTTTACACATCCACTTTCTACCATGGCAATTAAAGGTTTGAAACCACAGACTGTCTAATCAAGAGCTGCAGTGGGGAGCCATGGAGAAGGCCTCCTATAGAGCCACTGTCTAATCTCCTGTAGAAGGTCTCTCTGCTCTCCTAGTCACAGCCGCCAAGCCTAGGACAATCACCGTGGGACCAGCCTGAGACCTCCACCCTGTTCTCAGCTCTTTTGCGATTCCCAGCAGTGTGAGTGTCCAAGGGCCTTGTTGCAGGCCTGAGGACTCCCGAACTGTCTCTGGCTGTCCCATGCCTTAAACTGCACTTTTTTACCCCAGCAGTGCCTTGGCAGTCAAACTCCCCACATTCTGTCTCACCAAGAGGCCATGCCCTGTGGAGGAACGATGCAGAGGCCCACAACCCCACACGCAATCACAGATGCAGATTGAGGCTGTGGATGCAGGCACGTGGCCAGAGCTAGGATTCAGAGAGGGAGCAAGTGAGGGACTATAGAGGAAGGTGACAGTACTGATCATGAGGACTTGCCTCGTTCTGCTTGAGCTGGGTTTTATTTAGTAGGTGGGGAAGTCTTGTGAGCAGCAGTAGGAAATTTGGGAGCTGTCAGCAGTGGACAGGAGCAACCCATCCTCAGAGGCATTAAGCAGAGGCAGTAGACAAAGTCACGAGCCTACTGTCCTGGTTTCCTGGGGTTGCTGGAACAAGCCAGGTTGCTCAAAACAGCAGATAGGTATTTGTTCTGGAGGACAGAAGTTCAAAGTCAATGTGTCAGGAAGACCATCCTCCCCCGAATCCTTCTTGGTCTCTCTAGCTTCTGGCCAGTCTTCTGCAGCACCCAATTCCTGGGCTCACATGTCTAGCCTCTGCCTCTACTGTCTAATGGCATTCTTCCCTGTGCCTGTCTATATCCAAGTCCACCCTCCCTTGCCAGCTAGGTTCATGTGAATCTAGTGTGACCCTTTTTTACTTGATCAAGCCTGCAAAGGCTCTGTTGTTGTTTTTTTAAGGTGCTGAGGGACATGAATCTTGGGGTGTTACCACTCCACAGGCTAGAGCAAAATGTTCTGCCCAAGTGCAGTAGGCCAAACAGTCATGGACTGAATCCTCGAAGGTCTGAGTCAGTCTTTCCTCCCCAGATGTTCCTGTCAGACCCTGAGAGACAAAGGGTCTCTTCAGTGAAGAGTGGGGCAAAGGTGTGACTGACTCAGGTTGAAGATTGCTTGGGGACATTGGGAAAATTAAACCAACAAATATAGATACCGCTTTCCTTGAATCTTGAACATAGACTAAGGCATGGGGCGAGTTGGAATTATAAGTTCTGAGGTGCTGATATGGGTCTGAGAAAGACGGCCGAGCAGAGAGCATCTACAGAGGAGCTCATATTGTTGGAGAAAAGGCAGGCAGGGTCACTGGAGAGAGGCCCTGGGTAGATGCTGTTGGGGACTTTGCATACCAGGAGAGTAAATGGCTTCATCTTGCACAGGGACAAGCCAGGCACTAACAGAAAGAAGCGTGTCAGCACACAGCAATGCCATATGGTGGAGTCAATGTGAAGACATCAGATTGTCTTTGATAAAGGGCCTGTCCCAGCTGAGACTTGGGAATGGAGGAGGTAGGGCAGCAGCCATGGAGGAGATTTAGAGAGAGGCAGAGGTATTCAACAGGTGATGAGGACAGGCACCTAGCCCATTGATGCCAAAGGATATCAACATGGAGGGAGAGTCTTCAGCTCCATCTGGCACCCTGCCTCCTGGCAGGATGTTTAGGATTGAACATTGCTGGTATTCTTCCAGAGATAGAAAGGAGACAGGGAGAAGGGGTTAGGGGCTCACAAGGAGCAGTCACGACGACAGCTAGGTGAGTGGGTTCAGAGTTGACAGGGGGAGTGGTGGGAACAGGAGCACGTGCGTTAGAGAGGTCAGCAGTCTCATAAGCAGGACAGTGTTGGCAGATGATGTATAGCACACGTGAGCTAAGAAGACAAAAGTTGCAGCGTGCACAAGTGTGCCATGGAGGGGACAATGCTTGGCTGTCATAGTCTCTAATTCAGCCACGTGGATCAGTGACCAGGTGGGTAGGACAGAGTAGGCAAAGGACATGGGAGACACAAATCCCCCATGAGAGTCATGTTTGTGCTGAAAACACAGAAGGCAAAGGAAAGACAGCATTTGCTTCCAGCCACTTGACGACCCGACCCGAGATTACAGAGGCCAAGGAGCTGCCTTACCACCAGGGAAGCCGGTCTGACCACCCCTCTGACTTCTGACACTAGCAGAGACCTGGGGTACAGAAGACCCAGAAACCAAGGTGACAGCAGCACAAAACACAACCAGACCATCTTCCAGCTGGACACGGAGTCAAGAGGAAGGGGACAGAGTTCTCTGCACCTGTCTGTGAGGTGGGATACCAGTCAGTATACGCCATGAATTCCTGTGGGCAGCAGCAACAGAAAACCTCTCTCCTTTAGAGACCTTGAAAGCGGATTTGAGATGGAAATGACAGAAGAAACAAAGGGACAGTATTCATGAAGGAAGTGAGAGTCTTCATAACAGAGCAAAGTCACCATAAAACCAGCAAAAACGTACCCCCACCTCTCCACCTTAGGCTAGGAGCACTGTAGTGAAATTTTTGGAAAAATTTGAAATGTTGGGTTCTTTTAAAAGCACAGAAACCTTATAAGAATGTGCCTTCCTTTAATCCCAGGAGTGGGACTGCGGGGCTGCTTTGGATGGTTGGCAGCAGCTGACCATGATTTGCCTCATTCTCCAGCAAAAGCCTGGTTTTGTTAGATGCTGATAATTTCTGTGAGTGTGTGATGTTTGCAATTCTAGGAACTTTTCAGAGGATACATAAAGGTAGAGCCCTGAGAGGCATGGAACGGGTGGCTGTTGGTCATCTGGGGAGGTGGGTTGCAGTTTGTTAGTAGCCGTGGTCAAAGAAGAAACAAAAGGAAAGAAATCAGGATCGGCATCTCTCCCTCTCCCTGCTCTCCCCTCTCCCCCGCCCGATCCTTCTTTCTCTCCTATCTAGTGTTAGGGGGTAAAACTGGAAGGATAAAGGGTGGGAAAAAAGAAGAACCCACAAAGTAGCAAAGACCAGTTACAAGTGGCACCCCAGCATGGAGCCTGATAAAGAAAAAAATGGGAAATTTGACTTTAAATGCCATAGAGGAAACGGCAGGGGATTAATTAATAGATATTTTTTTCAAGATGCTAGCAAAAATTTTTATTGCTGCTTGTGGTGGTCTGAATATGCTTGGCTCATGGAAAGTGGCACTATTAGGGGGTGTGGCCTTGTTGCAGTGGGTGTGGCCTTGTTGCAGGAAGTGTGTCACTGTTGGGGGTGGGCTTTGAAGCTCCACCCAGTGTGAAAGAAACTCTCCTCCTCCTGCAGAAGATATTCCCTTTCTGGATGCCTCAGATAAAGATGTAGAAGTTTCAGCTCCTTCTCCAGCACTATGCCTACCTGGACACTGTCATGTTTCCTGCCATAATGATAATAGATTGAACCTCTGAACCTTTAAGCCAGCCCCAGTTAAATATTGTCCTTCATAAGACACTGCCTTGGTCATAGTGTCTCTTCATAGCAATGGAAATCCTAACTAAGACAAAAGCTGGTACCAGAAAGTGGGGTATTGCTGTGCTGTGATAGGCCTGATCATGATTTTGTTTGGAAGGATATGGATTTTGAGACTTTGGATTTAGGAAGCAGTAGAATGGTTTAAGTGGGGCTTAATGGACTATCATCGTAGGAATATGAAAGATGTTGGGGCTAAGGGAGATTTGAACTGTGCAGCCCTTGCTCAAGGGGTATCAAAGGAGAAGAATTTTAATATAATGCCTGGAGATCATTCTTATGATGTTTTGGTGAAAAAGGGCTTTCTGCCCTTGTCTGAAGAGTAGGCCTGAGACTAAGGTGAAGAGAGATTTAGATTAATCACATTAACAAAGGAAGTCTCAGAAAAGCCCAGCATAGACTTTGTAATCTCATAAATTGTATTTTAGTCAAGTGTAGCAAGCTCAGAACGTGTTTGAATATACTTAGTCCACGGGAAAAGGCACTTGTAGAAGGTGTGGCCTTGTTAGGAGGTGTGGCTTTGTTAGGTGGTATGGAGTGGTGGACTGTGCACAGATAGCCTGGTCCCCAGTTGAGCAAAGGTCTGGAACCCTGGAGCTCCGGTGGGCTGGGATTTCCATTTGCATAGGACTGCAGGAGTTCAGCCACACCTCCTGGGCACCTGGCTCACTAGCTAGTCAGCTTCTCGTCAGCCCAGCCCCACCAGACTCAGTGCAGGGTGGCATGGAATTACAGAATTCTGCACAGCAGAGATGGAGGTGGAGCCGACTGGGGCAGCGGGGAAGTGACTTCCCCTCCCTGCCCGCATTCACTTCCCTTCGCCAGAACCCCGGCACCAGGCCTGGCCAGAGATTTCTGTGGAAAGCCTTTGGTACTTGAGCCTACAAGGCGGTGTGGCATTCTTGAAGAAAGTGTGTCAAGTGGGCTTTCAAGATCTCCTCCTATGCTCAGGCTCTACCCATTATAGAAGAGACCTTCCTCCTGGCTTCCTGCAGAAGAGAGAGTCTGCTATTGGCTGCCTTTGGACCAAGACGTAGAACTCTTGGCTCTTCTAGCACCATGCTTGGTGATGATAATGGACTGAACATCTGAACCTGTAAGCCAGTCCCAATTAAATGTTGTCCTTATAAGAGTTGCCTTGGTCATGGTGTCTGTTCACAGCAGTAAAACCCTAATCAAGACACTAAGGTAAAGAGATTTTGATTAATTGCAAAGTAATTCTCAGAAAAGGCCAGCATAGATTTTGTCCTCTGGTTTACTTTCATGAAAAGTGTTTTGATCAAGCACAGCAAGCTTAGAAAGGAAAAATACAAAATATATGGCTCAAGTAATTAAAGGAAATCAGGAAGTGAAATGGGGCTAAATCCTATGTTCAAGGATATTTAATGAAATTAAGGGAGTGGTGACCTCAAGACAAGATCCCACCCAGATAAGCTTGTTGTTTATTCCTTTGCAGCTGAAGAAAGGATAGTTCTATCTAAGCATTATTATTAGTGGGTTATTGTTTTCATTTGAATTTTTAATCTGAAATGAACTACAATCCAGAAATGGAGGGCACACTTGTAATCCAGATCTTGAGGTTGGAAGACACAGGCTTTTGATCCAGATCTTGAGGAATCATAGCCATGAAAAACTTAGGCCCAGACATGGTGGTACATATCATATAACCCAGGAGACAGAGGCAAGCAGATCTCTGAGTTCAAGGCCAATCTGGTACAGAGAAAGTTCCAGGTAAAGAAAAGTTTAGGTCCAGGCACGGTGGTACATGTTTTTAATTCCAGAACTCAGTAGACAGAAGTATGCAGATCTCTGAATTCAAGGTCAGTTTACAGAGCAAATTCCAGGATAGTCAAGCTTAGGCAATGAAGGATATAATAATTTGCATGTTCCAGTCAAAGCAAGCAGAACTTGGCAGCTTCTTCAGCCACATGGCTCTGGTCTTAGAGCCAAGAGTAAAAGGGATTACAGGAACAATTGATGCTGGTTAGCTGGAACTAAGAAGTTATCAGTGATTAAGAAGAGACCAGCATCCCTGAAGTCAAATCTTCTGGGAAGTGTTTTCTGAGAGCACAAAGAAGCTGTCTGTGTTCCAGGGATAGCCAAGGTTGCACCCTGTGCTGCAGCTGAATTTGTAAGAATCACCAAGGTGGTACTGGTTTTGAAGTCATATGAAGGTGTCTTAGTCAGGGTTTCTATTCCTGCACAAACATCATGACCAAGAAGCAAGTTGGGGAGGAAAGGGTTTATTTGGCTTACACTTCCATACTGCTGTTCATCACCAAGGAAGTCAGGACTGGAACTCAAGCAGGAGCTGATGCAGAAGCCATGGAGGGATGTTCTTTACTGGCTTGCTTTCCCTGGCTTGTTCAGCCTGCTCTCTTATAGAACCCAAGTCTGCCAGCCCAGAGATGGTCCCACCCACAAGGGGCCCTTGATCACTAATTGAGAAAATGCCTCACAGCTAGATCTCATGGAGGCATTTCCCCAACTGAAGCTCCTTTCTCTGTGATAACCCAGCTGTGTCAAGTTGACACAAAATCTAGCCAGTACAGAAGGGGTCATGGAGAGCAGCTGAGGCTTGGCACTGTGAGAGCCCATGGAAGGGCATTGGTGAAGGTGCAACCTCAGTTGCAGTTGATAGCTCAGGATTGAAGGGGTCATGCAAAAAAAGTTGAGACTTGGCACCATGAAGAGAGTCTATGAGAGGTTATTGGTGAAGCCTAGTAAGAGATGCTAGTTCTGTGTGATGATCACGAAGAACAGCATCAGCAGTGCAGTGGAGTCAACCAGAGTCTAGAATGCTACTGAGGGCAGATCTACTGGAGAAGTGACCCTAACCCTTTGGAGGAGCCCAGAAGATCATGTTCCAATCCCAAGCATTGTACAAGAAGCTGTAAAGTTGAAGTTGCCTTGGATCCTCCAAGATGTTAGAGATGTCAGAGTCATGGGAAAGCTGCTAACAGGGAGTGGAAACAGACCAAGAGAATGAAGTATTGCTGCTGAATGCCAGATCTGCCACCAGCAGTCAACAAAGATGAAAGAAATTGGAGATCCGGAAAGGACCTTGACTTCAGACTTAGAGACACTGAGTTTGGAGTTTGACCAGCTGGTTTTTGGTCTTGTTTGTTCCAGTATTTCCGTGCTATGGCACTTTGGAACAGTAATATATATCATGTGCCATGATATATTGGAAGTATGTGATCTGCCTTTTGATTTTGATTTCATAGGAGATTACATTTAAGAGATTGCAAGACTCTGAGAAGAAACTTTCAACTTTGATCTTTTAACCACTGATAAGACTGTGATAGACTATGGGAATTTTGAAGTTGGACTAAATGTATTTTTGCATTATGCTATGGCTACAAGCCTATAGGGACCAGGGAGTGGAATGTGGTGATTTGAATATGCTTGGCTCATGGAAAGTGGCACTATTAGGAGGTGTGGCCTTGTTGGAATGGGTGTGGCCTTGTTGCAGAAAGTGTGTCACTGTGGGGGTGTACTCTGAAGCTCTGCCCAATGTGGAAGAAACCCTCCTCCTGGCTGCCTGCAGAAGATATTCTCATCAGATCAAGATGTAGAACTCTCAGCTCCTTGTCCAGCACCATGTCTGCCTAGACACTGCCATGTTTCCCAAGATGATGATAATGGATTGAACCTCTGAAAGTGTAAGTCAGCCCCAGTCAATTGCTGTCCTTATAAGAGTTGCCTTGGTCATGGTGTCTGTTCACGGCAATGGAAACCCTGACTAAGACACTGCAGCTATCACCAGGATATCCCCTGGTTTGCTCCAGAGGGGATTTTCTGTTTGTTTGTTTTTTCTATTTTCTTCATATATTTTGCTTTTTAAAAAGGTTGAAAGACTAGCTGAGCAGTTGGAAAATTGAGGGTGGAAATGGAGGGACCTGAAAAAAAAGTGGCTGAAATGGAAAAACAGAAGGGGTCGCTCAGCTCTCTCTTTTCTGAAAGTTTTGCTGAGTTGGAGGTACAACTAGAGAGCTTATGGGTGGAGATGGAAACACTTGGAAAGTGAAGAGCGCTGTGGAAGAGAGAACAAAAAGGCTCAGTCCTGGTGACTGTGCAAAAGAGCAGTAGGAAAGAAGGAAAGAAGCCGGGCGTGATGGCGCACGCCTTTAATCCCAGCACTCGGGAGGCAGAGGCAGGCAGATTTTTGAGTTCAAGGCCAGCCTGGTCTACAAAGTGAGTGCCAGGACAGCCAGGGCTATACAGAGAAACCCTGTCTCGAAAAACCAAAAAAAAAAAAAAAAAAAAAAAAAGAAGGAAAGACTGCCAGTCCAACAGAAAGAACAGGAGGGTCTGGAAGTACTGGAAAATGTTCTAATGATCAAAGGCCAAAATTAAAATTGCAAGTAAATAGTATTGAAATAAAAAAGTTGGTGGATACAGGAGCTGATGTAACTATCATTTCACAAAAATCTCAGAATTCAGAATTGGCACTTCAAAAGGTTTATACCCAGTTTCTAGGACTTGAAAAGTTATCTCAGATAAAACAAAGTGTTTGATGGGTTAAATGTGTGGGACCAAAAGGCCAAATAGGAAAGTTAAGGCCTTATGGGGAGGACCTACCCATAAATTGATGGGGAAGGGATCTTTTACAACAGTGGAGTACTCAGATTAATATTCCTGCAATCCCAGAGAGAGCCAGTGATAAAATAATGGGTGCACTGTAAGTGTTCCTGTAGAAGGTATTGATATGCCATCAAAAACAAGCCCTGCTGGGTGTGGTGGAACATGCCTTTAATCCCAGCACTCCGGAGGTAGAGGCAGGCAGATTTCTGAGTTTGAGGCCAGCCTGGTCTACAAAGTGAGTTCCAGGACAGCCAGGGCTATACAGAGAAACCCTGTCTCAAAAAACAAAAAACAAAAAACAACAACAACAAAAGACAAGCCCAGGCTGTGTCAATTGTCCAAACACAGGACATAATAGGGATTGAGTTTCAAAATTTAGAAGGGGGGTGGGAGGACACTGTTGAAGTACCAGTGGCCTTACCTTTAAAATGTTTGACTGATAAGGCTGTGTGGGTACATAGTGGCCCTTCTCTAAGGAAAAATTACAGGCACTTGAGCAGCTGGGGCAAGAATAGCTAGAGGCTCAACATATAGAAGTCTACCAGTCCTTGGAATTCACCAATATTTGTCATTATTTTTAAAAAAACAGAAAAATGGAGAATGTGAACAGATTTAATCATGGTGACTAGAGTAATCCAACCAATGGGTCCATTGTTGCCTGGATTCCTTTACCTTCTTTATTACCTAAGGCATGGCCTATGATAGTAATTGATTTAAAAGAGTGCTTTTTTTCTATCCTCTTGAAAGAACAAGTTAAAGAAAAAAATTGTTTTCACAGTGCCTACTTATAATAATGGTTAAAATGTAAAAAGGTATCAGTAGAAAGTTCTTCTACAGAAAATGAAAAGCTGTGGATACATCAAACTGATAAAAATTAGAATTGAGCAGGAGAGGTCTCCTGAACACATTGGCCACTGACTTGCAAAGCACTTATTTCATTGAAAATGTCTCTGTTTATAATTTCCTGCTACACATTGAACAATTAATGACATAAAACAGAAGGGGGGAATGTAATGACATTTTTTTTAGAATTCTTGAATTTTGGTTTCTTTAGAAAGCACAGAGATGTCAATAAGAATGTTCTTTCATTTTACTCCCAAGTATAGGGTTGTGGGGCAGCTTCAGACCATCCACAGCTGACTATGATTTTCCTCATGCTCTAGCAGAAGCGTGGTTTTCCCACCTGTAGACAATTTCTGTGACTGTGTGATGTTTGGAATTCCAGGAACTTTTCAAAGGGTGTATAAATACTAGAGACCCATAGGCATGGGGGTGGGTGGTTGTTGGATGTTTAGGGAGGTTGGTTAGAGAGGTTAGTAGTTATGGTCAAAAAAGAAACAAAAGGAAAGAAATTTGATTCAGGGATCTACCCCCTCACCCCCATCCTTTATCCATCTGGGGTCAGAAGGTAAAGCTAGGAGAATAAAGGGCAAGAAAAAGAAGACACCACAAAGCACCAAAGACCAGCTACAAAGCACATGTTCAGTTTGCTTTCATGATCATTAAGCTTTGGCTGGGGGTGTGTCTCAGTCAGTAGACTGAGTGCCCAGTATACACAGTATCCTGAGGTCAATTCCCCATTGTTATATAAACTGAGCATAGTGGAGTGTGATGTCATCTCAGCACTCTGGAGTTGAAAACATGAACAGAAGTTCAAGGTCATCCTTGGCTACATAGTGAGTTAAGCTAGCCTGTGCTATGTGGGTCTCTGGCTTCAAAGTGGGGAGGGAAGCTGGAGAGATGTCTTAATGGTTAAGAATACTTGCTATTCTTCCTGAAGACCAGAGTTAGGGTCCCAGCCCCTATATCAGGGACACCAGACAATATCTTCTGGCCTTCAGTTACCCTCACATATGCCCATCCTCATACAGAGGTACACACGTACATACACATAAATAAAAATAAAATCTTTTAAAAAGGAAAGAAGATAAGTATTTTACAGGATACAATTCTTCCAGGCAAATCAAGGCTTTTTCATGGATTTGTTAATATTGAACAAAATAGCTGGAGAATTCAGTGGAGCTGATAAACATGTTTGCCTTGGCACAGGGACACCTGACCCAGCTCCCTGTTTCCTTGGCTTCTCAACCACTGCAGACTGATGTGCCTGACAGGGGCTGTAGTACCCCATTCACCTCTCTGCAGCTGCCTGGCAGAGTCTCAGATGACAACAGCTGCTGAAGGAGGTCAGAGAATAACAACTGCAGAAAATGGGAATTATGAGAGCAAAATGTCTGTTATTGTAAAGCCCAGATCTTTCCCATTAAGCTTGAGGCTCACCACCAGGTAGGGTGGATGTGTTCTGGAACATTATCCTGCACATTGGACGGTCATCAAATAGAAGGAAAATTCATGATTGTGCTAAAACCCAGCCTTTCTTCTTTCATTCATTTATTCACTGACTTTGTGTGGTAAATGCTAGTTAAGTTGCTTCTCTGTTGCAGACACTGCTGAGAGCTGGGGTTATAGAACAAGGGATTCAGTTGACTAAGTCTAGCAGGGAGTCACAGAGAGCCAATAACTGCAAAGCCAGGTACTGAGTGTTATGAAGAGGATACCAATCTAAGGAAATCAACGCCCAAAGCTAAGGCCACTTGGAGAAGTACCAGCCACAACCTTGCTGCTTAATAACAGAATCGCTTACCACCATAACCCACAATAGAAATGGTGGTTGCTGGAGACAGGCACTTCCTAGACTAATGGGAAAGAAAGCATGAAACAGACTAAATCTGGACTCCGTGGTGTTGGGAGGCATCTAGGGGAGCTGTGTCCCTTCTGCTCATCTCTGTAGATCGACTCACTGCCTCTTCCCTGCTTGCTCTGCATCTGGGGCACTGCCCTTGTGGGATATACCTATAATCACCTTGACTTCTAGCTTGGACCAGTGGAAACCGCACCAGAACTGAACTTGGAGAAGACATTGAATGGGAACCTACTCCTCCCATGCCTTCCTGGTGGGTGGCCTTGTCCTGACTGGGCTTTTCATGCCTACACAGCCTGGTGGCTCCCACTCCCAACCCACTACCAATCACCTCTTTGCCTTGTTCAAGGCAAGAGTCAGAAGGCATCTTGATATCACATACTCCAGGATCTATGTCACCCTTCCCTATCCCCTACTCTCACCCTTGTAAACAGTTCAGTATTGATCTTTCCTTAAATTACTTAAATGACCTAAATTGTGGGTATTGGGACCCTGAAAAATATACATCTAGTTTGGGGACTAGGCTTACTTTTGTAGTGTGTGTGTGTGTGTGTGTGTGTGTGTGTGTGTGTGTTAATAGATCTCTATAATAACCAACTTTGGCAGTGTGTGATCAACGTACAACTCCTTATTTTCTGTGAGAACCACCTCCAAATCACAGCGTAGCTCAAGATCCACATTTGTGCCAAGTGCCTATAATTGACTGGACTAAAGGCCAAAAGTCAACTAGGCTAACCAAATGTGCTATCCTAGAACCCCAGCAAGACTGTGGATCTCTGTTAGCTTTGGCAAATCAATCTTACAAACAAACAAACAAATAAACAAAAGCAAACGAACAGGCAGCATGGCTGAGAAGGAAGAGTACAACCTTCCCATGACCCCTGCTGCAGCAACATCTCTTACCTGCTTCAGTTCAGCACCTGTCCCTCCCACGCAGGGAGCCTTCTCCTAGTTCTTGCTGCTCTGAGCACAGTGCAGTCTGTGAGCCCCAGTCCTCACTGGGCTCAGCTTTCTGCAACTGCTTCCGTGTTCCCATCTGCTTTAAGTGGACCGCAGTTGAGAGTGTGAATTTGCAGTCCAGGTGATCTAATTTTGAATCTCAAATCTTGGCAACATATGAGTCCTTTTGCATCTGTGGGCCTCTGTTTCACTGGTACACACAACCCTTAGGTATCTGTGAGTCCCTTTACCATACATCTGGACTACAGTAGGACTCAGTTTGCCAGCAGAAAACAACAGACTCTTCCCAGCTATCCCTAGTCTC
>LR750383.1:409260-559196 GCA_902729485.2 Mus minutoides | reverse complement strand
CCCTTCCTCTCCTCCCTCCTCCTCCCCCTCCCCTTTTGTTTTTAGTATGGCTTGCATATTTATTTACTCATCCAGTTCAGTTCTTCTGTCTCCCTCATTCTTCCTAGTCTTGATTTTTATATTCGCTCCATTTTCCAAAGAGGAATCTATTGTTTTCTCTTTTCAGAAAATAGTTTGGGTCTAATAGAAAAACCTGGTAATTAGAACCATTGCAAGAAAATTAAACTAACAGCCACCTAGCTTGATCTTAAGGAGAATTAGAGTATGTTTCTGTCAGCATCTCAGACATACAAGCTTGCTTCATAACTGTACCAAGATCCTGTCTCACTGTGAGAAGGGGCAGCTTTTGGATCAGTGCCACCTTCATTCTGAAGGAGGGGCTGAAGGTAAAGAGAAACTGTCTCTCAGCAAAGTGCTGTCTTGACTCAGAAAGTGGATGCAAAATAGAAGCCCATTAGAAACCAAATCTCAGTTGCAAACCAGAGGACAGCATGGCTACTGACCTCAGATCCGTACATCCCACCTGGACTTCCATCCTTTTCTCCATCTGATCCATCTCCACACACCTGGGTTCCCAGAAAAGGAAAGAAGTTTTCCAAGAAGGAATTTACCAGTCACAGCCCCTCTGGAGTGAAGGTGGAGTTTAGAGTCATAGCAAGGACAACAGACAGACATTTGAACATGTAAAATGTCTACATGAAGCAGCCATACCACCAGGTCACAAAGCGGTGTTAGCAGACGCTTCCAAAATGGCATGCATTAGAAACCTAAGACTCCACTTCAAGGGGTTTGACTGTGTGCACGGAGAGTGCCAGGATAATGGTGTGGCTTTTAAAGTTAGCTCTTTGAGTCCCCTTTCCTCCTCTGTAAAATGGAAGTTCCCATCTAATATTTTCCATTGAATAACACAACACCATTCTTTGCACAAAGAAAACACCCAATATGCAATTACTTTAGTTTTAAAAATCTGTACAAAGGGATTTCAGAGCAAAATACTAAGAGCCACATGGCCATTCCAAATAACTGCCGCAGAAGTGGGAGGAGCCAAAGGTACTGAGTGTGCCCTGAGGCCAGCAGGCACATTGGTGCCCTAATAGGCACCTCAGTTAGCCATTTCTTCTGAGCTTCACTTGAACCTGTCAGTATTTATCTGAGATAAAGTGTTCTGGATACATCTGAGATGTATTTCATTGCTGTTCTGTAAAGAATACCATCCTAGGGACAGAATCATACTGATTTTGTATCCTGGAATCAAATGCGTTTGAACCGAGCAGCCTCACAGAATGCACAGTGGTAATGCCCATATTTGTCTGATTCTGCTAAATCTAACCTGCATTCTAATGATAATTCTGGATCATTAAGTGGTTTTTTTTTTAAATCTTTTTAGATGGAAACATCTGTCATATGGCTAAGCGACGCTGCATTATGATTTTTTTTGTGAGTTGCTTTGCATGCAGCTATGACAGAAGTTATTTATAATAGAATATGATAACAGCCGAGCTTAGACTCACAGCAAGGCTGAGAGCCCTTGGCTTCTGGTCCCCCTTACCTACTCCTAAGCTATGATTGGCATCATTCTTAAGGGAAGGTAGCCTGCTAGCACACAGTGTTTGGAATTACACCACAGGAAGCTGAGGTGGTTGGAAGTGCTCGGTCTGAAGCTTAGGTGACAGCGATGGCTCCGAGCAAGGGATCTCTGTCTCTTTCTCTAAGTGCAGCTTCTGCTTCAGAGCTCAAAACATAAAGCACACAGCAGGGCCAGGCTACCTCATGAACTATTATTCATTTGCCTTTCTTGTCTGTTAACATTCACTTAGGAGTTATATGCGAACGTCTATTAAGCTCAGTTTCTATCCTGGCATGAAAGATGGTATCACGTTTCACTCTCTCTTATCTTGGTGAAGTTAAATGTGTTAGTAACATCTTAGCTGGATATTTTGCTTCTGCATAATAACTTTAAGTGTCATCTGACTTGACCCAATACATGTGACTTTTTTCATATAATTAAAAAAATTTTTTTTTACTTCCTAGAGTAGGAAGAAAACTGGGTTAATTAAGATTATCCCCCCCCCCCCCCAGTTTTTATTTATATTGGCTACCGACACCTTAGTTGTTACTACAGGTGATAATGGACCTTGGGCAGGGTTTAGCCCATTCATTCATTTCTTCATTCCAATACCATGTTCAATGTTTTGCAAAGTAGATGTCCCAAGCATCTAATACCACTTCTGTCCTCATATTGTTTGCATTCTGGTGGGAAGAGCCAACCAGCAAGTCAATCTATAAGTGAGATAAGCAACTGTGTGGCAGGGACTATTTCAGACTCTGGGGTCAAGGAAGGACTGGCCGAGACAAGCACCCATGCAAATCCCTGAGGGGTAGGTGGACCTGATAAAGAGCAGCAGCGTTTCATCAGGAAGGACAGTATCACTGAAGGAGAAGCAGACAGGATTAGGGGAGAGTGCGAAACATGGCAAGAGTTGAGGGAACTATGTTGACAAGCCCATTAGCCACCACAGAAAACCCTATCCTTTTTATAGCACTTGATGGATTTAACGATCACATCCCAGTGTGTTCCTGATCCATCATTGTCCCTGTTTTGCAGAATAGAACTTGGGGTACAGAGAGGTCCCAAAAGCTTGCTGCAGAATGTGTCCCATAGCAGCAGAGGACTGTGTTGCTTGCCTGAATCATTCCACTACACTGCTAACTATTGGTCTCTCTCCTCTTGTCATTCAGCTTCCATTGGTCACAAGGAGCCTGGTTGCTTCATTGCCGTGGAGTCTCTTTCGTTCTAGCATGCTCGGGGAGAATTTCATCTCTGTCTAGCTTTAACTGCGGCTCCATTTTCTCTGTACTTTTCTTTGTTTTTTTTTTTTTTTGTTTGTTTGTTTGTTTTTTAAGTATTGACTGTGCAGAAAATGGTTGTGAACTCAAGGCTAGACAAAGATACATAAATGTGTCTCAGAATTGTAAGGACCTTCTGGCATCCAGTCAAGAAGGTACACACTGCATACATGTGCTCTAGGAAACAGGACCCAAGGGGTCAGAGGCTGTGGTGCCCAGTACTTCAGAGAAGGGAGCCATCACTCTGAACTGAGAACAGAGTAGGCAGAGTGAAGTTGGCAGAACTGGAGGGAAGGGCGTGTACCTTCAGCCAAGAAGCTTGGAAGGAACAGCTACTACATAATACTTTGTATCCCTCCCGGCTTCTCACAGCCACCCCTTTTGTTCCCTTCTGACTCTGCTACTCTGGATCATCCCTTAGTCCTTCCTGTTGTCCTGTGTCACCTCCATCACAAGATGATATTGTCTAGAGAGTTAAACTACAGAAGGAAACGCTCATCTTCCTTTCTGGATATTTATATCAGAGGTAATTTGAACTATTCAGGAGCAGGCATGACATCAGAGAAAAGCCACACCATAGTGAAATGCATTGTTTTAACCTTAAATGGAAAACAAAGGCAATGCCAGGCCTCCACAGTGGGGGTGGGGGGGGTTGGGGTGGGGGCAACATTTTCTCTTGCCTAGCAGATTTGTTTGTGATTGCATGCATCTCCCTCCCCCGCCCCCTCCACACACAAAAGCTAACTTAATGGAGTCTGATGGTATATTTAGGTGGTGAATGTCAGATACTGAAATTTGGGAAATTACAAAGTTGAGTTCTTAGGAGAGTTTGAACTTAGCTGCTATTCAGATATCTTTGTGTCTATAATAAGCTGTTGAGTAAACGGCAGACAGCATTGCCATCTCAACCTGCTGCCACTTAACAAACACTGTTAAGGCTGATGGCTGCTTTTTTTTCTGTTTGTTCTAAAGCTCCTAGTATAGAATGTATCAAAGCTTAGACTACATTAAAGGAGTATCTATCCATTTATTTTTTACGAAATATCTACAAGTTAGTCACTCTAATGCAAATTTACTTTCTGATGATTATGATGATGGATGGTGGATGATGTTGATGATGCTGATGATGCTGATGATGTGGTGAAGTTGCCTGAATCCTGTCGTGGGTAAATGGCTGGGTAAGAGCAAAGCCAGCCGAGGGAGGCTACCTTGAAAGGGCAGAAACCTTGCCCTGCATGATTGAGGGGTTCTCCTAGCTCAAGGGGTTCCTCTTCTCTATCCTTTCTTCCTAAACCTCCTGAGCTAAGAGAACTCCTCAACCATGCAGGGCAAGGTTTCTGACCTTTCAAGGAGAGGATGCATGGAGAAACGCTTATGAGTGGGATCTTCACCATACTGCTACTGGTCAGAGTAATGCCAACCTGAAGATATAACCCTTGCATTTCCCATAAGTAGAAAAATGTTTGGGTTTAAGGGCAGGCATGTCATGGGACAACATAGAAGTGAATTTTGTGAAGGCTGTGTAATGATAGAGTTGTAACACAGACCCCTAATTGAATGTGTGGCCTAACACTAATTATGTGCTGGGGATGAGGGAAATATAAAAGGGAAACTTATTAGAAGGAGATACATAACAGTGTAGCTATATACGTTCCAAATGATCTCAAATATGTGAATTTACCCTTTTATCTCTTGCTGTGCCGTTTTGTTGAAACCGATCGCATAAGGAATTTCAGGCTTCATCCTTTTGAATATTGCCTTCATATGATTCCTGATTCTCTCTTCTGCACTTGCTGTCGGAAGGCTGTGGGAGTCTGTCAGTCTATCTGGCAGGCTGCCCTTCATGGCTCCCTCTGGCTGCCTTTCTCTCTTCTTACCTTTGTTTTCACCCATTAATCTTTCTGAATGGTAGTAACTGTTATTCCCATTAAAAGTATTTTATTTAATTATTTTTTTATCAAAATTTGTTTTGTTTCTGAGTTTTTTTGTTTGTTTGTTTGTTTCCTTTAATTTTTTTTTTTTTTGAGAATTTCTGGTGTGAGTGCTTTATCTACATCAGGTCTACACCATGTTCCTTGCTCCCCACCACTGCTTTTTAAATTCATGACCTCTTCTTCTATATTTAATATTGTTACATGTATATATACATACATGTACACATATAGACAGACAGACATTCATACATATAAACAACGAACCTAGTGACTCCATTCAGTGTTGTTCACATGCATGTTCACATGCCACATCTCCACACGTGTACACAGCACAGTGGCTGACCACTTGGGGCGGGATAACCCACGAGGGGAATTACCCCTGAGGAAACCATATCCTCCCTCTCTCTCAGAAGCCACTGACTGCCTTCAATAGCTCTTCGTGTGTGTGTGTGTGTGTGTGTGTGTGTGTGTGTGTGTGTGTGTATGTGGGGGGGGGGCTTGTGTGTTACTGGGTCTCTTGCTCTGTCATTTTGAGGGATGCTTTTCCCTTTGCCTCTCTTGGCTTCAGGTGTGTTTATCTTCAGGTCGCTTCCTTCATTTGAGCTAAGCTGGATTTCTGTGCTGCTGGCTGAGGGTCTTCACTTGAGCTAGAGTGAATTTCTGTGCTGCTGGCTGAGGGTCTTCGCTTTGCCTTGCTTTGCTCATCTGGAAAATGGTTATACTTTCACCTGCTGGAATGGGATTGGTTCTTTGGCATTTGGCTGCTCTGCTCTCTCCCTATTGCTTCTTAGTTCTCATTGGCCTTGTAGTGATATCTTCTGGGATTCTAAGCACCTCCAGTCCAGACTCGGGCTTCTGGAATCAGATCAGGGTCAATTGGCTATTGGCTACAGTGTTTTTCTGTTTGCTTTTATAAAGAGCACTCCATGTCTGAGTTCATGGAAAATCCCAATTATGACATTAGTCTCCCAGGACACATATGTTGATCCNGTTCTCATTGGCCTTGTAGTGATATCTTCTGGGATTCTAAGCACCTCCAGTCCAGACTCGGGCTTCTGGAATCAGATCAGGGTCAATTGGCTATTGGCTACAGTGTTTTTCTGTTTGCTTTTATAAAGAGCACTCCATGTCTGAGTTCATGGAAAATCCCAATTATGACATTAGTCTCCCAGGACACATATGTTGATCCCCACAGCCTTAAAATGATGAATCCTCCATCCATTAGCGCCAAGCCTCAGAAGCCTGTGACTTCGGCTTCACTTACTTCTTTTTCATTTTCTAGGCGTTTATGGTTATAGATCTACAAAATGTGTGTACGTATATGTATTCTATGGTTTGTGGAAAGTCTGGAAATGTATAACAAATCAGCAAAAGCATACTTTCAACAGCACTTTTTCAAAGCAAAGCTAAAAAGGAGCTCCAGTGTTTGTCTCCTCCAAAATGAAGACAGTCGCAAACCAGAAAGGACACGGTTCGGTTCGGGTCTCTGTTAAAAGGAGCAGCAAGCTAAAGATAGGAGCATCTCTCCCCTCCCCCACCTTCCAAGTGTCATTTGCCATAAACAGAAGAAAATTCTGGTCAGCTGATCCCTTCTGTGGAGACAGAGTAAGCTGTCAAGTGCTCACCATCTGGTTGAGCTCCTAATCCAGATGGGCTGCCAATAGTAATTTATGAAAGGGTTGAAAGCAACGTGCCATGCTCTAGCGTGAATCATTAGAAGGCATTAACTTTGGGATTTGTTCCCCTCCCCCAGCCCCTGCTTGCGACAGATGCAAAGATAGGGTGACTGCTTCCCTACAGTAAACAGAACAGTCTATTTGGGAAGCAAAAAGTCAATATGTCTTTCCTTTCTGAAGGAAAAAAAAACCAAAAAACATTTATCGCCTTCTTCCCTTCAGTTGACTTAATGACTACAGGATTAAATGCCCCCATGATGAAGCTTCTAACAAATGTCTGAGGAAGACTTCTCAATCTGACGCATCTGAACATTTGGGATACTGGACTGCCAAAGTCAACATCAGGAATAATCTGACAGGCCTCATGCTCACCCTGCTGACAGGCACCAACAAATCCTCTCTCAGGGAGAAAATCCAAAGGTCAATCAATGCCTGCAGCCCAATCCAGGGTCACGGACGATTAGCCCACTGGCCATCCTTTTCTCTCCCCCAGCAGACGCACACAGGCAGTGTGCTTTCCAGTGGGAACTGAGTTACGTGGGGCACCGTGGTTGGCTTCAATCAGATTTCTTTTAAGTCACCATCCATCCGCATCCCACCATTAGTTGAGTGCGGCTGTAATGTAATCACACTTGTTCCTTGTGAACGATAAAATTCTTTTCATTTGTCTTCAACTCGTGTGAGAATGGCTAGAAAATTGGGGAATCATAGTTTATCCTTTGTTCAAGTCGTTTATTATTAAGGCGCTAGAGAATATTGCCAGTGTGTGTGCTATCTGGGCTTTAAGGGATTATAAGAGTCTGGAACCAGCATGGAAGGTTCTAAATGAAAAATGCTGGCATCTGGGCTGCTTTTAATCTACAGATCAGGGTCTCTCGGTAAGGAAACGTAATGCAGGGGTACAGGGTCACGGGGAGCCCTGAGATTAGGAACAGGCCAGGTGCTATCATTATAATCCTGTTGGGAATGAGAAATGGAAGAGATTAGCATCCAATCAGAGGGAGGCTATCTTTTGAGGACAGAGGGAGAGAGAGGCGGCTTGGGTAAGCAGGGCGGTTGGCTATTTCTCCACCCCAAGGAATGAATCTGCGGTGCAGACAGGAGTGGGACAGAGGGGATAGTAATTCTCATGGGAGCAAGGTGACTCAGAGTGTCCTCGTAAAGCTTCATTAGAGGAGAGATGTGCACATTGAACCAAACGATTTGTGTTAAGATTGCTTAAACCCAGCTGCAAGTGCCAGCACACTGAAGAAGAAAGCAGGTATCCCTGATGGCCTAAAATGTCTGCAAGTGACTTAAAGTGCAGCCATTTATCCACAGGTGACAGGATACTGTTACTGTGAAAATTAAGTAATTTGATTTCAGAATATCTTATTTTTTTCCTTTATTAAAAAATGTGGGGTTTTTTTTTGAGAATTTCATGTGTTGTATATTGAATTTTGGTCATTTTTGCCCTCTTTACAGTCTCTCACCTTCCTTAGTCCCTAACTGAAACTCCTTTTCCCCCATGAGGCTCTCTCCTACTTTGATTTTTTTTTTTTTTGTGACCTGCTGAATATAATCATGGCTGCTTGCATGAGCATTAGTAGGGAATTGTTACTGAAACCATGAGCCACTTATCAAAGATGGTACTGCTGAAAAAATTGATAATACCTTCCCCAGAATCCTATAACTACCCATAATTCCTCAGTGGAATGTGAGGCCTCATAAGATCTCTATCTATGCCTTGCATGAAGAAATGGTGATGACCATTTCTTCCCCCTTATTTATTTATTTATTTATTTATTTATTTTACATCCAAATTGCTGCCCCCTTACCAGTCCCCACTTCCATAATCCCTCCCCATTCTTCTCTGAGAGGGTAGAGACCCCCTGGATATCCCTGCACCCTAGCACATCAAGTCTCTGTGAGGCTAGGCCCATTCTCACTGAGTCCAGATGAGGCAGTCCAGCTAGAAGAACATATCCTACAAACAGGCAACAGCTTTTGGGATAGCCCCAACTCCAGTTTGGGACCCATGTGGAGGCTGAGCTGTACATCTGCTACAGATGTGTGGGGAGGTCTAGGTCCAGCCTGTGCAGGCTCTTGGTTCGTGGACCAGTCTCCAAGATCCTCCAAGGGTCCAGGTTAGTTGACTCTGTTGATCTTCCTATGGAGTTTCTATCCCCTTGGGGCCTCCAATCCTTCCTCCATCTCTTCCATAAGAGTCACCAAGCTCCATTCAATGTTTGCCTGTGGGTCTCTGCATCTGTCTGAGTTCGCTGCTGGGTGGAACCTCTCAAAGGACAACCATGCTAGATTCCTGTCTGCAAGCATAAGAATATCAATAGTGTCAGGGATTCTTATGTAGGTTGTATGCAGGGAAAGACAGCTACATAGAGTTTATGAGTACAACAGCTTTGTCGGGCCCTAAAGACCTGCTTTACAGTACCCATCTCCACCTTCTGCCTCTTACCTTCTCTATACCCCATCTATGTCATTTACTTACTCCTTAAGTTTATGTGTTCTTTTTTCCTTAAACACTGTTTTATTGATCTTTAAAATGACATTAATTGGTCTAGAGATGTAGTTCAGTTGGTAGAGTGCTTGCCTAGAAAGTATGATCTCCAGCATCCCATAAACCAGCAGTGGCAGTGTGTGCCTGTAATCCCAGAACTCAGGAGATAGACATAGGAGGATTAAGGGTTCAAGGTCCCCAGGCTACATGGAAAGATTGAGGCCAGGCTCAGAGAGCTGAGACTCTGTCTTGAACTTTTTAAAAAATGTATTAACCTTCCGTTATTATAAGACCATGTGCTCAAGGCTACAAGGATTATAGGAGTAAGTAGGGCACCAGCCCTTACCCTTAAAGAATTTGCAGCACAATAGATAGAGTGCCTGATAAGAAACAAATAATCTTCTAGGTGATTGAAAAACAAAATCATAAACAAACAGATACTATTTTATTGGCATTGGTTTGTCAAAATTAAAATTTTGGTTTTGCAAGGGTGATATTTTTGCTGAAGAAATGTTTGGTATTTGGTTTTGTTTTCTTATTTTGTGTTCTCTGTGCTGGAAGGACCTTCAAGACATGCAATTTGAACAAGGTATTACATCCCTCTAGTGGCCATTTTCCAGACTACATGCAGGCATAGCTTTCATCTAGAGAAAACAACCAATTTCAAAAGAGCTTGCCAACCAGGCCGATCTATTTGAATGCAAGTCAGCAGCAGTCAATAAAAGAACAACAGGAGAAAAATACTTCACTCTGCTTTATGTCATGTGTTCCACACTCAGAAAAAGTGCAAGAAGATTGGGGGTTGGGGGGAAGAATTGACTGTAAGATCAGATGCCCAGGCTAAAATCTTGCTTCTGCCATTCCATGACTGAGCAAGTTAGTGAAAGCAAAAAAATTAAAATGGAGTGGAGAGCAATTGAGGAAGACATTGCTGACCTCCAGCTTCCACGTGTGTATACCTGTACACACCTTACAACACACACATGCACATACATGCAGACAAACATGTACACATAGGAACACACATGTGCACATATGAACACTCACAAACATGCACAAAAATGTGCACACACACAAACACCACACACATGCACACGCACATAAACATGCACGCACATGCACACAGATGTACATACACACATGCACATACACACACGTGAACGAACGCACACAAAGCTGACTGGGAACCAAGTTTTACCAACAACTTGCCATGGTGTTTCCTGACACTTGCCACTGTCCCTTCTCTTGCCATGTCTACCAGTCCCTGCCGTTACCTTTTCCTCTATGCCTTTCCCAGAGTGCTGCACAGACACATTATCTTTCTCATTCTAGATTTCAATATTCTTTTTTTTTTTCGGTTAGAAATTTTATATTTGAAAATAAGTAAATGTTCTCTAAGTTAAGTTTGCAGGATAAGGCACTCTCTGTGTGCATGACTATGCTTCCACCCGAGCTCCATAGCTAACATGCAACATTAGTCGGCATCAGCACATCACTGCGACAAATGATTTCAATATTCTATAGAAAACTTGGAACCTATTGCTCATAGGACAACAGGACTTTAAAGATCTTTTTAGTACAGTTTCTGTCAGTAAGAATTGGTTCTAAAAGTCTCCTGGTGTTTTTATTATTTTCTTCACTGAATATAAGTACTGAGCTATAAAACTAATTGTTCTAAATGTGCCTGGCACATTGTATACCAGGAACAATATCTCTCATAGTGGTTTTATGTCATGTTTTACAATTATTCTTGACTGGAACCCTTGATGTACCCCAGGCACATCCAAGTGTGACTCTCTTTGGAAGCATCTTTACAACCATTCTAGGGACATTGCTATACCCCTAGGTCTTTTTTTTAATCTTGTCCTCATTTTATTACTAATTTGTTTTTACTGACTCATAAATTAATTGTTTGAGGTCAAATTCTTGAAATCTGTACCTAGCTCCAAGATCTTTATAAAAAAGGAAAGAAAAAAAACTAAAATAGCTCCCAGGATACTTAAAGAGTTTCATGCTAACTTTTGCTAGTAGTTGAAGGAAAATGGAGGGGGGAAATTAAAGACTTAGATTTCTAAAATAGCAGGCAAGGTGCTGTGTTCAGTCCGCCCACGTTCTCCTTACACTTCTTGCTTTGTGAAATCTTAGGAATGGTTAGGAAGCCTGGGACCATTTCTGCAACGGGAGCAGTTGGAGTCCAACTCAAAGCTGTTTTGAAAGTCCTGTCCTTTTATGAGCCCCCATGCCACCTTCATCTCATGAGGTCAACACAGGCTATAAAAATGATACTGGGAAGATGAAATACGGGCAAGCATATTTGATACCTAATTGCTAGTGATAACTAGGTATTTATCTAGTGAATATAGCCTTGAGCATTCATAACAAAATATATAAATATTTTACCCTATTGGGTTAGCAAATGCTTTGTTAATTGGCCGATTCACATTCCTATTCAAAGAGCATCTTGAAATAAATGAAGCTTTTAAATGATACCCCCAGGGAAACTTGGTAAACATACTGTGCCTTTTACCATAAGATTCTGGAAGTATCTTCAAGAAATATTGAAAAGTAAACCTTTAGAAAAGATTAGACCTGCTGCAGAAGCCATAATTCATCCTTCCCTCAGGACTGACGGACTTAAAACAAAGGAACACGCTCTGATTTTGCTGTCTGCTGTACCAGTGTAATAGCTTCCATTATCTGAAGACAGTAGCTTGTAGCTTGCACCAACTCAGACTGCCCATGAAAGGAGAGATCTGTTCTCAGATGTGGCTTCTTGTCAGGGCTTCTAAGTCAAGGTCAAGGTGAACTAACCACTGGCTTGTTCCATTCAGCTCTCAGGTGGCAGGAATCCACGAGATGATGGGATACATTCAGAAGCGAGTGGATTGTCTCACTGAACAGTGTACAGCGCATGAGGAATTTGCCCTCAAGAAACAGCAATTAGCAACGTCAGTGGACGACTACCTAAGGAAGGTAGTTTCATAAAAGAATATATACACCTTTTATTTGGTGTTCATGGACGGTGTGCCGACTGTGAGCACTGTGGGAGGGTGGGGCATGTCTCCTTAGACTTTCTCTGTATTACATAGTAGGTCTAATAATGGGGTGAATAGTTGTAATTCACTATTGTCCAGCAACCACCTCTGCCCTAGATTGCCAATAATAAATGTCTAATGTCGTTTGCCATTCCAATGCACGCGCACACACACACACACACACACACACACACACACACACACACACACATATATATATATATATATATATATATATATATATATATATATATATATACTCTCTTCATAGTTCTGTGTTAGCCACATCAGACATGCACTGAAAGAGGGGGAGGAGTGCTGGTTTGTATGACTCTGAGCAAAGTCACATGCTAGCTGTCATCATAATGGCACAATTGAACAGAAGGACTTCAGATAGCCAACTAGTTATTAACAGTTTTGGGGTTTGTGTTTCTGGGAAAAATCTGTTGTCATCATCATACTGACTGAACAAAACCAGTGCAAGAGACGCAGTTATTCACATAAAAGCACTCATGGGAAAATTCCCTCTGCAGGGAGATCAGCAGCTTTCTATGGAAACATTTTACTTCCTATCCACTGAAGACACGATGGTAGTGAACAGTGCTATAGATGCTGGGTCTCAAATGTTCAGCCATCTTTGTATTCGATGCAACCTACTGATATACTTGATATGCTGATATACTTGAGCATATAGGAGCGGAGCTAACAGACCTCACCGAATCTGGCACTTAACAGCATCCCTGTTAGGTTGTCCCCCTCTGTTATTGACTGTGAGCTGGATCTGGTTGCCTGGGTCCAGGGAGAGTTTGAGCACAGGAGCAGCTTGACCACTTGAGAGTCAAGCTAATTAGGTGATTGTGGAAAACACGCCAGGAATTTAAACAACGGCTGCTTCTTATCTGATTGCTGACTTAGCTGTTGAAGGTGTGCATTCTATAGAAAGCAAGGGACAAAGGAAATAACTCGAGTGGAATGAAGCCCTTCCAGGGTCATCTTAGTCACCGGTTCTTATGAACCAAAGATCAAATCACAATTCCCTCAATTCATCAGCGAAATGATTCAAGTAGGTTCCTGCTTTCACTATCATCTGGACAGGGCATTTCCCAGAGCTCCCCAGCCTTAAGTACAACTCTCTATAGAGTAGTCTAACACCTCGATTTGGAATGCTTGCTTAGGTGTGCCAGCAAATTGGTCTCATTCAACATACAGATGAATTCATCTCTGCTAATATGTTAGCAAGTGTATTATCACCCTCTGTAGGCAATATAGAAAAGCTCTTCATGGGTATGTAGGGATGATAGCTTATAGTCATTGCTATTAGTGAAAGAATGTATTTATAGCTTACCAGTATAGCATCATATGAAGATCAGCATTATCAAAATATGAAATTCTTCAAATTTTAAAGCTATTTTTATATAAAAATGATATACATTTAAAGTGCAATGGTGATGTATGGAACAATATTTCCTTATATGTACACTCCTTTACATAAGTATATATTATTAAGGCTACAATATATTCTCTATTCCCCAAGGTGGAAATGTCAATTCAGGAAATCAGGTCCGTTCTTGCTACCACATTGGATGTTGCTTCCAGCCCTTCTGAATCAGAGAAGATTTTAAATAAATATCTGGAATTGGATATCCAAGTCAAGGTAAATGAAAGTTATTTCTTTTTTTTTTTTTTAAAGATTTATTTTATTTATTATATATAAGTACACTGTAGCTGTCTTCAGACACTCCAGAAGAGGGCGCCAGATCTCGTTACAGATGGTTGTGAGCCACCATGTGGATGCTGGGATTTGAACTTATCACCTTCGGAAGAGCAGTCGGGTGCTCTTACCCGCTGAGCCATCTCACCAGCCCCAGTTATTTCTAAGACCATAATGTTGTAAATAATTATTTAAAAACAATATCCAAATATATGGCGTTTAGTTCTAGTTCCCTTAAGAGCTGCAATTATAAGTTAATACAGATGACATGAAAATCACGTACACTGTTATGTGTGTCTAACTTGTGTGTATTTTTTTGTGTCCATTTATTGGCATATTTATTGCAACTCTAGTTTTCAGATACTTAGCTGGCATTGGTTCTCTGCCTGAGCACAGACTCAGGTGTTAGCAACACTTCTGAGGCGCCAGACTAGGCAGGAAAGCACTCCTCTAGGATTGTGACTTTTTACAAGAATTTCACAATAAAGTCACAACATGTGCAATAAAGAAACAACATGTGCCACTGTAACCTTTAATGAGGCAAATCTAAACTTGCTTCACCCTCCAGAGTCAGATATTGAGTGCCCGCCCCTAAGTGTGCCTCTGCCTTGGATTTAGTGACTCCTGCTAGGGTAGTGCTTCCCACCCTTGCTAAGGCTGTGGCCCTTTAACACAGTTCCTCATGTGGTGGTGACCCCCAACCATAAAACTGTAATTTTGCTGTTACGAATCATAATGTAAATGATATGCAAGGTATGTTTGGTGACCCCCCAAAGGGGTTGCGTCCCACAGGTTGAGAACCTCTGCACTAGAGGTTCCAAATCTACACTGTCTGCCTGCCCTGTAGAATTTTAAAGTGAGTGCCTCTCCTGCACCCCACTCACCTGCATCAGCAAGAAAAACCCCATTTCTCCTGATTTCCACAGAAGACCCTCACTCAAAGCAGCCCCCTCACTGCGGATAGGCACACTGTGGGTTTTTTTTTCTTTCCTTCTTATTTGAATAGGATTTAGAAACATCTTCATTTTAAATGTTCAAGCCTTGTCTGAAGGCATTCTCTGTTTAAATTTTAGAAGCATGAGAACTCAGGGGTGGTGGGGGGGAGGATCCCTCATTCCGTTCCTTGTTTATTCTGCTGAGTGTTGTCAGGAAGCAGGGCTGGCAAATTGCACCTCGGTGCCGTCAGTGGGGTTCTTGGCAAGCATGTTAACACAATGGGGGAAGGTGTCCCTTGTGCTGCAAATGAGAGCACAGACATTTTAATTCTGCTTCCTTCCTCCCTTGTTCTCGGGAAGTTTTGCAGGGATCTCTTTCTGTGGCTCTTAGTCATGTGTCACTCAGTGATGACTATGCACTCTGAGAACCATGCCCTTGCATGATTTGGCTGGTGTTGTGTGAGCATCACAGTGTGCGCCTAACACAGACGTAGGCAGTCACCAGACATCGTTCCTTGATGCCACAGAGAAATGTAAACACCATGTATGAAACTGCTGCCAGCTCAACCAGGTCTCCTCCCTTACAGTACATTTCTCCTATGTGTAGAAAAACACTCCGACAATAAAAATAGTGATAGCAAATATATGAACCAGTAACACAGTTAATTAGGAAGCATTATGTGTTGCACATAATTACATATGCAGTACTTTTATATGGCCGGCAATAATAATTTTGTTTATACACTGTTGGAATAGACATGCAGGTAATGTATTAAAAGGGATCAGAAAGACCAGCTCTCCCTAAGGGCAATTAACTAGGAGTTAAGCACTGCTAAATATTATTAAGAATGCTAATGCTATGACAGGTCTTTGTCGTAAGCACCTTTTAGTGTTTACTTTCCCCACAAATAAGCTAAGCTATTGGGAACCTGGCCAGTTTGAGCTTTTGATTGACAGCTGTCAGACTCTTCTTTATTTCCCATTACATTGAATGAGGGTGGTTAGCTTAATAATCCCTCTTACTGGCTACTGGCTAAACTGTCATAGTGGGATCTTGGCTTTGAGCACTTCATGGATGCCATAAAGAAGCTAGACTAGGGTCCAAGGAGTCCAGCAATCAGAACTGTGGCCGAGGCCACAGGCTTCAGCTTCTGGGGGCCTTGCTCTAGACCAAGGATCTCAACCTGTGGGTCACAACCCCATTGGGGGGTTGCACGGCAGATGTCCTGCATATCAGATCACATTACAATTTGTAACAGTAGCAAAATTACCGTTATGAAGTAGCAACAAGAATAATTTTATGGTCAGGGGTCTCCACAACATTAGAAACTATATTAAAGGGTCACAGCATTAGGAAGGTCCTGAACTACTGCTTCAGACATTGCTCCAGCCTGTACCATCACCAATAAACCTCACGTGAGCCTTGCCCTCCTAATGGCCCTGCCTAGAGCTCCCCCAAGGACTCCTTCCCCACCCCACCTCCCAGTGGCTCTGAGTCTAGTAATAGCTGTTTTCACCCAGGCCTGGGAGGAGGAGTAGGACTCAGCCTCATCCCAAACCTTAAGAGGCTGGACCTGCAGGAGGCTTGTGAGTGGTGCTTATATAAAGCTTGTGATTGGGAGAGCAGGAAAGTCCACATATCCAGGCTGTCACTGAGAGATAGAATCAAAACATAAGCATCAGCATGCCATGTCCCTTCTCTGCCTGCACAAGAAGGTTGTTCGTTGCTATTGGGAGTCTGAAGAGTCCCACTCCTTGGTGATATCCCTCTGTGTTGTAACAGAAGTTACAACAAGAAGTTCCTCTCCTGAATGAAATCTTAGCTTACTTTGTGGTCTGTATCATGGGTAGAACAGGCTGAACTGAATTGTATCATGGTCAGGTAAGACCCCTGGGGCTTCCAACACTGGTGGCAGAGGCAACAGCAGTGGCAAAGAAGTAGCAACTGAAGAGTGTCAGAGGGTGCCTGGGAGCTGAGAGCCTGATGTCTGCAGGAGCTAAGGCCTGCACAGCAACACCAATGGCAGAATCCTAGGGTAGCTAAGAAAAGCCTGAGAAGCCGAGAGGAAGGGAAGCTCCAAAAGCTGGAGCCGAGAGTGCAAGCATTGTAAGTGAGGCTTGCTAGGAGTTATTTCAAGAGTTCTGCCATGGACCGAGGAGCCCAGAGTCCCAGCACAACACATCTCAGGAGCTGTAAACTGCTTACTGGGTCTTGATTCTCTATGTCCCCGGGGCATTATGCGTCTACCTTAAGTACCAGAACAAAAGGTCTTCTGCTTTGGACAGAGCCAAGGAAGGGCTGGAGGTGGTTTTCAGATTCAAGTGCTCTTTTCCCTTCCTTTTTGGAATTCTGAAAATTATACCTTCCTTTGATTGAGGAAATTCTCAGTACAAGTTCAATTAATATCCGTAATAGATGGATGAGCCGAAGGGTAATGGAATGTGAATGTTCACGATTTCCCCTGTCAGCTCCTGACCCCTGGTGCTTTGCTTTCATAGGAGACAGCACATGCATTAGAAGCAGCTGCAAAAATCATGACAGAGAAAAATGAACTTGAACTCAATGAAGTGGCATTGCTTCCTCTTAAAGTGAAATGGCTAGAGGAAGAATTAAACACGCTTGGTCGAAGCATCAGCTGCAGGTCACGGGTCCTGCAGACGTACATGGCATTTCGAAAGTCATCTGAGGAGGTATGGTATGATGCTTGCCTGCTTCACCAGTATGGCCTCTGTCCATCTTTCTGCTTTCTATGGGTATAGAAACCCCACCCAAGCGAGAGTTTGTGTCTCTGCCAATGCTGTACTTACTTATATACCCTTCACAATTCAAGGCACCACCCAAAACCTCAGAGTAAGTAATTTTATCTTGAAAAATATAAATAGGTATGTGTAAATAATTTATTATAACATGTTAACATCCTAATACCTATCCTAAATAAAGAGAAATTATGAAAATATTCACCGTTTAGACCATAGATCCCTTTGAATACTAATAGTAGTAGAGTAATGGGGTTCTTTTGTTTAAATTATTATTATTATTATTATTATTATTATTATTATTATTATTATTAACTATGTGTAAGAGTTGGGGTGGATGTGAGTGTGGTACCCAGAGAAGCAAGAGGAGGCTGTCAGTACTCTGGGGGAGCTGCTTGGTGTGGGTAATGGACACCACACTCAGAGCCCCTGTAAGAGCAGTATGAGCCATCTTGCCTGCTGTGCCGTCTCTCTAGCTCCAAAGTATGGTGCATTTAAAACAAACAAAACAGGAAGACAGAGGGATTAATTCATTCTTGAGTCTATCTCGTTTGATGTCCTGATGCCTTGAATGTAGCTCCAAGGCCTCATCACTATTGGCTACATCCAACTAATGAGGCTGTGTCATGATTCTGTTGGCTACAGCAGAAAGCAAGGTGAAACATCCCGCCCAGCCTTATCCCAGTACAATGATCCTTCTGGACTTCTCCTAGCCAGTCAGCTGAAGAATCTGGATTTCATTCACGCTGACAGCATGCATTTCCCCTGGTGACAGTGGCACCACACTTTGCTCTTGCACGAGTGCCTCCTATCTAAGACCACCTCTCGCTCTCACCCCAGAAAGGGACAGACCAAATGTCACCTGCTGGAAAGTTTTTCTGTACTTACTCCGTGTAGAGCTGTTGTTTATCCCTCCTTTGTCCCTATGACATTGTTTGCTTGTGTGTGTGTCACTGGCCTTTTTCTTGCAGAACTCACTTTGGTCTTTAAGGAAGTAAACAAACCTTAGTAGGGGACCTTAGAATCTTCCACGGGAAGGTTGGTGGGGACCTTAGAATCCTCCATGGGAAGGGCATCCTTCTGTGGGGTTCACTAAAGATAAATAGAAGAAAAAAATTAAAGAAAAGATGGTGTGAGCTCAGGAAACAGGCATCAACAGAGTAAGTAGAATATTGGAATCAGGAAATAGCCTCTGACCCCGGGAGCTAGTGCAGGCTGGCTTTAGTTCATTTCAACTAAGAATGATCTTGAAACCTTCAAAGCATGGTGACTATTGCCTGAAATCTCATACTGTGTTTCCATGGCTTTTGTAATGTATGAGTTCCACGGGTCTTGTCTTATCAGTCATTAAATATTATTCAAAATGCATACAAATTAGTTCCAAATGCTTTCTACTAATTCTCTATCACCCCATTACTCGTTGATCTATAGTTATACATTTGATTGTATATTAACTCTGCTCAGGAGAGTAATTTAAAATAATTGAGTACTGCTAATATTAGTTAACGAATGCTTAAATGTAGTTCTAGGGAGGCAAAGTAGTATGTCTTAATAAGATTAGCTAGTGAAGGTTTTTAATATTAATGCTTCCCCAGAAAACTCGTCATTATTGGTACCCTTTTCGTATGGTTCACTATGATCAAGAATAAATTGTACAGTAGAATGCTCAGCCACAAATGGGTATGCACTTCACCCAACCCCCACCAAGGCATAGAGGGTGAGAAGAGATTGTAAGAGCCAGAGGTCAGGGAGGAGTGCAGAGTAGTGTCCTCTAGACATGACAGGAACACTCTGCTGGTGAATTCACAGGAGCTGGAGTTCTGTGCACAAAATCAAGTCCATGAATGTTCTAGCATGGAAAGTAGAATAGGGCTCAAATCAAGTCCATGAATGTTCTAGCATGGAAAGTAGAATAGGGTTCTATCTGAAGAACTATTGAGAGGTGGTGGCTATTGGGGTGTGGGAGAGTCAGTTTTATATTTATTTATTGTTGCATCATATCTGTGTATGGGTGTTTTACTTGCATGTGTTTCCGTGTACCTCATGTATGCCTAGTGTCTGTGGAGGTCAGAAGAGGGAATCAGTTCCCCTAGAACTGGAGCTACAGATGGTTGTGAGCCATCACATGAATATTGGGAATTGAACTTGAGTCCTCTGGAAGAACAGTCATTGTTCTTTGCCACTGAGTCATATCTACAGCCCTGAGATAGTTTTCCTTAAGGGGCTAATCTCTGGTAGGTTGATTGTGCTCCAGTGGATGGTCCCTACCCTGAGAGTATATATGGGCAGCACAAATTGGACTCAGAAGGTTACAGTTATAAAACAAAGAAGAGAACAAGAAATTGGGAGTCAGGAGGTGGGGGTGGATCTGGGAAAATTAGAGAAGTAGGTGGTAACTATGATCAAAACACATTGTATTAAATTGTCAAAGAATTAATAAAATATTACATCAAAATAACAAATTACAATACTATAATATATTAAGTACTATTGTCTTTTGCTGAATTGCTTTTTTTATGATTTGCATTCTCTGATTTTTATTTGTTCCCTTTTTAATTATAAAACTCAGTTTTAAACCGAGCAGCCACCTGATCTCTGAAATAGATTATTCTCATAGAATATACATAAAAATAATCTAGGGTACAATAAATATTTCTGATTGGCAACAACCTTCCCACTTCCTTTTGTCTCTCAGCTATCTGAGCAGATTCCTGCGGTATTCAGAACACTGGAAATAGTCAATAATTATTTAAAGAATACTGAGAACTGGAGTTTCAGTTTAATTTTATACTGGCTCCAAATGGACTCTGTGTCCTTCTTATCTAAAATGTTTCTTAACTCTCATCTGCCTCCTCCTGTTTCAGGTAGAGGAGCAGCTTCAGAGCCTTAAAGAATTTTATCTGACTGAAATTCCTTGGAAAGACGAAGACGATGCTGTGGTTAAGTGCCGGTCTGACTCTGTTGAGAGGAAATGGCAGCTATTTTTAAAGAAGAGTTTTTTGACCCAGGACTTGAGCCTCGAGTTTCTGAACTTAATAAACATGGTGAGAATAACATTAAGAAGCCAGCGCCTTTCGTAGATATTATCCCTCAAAGTCAGAATCGCATTCAGCTTGCCCATTAGTCAGCTTTGCTGCCCTGCCCGAGGGAGGCCTCCTCAACTTCAGTCACGATAGACTAGTTCTAAAGCCAACAACTATAAGTTTTATTGTTGCAGAGCCCTTGTGTCACAAGAACGCTGCATTCGCTACTCTGATTCAAGTGCTCTGTGATTATTATTATAGAATTCCCAGAAGTCTATGTATGCCCAAGTTTCAAGTTATGTTGACAGCAAGGTCCTTACAAAATTTCCAGGGACCCAAAGACGAAGATTATGATAAATCTTTGTTCTAAAGAATTTCTTCTTGGCTTAACAGATCCATATTTTTAATTACAACTTTTAATTAGCTTGCAAAGTAGTAAGTTTCCAAAGATTGATTTTATCCATCCTTGACTTTGCTTTAACGCTACCTCCAGCCCTGTGTTCTCTTTCCTTACTCCCCCAAACCCATCCCTACTTCAGTCTCTCCCAGCCTTCCCTCCCTTTGTGTTCCTTATTGCATGTACTCTATTATTTCTCCCTTGACACCTCAGTCTCCCAGTCCTTATAGAGCAAAGCCCCACTGCATTTAGAGTTCCTTCCTAAGCCTTGGTTTCCCAATAAGCTAAACACCCTTTATGTCAGCCATTCATCTATCTGAAGCTGCCTGTAGGATTCTAAAAACGTGGTTAGTTCACTTCTCCTTCAGACACCTCATGGATTTCCCCAATGAAAGAGCTCATTTTATTGTTGGGGAAAAAATGCTAGCTGTTAAAAAAAAAAAGAATGTTTTAAAAATGTTAAATAAGTCTGTCTTCATATCTCGTACTGTACCTCTGTAGCGAGGCAGGCATTAAAACCATTCGTAGGTGATTTCTCGTACATATGAAATTCTTTCCAACATTGAAAGCAGTTGCTATGTTTAATATGAGTCTTTCCTACAGCTACACATTTGCAAATCTATCATTTGTGATGTCGTTTAATTTCTTCCTTCAGGCTGATCTGCTTTGCTAAAATTTCTACTTTCTAAACCCATTCATGAAACAGAATCAGGAGCCGCATGACAATCAACCAGACACTTTTTTTTCTTGTATTTGAAAGACGAGGGTACTAACACTTTAAGCAGTAATCTCCCTTAATTGTTCTGTGATTATGTGGTGATCCAGTACCACTCGTGTGACCTTTTAAATCCTAGCTTCTGTTTAGTCAGGGTTCTCTGCAGCAGCTATTTAGCTTCTTCAGAAGATGTGGGCCCGGATAGTTTTTGCCTTACTTCGTTTGGCCTTAGACTAGGATTCATCTTGTTAAACTAATTTAGATCTATCTACTCCATTAACTATTTCTCTTGGGTTTCATTCTGTAGATTTGTCAAGCCAGCCTTCTATAATTGCAATTACTTCTTTAGCAAAAAAAAAATGTCTAAAAGGAAGATTGACATCCTAGTTCCTGAAGTAATATATTGATTAGCAGCTTTTTTTTAAAGAAAGGAACAATTAATGCTTTCACTATGTCTTAATCTAATTACCACTGTCCTTGCAAGTGTGTGTGGCACAACCTCTGACTCTGTTTTTGAGCCCTTCTTCACAAGTGATTTGTAAGCAAGGATCCGACCACACTGCCCATCAGTGTGAAACTTATCCATATACCAAACAGGTCCCATCTGAAAACCAGGCCATCTTCCTTTCTCTCATAGTCTAGACCTCCTTTCTATATATGCTTAAAGATGACTGACATTTGCCATTTCCTGGAGAACTGGGGAATGCATCTGGAGACAGAAATCACTTGGCAGAATTGGGTTGTAGCAATCTTATCTCTTTGACCTTCAATCATCGATTTTTTTTCCCTTTGTTTGGACTTGTGTTGTTTGAAGAACATTAGTGATGAAACTGTGTAGAAGCAAAGCACTCATCGAATAGTTGTAAGTCAGACCACACCTTCTTAAAGCATCAGAAAATAGTCTTGTTAAGCCATCTATCCATGTCCGGATACCAGGGTATTTTTCATTTGAAACATTGACTCGTCTATCCTTTTCTTTTTCCACCCTTGCTTGGCTTAGTGTATCTCCTTTCATCTCTAGTTTAGACACTTATAGTTTATACTACAAGAAAATTAAATTATTTGCAAATTGTCTGTTTTCCTCTATAGTCTTTTTATTGCCGAGGTATAGAAATCTTTTCAATTGTGGAGATGCGGGGGGGGGGGGGGTGTCTTAGAGGTCAATGTAATTGCCGAGGTTTTCTTACACATCCAAAGACAAAGTGTCTTTCCCACACTTCCCTGGACCCTCTTAATTCAGGGGGTGTAGAGTGTGTCCTAGTCACCTCTGGTAGAAGGATCTAGGTACACTTCTGCCGTATGGGTCTTCTGCTTGCCTTTTGATCTGCAGTCCCGTCTTTTCTCCAAGTTGGTGAATCCTTAACAAGTGTCAGGAATCACATATAAATCACCAGATAGTGTCATCTTCATGTGGAATGGTTAGCAGAAAGAAATGGACCCAAAGTCGAATCTTGTATCTGTGTCTAAGTTAGCAGGTTATTAGGAAATCCCAATTCATAGAGTTCCTGAAAATAGCCCATACCTTCCCACTACATCCTTATAGTCTTATAACTTTACTTCATAATTGTTACTTTAAGTTCTTTACCATAGTCTAGTGATGAGTTCTTAATTGATAAAAATTAAGTCTGCGTAATAATTAACTCTACTGATTGGTTGACATACTGATAGGTGAAATTGCTGATAAGGATGTTTTTCCTCATCCTATCCACAGAGCATTAGTCTTGTAAGAGCATATTGCTAAAGTGTGGTGATGGGGTTAGCTGGGAGTGGGGAGATAGAAGCTGGCTCTTGGTCTTCAGGGGTGTGTCTCTGAGAGTAGCATTTTCAAGCTTGAAATTGATTTTTTTTCCATCTTAAGTTTGTCGGAATCAGATTAATTGACTTTGGCCAGAGTTCTGGCACATGAATGTGCCAATTTATTAATTTACAGTGGTGAATACTGAGAATTCTGTCATGCATTAGCCTTCTCTCTACCAAGGCATCTGAAAAGAAAGATCAGAGAACAGTCCATGGTGCATGGATATAAGTGTAAAATGAATGGATAATTTAACACCTTACTTAGAGTATGTTACAACAAGAATTTCCAAGCACTACACTCAGGTAAAATGAGGACTCTGTTTGCTAACTAGACAGAAGGCAAATTATTGATACTAACTCTGCCAAATTCAAAATCACTTATGCCCTGCTGGTAACTATCAACACACCTTATGATAGCTTGCCTTTTCTCAGCTTTCCTCAGACCACTGTACCCTCATGACTGCAGTTGACATTGGCAAAATACAATTCCCAGATTATACTACATTAAAGAATATTTTATACTTTAACAGCTTCTTAATAATATATAAAAGGTACCACAACTTTATTTATAACATATATAAAATTATCCTGTAGAGTTACTCCCACTGTGGCCTAATGACTTTAATAATTTCTTAAATTTAATAATCACAGTTACAGAATATATAATTTTATTATTCAATCCCCCCCCTTAAAACCACTAAAATACTACTGAGGCCCTTAAAGACTCGGCACCTGATGTCTCCACAGAGACTATAGGTCTAAGCACTCGATTGTGTCTCTGTACACAGCTCAGGCTTGTCTGTATCCTGCTTGGGTGTGACGAAGTATTTGCCACCTAAAAGAGCTGAATGCAAAAGAAAAATGTCTCTCTTAGGAAAGAAAGCTATTACATGGATTATTAATTCAACAGGCAAAAGAGAATGAGATATTAAATGTTAAAAATGAAATGCACATTATGGAGAACATTATGGAAAAGCAAACAAATGGAAGGGAAGAGCTCAGCCGTCTCCGAGTGGCGTGGTACCTCAAAGCCATCGAAGGCAAGCCTGCGAGAGAGCAGTGGGAAACGTTCAAAGAGAAACTTAAAAAGGTAAGGAAATGGGCCGGGCAATGGTTCTGTGCAAGACCAAGCTTACATAAAGCACTGAGTTTAGACCCTAGCATGGAAACAAATAAAAAGGAATGTTGAATGGTACCTCTCAAAGAATACATGCTGATCTGTGCAGTGTGATAGAGCCTTCAAACCATGAGGTAAGAGAAATCAGCCAAGCACAAAAGTGTAGAAATTTCATGGTTCTGCTTATTTGCAGCCCTGTAGCCAAATTTAGAAACAACGATCAGAATGGATGCTCCCAGAGGATGCAGAAAGGGAGGAGGGAATGGGGTGCTGTTTACAGATTCGGAGGTCCTGTTCAGGTTGATGGGAACAATCTGTAGGTGGGTGGTGGTAACTTAATTGTACACATAGAAAGTGTAAAAATCTTTCATTTTGTTATATGTTATCATGATTAAAAAACAAAAACATAAGGGCTGGAGAGATGGCTCAGAGGTTAAAAGCACTGGCTGCTTTCTCTTCCAGAGGTCCTGAGTTCAATTCCCAAAAACCACATGGTAGCTCACAACCATCTGTAATGGGATCCAACACCCTCTTCTGGTGTGTCTGAATACAGCAACAGTGTATTCAAACATAAAATAAATCAATAGATCTTAAAAAGAAAAACCAACATAAAAATCACAGGAGATCAAGGGACGTGTGTGACGTACCTGGGAAGGATCAGTGTCTACAGAGATTGAAAAGCTCTGTCGGCACAATGCGTCATCACCGAAGGGACCACATTGTGCTGAGTTGCCAGAAACACATTCCTAATTGTCAGTGTCTGTTTCAGATTACTCACAGTGTGAAACTTCTCCATGAAGTTCTCATGCCTGTGTCTGCGCTTGACCTTGGGGGGAGCCTCCAGAGCACGTCGGATCTACGAAGGAGATGGATAGCATTGAAGCCTCAGTTCCAGGTGGAGATGTCAATGAATGAATTTGGGTGAATGGAAAGATCTCTCCCAAGTCCCCAGTTACAGTTTGTCTTATAAACGTCCTTTCTCTTTAACAAAAGTACCACTTTTCTCTAACAACACATTTTCTTACTGTTCCAATACATACTTTTGTATTTGATGATACCCAAACATTTAAGCCATACTGTGTCCTGGATATATTTTCATTTTACATTAATTTACTTTTTATTTCTAATTAATTTATTGACATATTTACCTTATAGTCACTATTTTCTTAGGGACTATTTAAAATTAAGGCATCTCAGAATGAAATCGACAACATCTAACCTAGAGGCTGAATTGTCATTGGTCCACAAGTTACTGGGATGTCACTGTTCCTACCCACAATCATACCGACTCCTTCCACATTCCCTCCCTGACATTTTTTTTTCCCCTGTGGGCTTCAGTCACCTTCCAAGGAAGCGCGCAGATTGATTTATTGATTTATTGATGGATTGAATGATTTATTGATTGATTTTTGAGGCAGGGTCTTAAGCCCAGGCTAACCTCAAACTTGCAGTATAGCCAAGGGTAATCCCGAACTCCTGATCTTTTTGCCTCCATCTTCCCAGTCCTGACTTACAAACATACACTATTGGATATTTGAGTTTTGTTGAAAAACTTAAGATGCATCTGTCTGTTACTATTTAATATGTATAGGCTTTGAGGAATTCCTGAGTTAGATGTTTGGAGATTCCTTTGGGAAATATCTAATTGTAGGTTCTGTTAAGATAAAACATATGTGAAGTATAACCACTATACTCTGTACACATATGCATATATGTAGCATTGGAATACACAGCAAACTCGCCTATCCAAACTCTCATTAAGTGTGGCTAGCTAGCCCAATTTGCTAGATCCTGTGTGGTCTACATACACTTCTTTTGGCATACATGTTTAAAGGCCATTGCTATAAGTATTTAGTTCTGTAGCTATGGTATATGCCATCTATTTGAGGTCCAAAGACTTGATTTGAACTTCACAATCCTATGCAAGTCAGTCTACTGAAAATTATGTTCTCAGCCTGCAGCGTTTCCCTTTCTTATTCCTTTGATTCAAGATCTACTCCTGGGATGAGAGTAGCATTCTCTTGAAGCAGTCTGTCTTTTGCAAGCTCTCCTCCAGGGTCTGGATTCCTACATGGGATGTCTGAGCAGTGCTGACTGAAAGGGAAGACAGTTGAGCCCTCCTCCGTGTGGTGGTTATTTGTGGATTATGGCACGACTGCTTTGAAGCAGCATATCTTGTGTGCTGCTCAGCTGGCAGCTCATACTGATCATTCTTTCACCGTGGAGCACAAGTAATTCCCCTAATGTATTTTTATACTTCTCTTGGCGTCCTTATCATACCACATGATTTTATTCTATACTAAATGTCTGAAGACATATATTGACTCAACGGAAGGCCAGTACATTTGGTATATCGTAGACACATATGCCCTTTCATTTTTACATCTCTCTTTGAAACCCCTACCTTTATCCCCCATGTTGCATATAAGGTCCTGAGAAGGTAAATACTGAACAATCTGCCTCTATGTCTCCATCATTAAGCACAGCATCTGGGTTTTGAGAAGGCTCATAGGTGGAACAGACAAGAAAGTGATGCATTTGTTTGTTTGTTTGTTTGTTTTTCGAGACAGGGTTTCTCTGTGTAGCCCTGGCTGTCCTGGAACTCACTCTGTAGACCAGGCTGGCCTCGAACTCAGAAATCCACCTGCCTCTGCCTCCCGAGTGCTGGGATTAAAGGCGTGCGCCACCACAGCCCAGCAAGTGATGCATTATTTAGACAATCAGAATCTGCATTGTAAAATAGGAACTCATTTCCGCACGACTTTCATTCTTTCCAGCAACTGCATGAGGATGTTCAGCAAATCACTAAAGAGTGGGAAGTGTTAAGTAGTCAGGGAGCGCCCCTGAAGGAGAAGGCTGAACAGCTGAAAGACCTTATCCATCTCCACCAGAGGCAGCGGGAACGAATCCAGGAATATGAGGAAATCCTGTACAAGACAGTCCAGTTTCACCAGGTCAAGGAAGAGGTGGGTCTTACTGTGGTTGTTTAAAGTTACAGGGTTGAAAGGTTATGGTTATGCAATAAACAAAAAGCAGATCGCTTAATCTAAGAGATTTATTCACGCTGACGGCTAATTTACCTCTCACTATTCCTCTATCATGCTTCATATCTAGCCTGGCTGCAGCCTCCCTGCCCTTTGAATATGGCATAGGCATTCCTTCTTCTAAGCTTCCACTCTTGTCTTGGTGCTTGCTGGCAGATCTCTTCCTTCCAGCAGCCCCCTTCCCAGGTCAGGCAGGGAATCTCTCGTTGAAATTCTCACGGTACTCACTATTCACATCATAGCCACCACTACTTTTTATAAGACTTGATTTTATTTTTTCCAACTCAAGTTTTAGCTTTTGGAAGGAGGGGTGGTCCAAACCCAGGTTCTTTCTTTTTTTCTTTTGTTATCCCAAGAAGCTTTCAGCGTGACGTGCTCATTAAAAAATATTTATTGGTTATTTCATGGCAGCTCACAACCAGCTCAGAGACTCCCAACACCCTCTTCCGGCCTCTGAGTAACTGTGTGCATTTGATACACAGACATATATGCAGGTAAAAACACTTGTATACATCCAAAAGGAAAATCATTTTAAAAATATTTTTTGGAGTTTACTTAAATCACAGACCAAGAGCTTGCTAATTTTGGTATCATGGACCCAGAATGCATTTTGTTCTTTCATAGAACTGAAAACATAACCTGATCCATGTATTCCTGATGGAGTCACAGTACCGCAGTGTGTACCTGTGTCATTATCCCGAGGATGAATGATTCTAAATGGGCGAGGGAGCATTTCCACAAGCTAGAAAACAGGCTTTGGAAAAGTCAAGGTTAAGTGCTAATGTTCTGAATTCCAGCTGACTCATCTCATCAAACCAAGAGAACTGGAGCTTCTAGCACAGCCCATGGAACTGGGAAGTTCCGAGGAGGTCCAGATGCAACTGGGCCGTTCTCAAGAAAGGCGGGCACATGTAGACCATCTCCATCAGCTGGCCCTGTCCTTAGGTGTGGACATCGTTTCATCCGTGCAACAACCTGTAAGTATTTTGGAGCCTTACCACTGCTACTCTCTTTCACTGTTACTAGGAAAGAAACAGGCAAATTGCTGAGTATATGTTAAATATGAATGGTTGCTTATGTGTGTGGTATTGGGGAATTGAATAAGGAACCTTATATGTATTAACCAAGTGGGTCATTATTAAGCCACCCCAAGCCCTAATATGATAAATTTTAGAAGGTATTAGTTCTAATAAGTCTAAGGAGAAAAATCTGAGCATAAAACCCTATTTAATGCATATTATTCTCATGTTAATTTAAAATAGAGCCATGATCTCAGGTGGGCATTAGGTTTCTGTATTTGAAATGTGTCTAAAGCAACTAAAAACCTAAACCTTTATTTAATTTGAACTAAGTTAACTGTAAATATCATCATTGGAAATCCTTAGTTCATTCAGAAACTACTTGGGCATGTGATTCCACCTTAGAAGCTGTAAGTTTTGAGAAATTTAAATCTAGATCAAGTGTTTCTGATAGAAATTTAACTACAAGTGAGAAAATTCAAATGATACACATAATAGGTTTCAAAGGGGTGAGGTTTTAAAAAAAGATGTTAATACTTCGATATTGGATATGTGTTGTAAAATGATAATATTTGGGTCTACTTGGTTAACTAAATTATGCTATTAAGGTTAATTTTGCTTATTTCTTCTTTGGCTTTCAATGAGACTGTTAGAAGTTGCTCAGTTATTTCATGGATCACATTACATTTCTGTTGGACAGTGTCATGGCTGTGTGACCTGCGTCACACAGGTTCTACAGGTCTGGAAGACTACTTGGTCCCAGAGTCTTACCAGATGAGCAGCCCCATTTTTACAGTTGAAGAGGCTGAAGTCCAGAGACGCTGGTCACTCACCCATAAAAGCCCAGAGTGGATGGGCCTAGACTTTCTGCTTCTGGCCTGGGTTCTGGCCCCAGTTTTTGCACTTGTTTTATTCCACTGGTCAGACGTTAATGGAGGAACCTAAGATGTTTTACAGATTTCCCAAACTCATACTTTAAGGGTGGGAAAGGTTATGTTTATCTCACTATGAATAAAACCCACAGGTCCAGTTTCACTTTAAAGTTCTTATAAGACCCCTATCAGGTGCTATTTGATATAACGAGCCCAGCGTCTACTCTTTAAGTTAAAAGGCAGAGTATATAAATTTGTTACTGTTAAAAGAATTCATTTTTTGCCAGTGAAAACAGTTTTTTAAAGGTTTTTATTATATCTGTAAATTTATTTTTAAAACTAAGAAGAAAGTAGAACAGTGTCACTTTGTACAAATAACACAAATTGTGCTCCAGTCCTCTTCTGGCCTTGGTTCCAGCATCCCTCCTGTGCTACACAGAGACTGGAGCACTTGCATAATGAACCTGAGGTTAAACTCAAGTTGACGAGAAAATTACAGAGCTGAGGCAGAATGTTTCTAATGCATATTTTATGCTTTTTGAAGTAAAAATTAGACCTTATCATGAGTGGCGTCTCTGAGGAGTTAGGCATGATGATGAGAGTCAAGAATAGAAATGTCTATTCCATAATGTTGAGTGTCTGGTTTCTTTCTAACATTATTAGATTCAAATGTTTAGGGTAAGATAAATTAGGACCCTATATCTCCTTTGAAGCCATTTGTGAGCATTATAATACAGGCAAATGGTATATTGGATGGCTATCTCACAGGTTCCTTTTTGTTATTTCCATATCCTTCATTCCCAGAATTGCTTTAATATTTCTGCGAAGAACCTGCAGCAGCAGCTGGAGGCCCTTGAACTGGAGAGCAGAAATTGGAGTGCCCAAGCCGAAGAACATGAGCATGTCCTGTCCTGTAGCTTGGAGTACTGCAACGCACGCGATGAGATCAATGAGGTAGGGCTTTGAGAAAGGGCACCCTGAGCCGGAAGCATGTGTGCCCCAGTGTCACACACACACACACACACACACACACACACACACACACGAGAGAGAGAGAGAGAGAGAGAGAGAGAGAGAGAGAGAGAGAGAGAATAAAATGAATATCAGGACATGGTTTTATGACCTATACCATTTCATTCACAGGGTAACCAAAGTTTGAATAAATTTCAAGCTCCCAAAACTGTTGACATTAGGACAGTGTTAATGCATAGAAAAATGTTGAACACAAGATTGAAGGTCTGGGATCTTGGTTATTGCTTTTCTGTGTGTGTGTGTGTGTGTGTGTGTGTGTGTGTGTGTGTGTGTGTGTTCTGCAGCCTGCTCAATTGGACACAGCTTTTTTTTTCAGGGTGGCACAGCTCTCTGTGGCAGATTGCTGTAGCCTGCTGACTTTCTATTTAAGTTGCATTGACTCAGGGGGAAGGCAGTCTAAGGGCAGGGAGAAGGCTCTTCGCTTGGGAGGACTGCAAAACATTTTCCAAAATCAAGTAACTCGGTTCCTGTTGATGTGAACAGATGCCTTTTCTGGCAAAAGAAGTTTCAGGGGAAAGGAAAGGGTAAGGGGTTTTCCCGTGCTCCTTCATCCACACAGACCCAATTTCCCCTTACCTCCATCAACAGTTCCCAGACATGACACATATTCCACCCTTGTCCTTCACTTCCTGCCCCATGGTTAAGATTTGCATTTATGGGTTGTGATGGTTGTCTAGTGCTGAGCATAGCGGTCTTCCACCCATCACCCACTTGTTCTAGGGAAGACACAAGGAAAATGACCATTCCACATCTGTCTCTATCTTTCTGAGTCCACTGGGAAAGGGGTGAGGGGGAAAGTCAGCTAATGAACAACTTTCTTGTATTCTTAGTTTATGCCCCATCTGCGTAATCTACGTCCACCAGGTACGGAGAATCATTAGCTGCGGGTTAAAGAATGGGTAACAGAGCTTTAATGATGGTCTACACTGGAGATCCCACCCTTCCTGCAGGTCACGGGCAGGTGCAAGAGGGAGCATGCTGGAAAGAGAGTGAGAGGTCAGGAGAGGCTGCTAGGATCCAGTTCAAGAGGAGGAGCCAGGGAGAAGATGCTGGCATGGCTTTTACTACAGCAGTGTGTGCTCTGACCCTGCATGCTCTGCTCGTCACTCTTCATCTGGTCCGCCTTCTGGTGAACCCACAGTGTTCTCTGCCCTCTACAGAGGGGAGCAGCCTCCTCTGCTTCCCTGTGCTGCGGTTTACACTTTTATGAGCTCTGTTTAGTTTTGATTAGAGAATCATCCAGAGCGTCTTGGTTCTCTCGGGGCTATGAAAGATTCATGGCCATTTTCAAAAAAGATCTTTTTCTAAATTTTTCTTAGTTCTTTCCCTTCCTTTCATCTTCTTCCTTCTCTTTTTCCGTTGCTTTGCCCAAACATCTCTCCCTGCAGAGATGGCGCAGCTCTGCAACTAGAGAGAGAGTATTGGTGAAGCAGGCTGCCTGTGTTCCTAGCCCTGCCTCTCTGGGTTTCCGTGTCCCTGAAGAGCTGTGGCATTTAGGAAGCTCTGTCCCCCTGCCTAAGGCCTTCCAGAACTTCTATTTACAGGGACAGCCTCATGATAAACTTGTGCTCAGAGCCAGCCCAAATGACATATGACCCTTCCAGTCATAGTAGGGACGCCCCAGGATTGTCTGTACCCCTTCAGGAATGAGCAAGCAGATACATGTGGGTTTGGTTTAGGAATCAGGTATCAGTTAACACACTCATAATTACCAAGAGAAGTATCGTTCTCCATAGCTTCTACTTCTAATCCAATTAATCTTTAGGCTTCCCTTTCACACTGAAGGACCTTTGGAAACCTTGAGTCTTTTTTACTATTTATTCTTGTGGAGACACAGCAGGCATGCCGAAGTGTGGCATCCATATGCTGGATTTCACAAACACCCAACTAGTGGCACAATAATCAGAAAGAATATTATTGATAACCTTTAGTAAAATAAAATGAAGTTTTGTCTTATTCTACTTTGTACCATGGCTGTGAGGAGACCCAGTTGCTATATCCAAGGTGACATTTGGCATCTATATGTGTTGTTTAGACACAGGTATCTAGAGCATTATAAAATGAAATGAAGCCAGGTAAGGTAGCACATGCCTATTTTCCTGGCTCTTGGGAGGCAATAGCAGGGAAGGCAGGAGTTCAAGGCCAGTATTGGTTACAGAACAAGTTCTTTGAGGTCACTATGGGCTACATAAGACCTCATCCTAAAACAAATAACAAAAATTGAAATGCAGTGTGTTAAGTAGTTTTCTGATACAAACAAATGAATACCATTTTCCCAAGGAACCAGACCATACTTAACATTGTATTTTTCAAGTTGGTCACAAAGCACTGTTTTATTCTCAATGTGATCAAAGTAGCTCACAAAAGTTCCCAGAAACTGAGTTGCGATAGACTTTGGAGAATATCTGGCTTTATGTCTTCATTTTCATCTGAGAACATGAAGATGTGTGTGGCGGGGATTCATCTTAACAATACACTAGAAGGCTACAGAGCTTCTGTCTGTAGTTTTTGGAGGTCTTGGGGGGGAGTCAACTTTAAGCCAAGATTCACCTGCCAGACATGATCATACTTGGTACTTACTTATCGGAATGAACTATTCTCTCAGTACAATTCCCGTCAACCCTTTGCATTCCTGCTTTCCAATACATCTCTTATAATATGCATGAATGATCTGTCACAATTGATTTGATTGTTTCCAGAAAACATTTTCTTTTGACTTTGCTGAAGCTAACTTTGAGTGAACTCTTCGCTGGGTTCCTTACAGAAGGACTTTGCACCTCAAGGTACGAAGCCGCTCGAAATGCTATTTGAAAAAAATAAGATGCGATTTCCTTTGAAGACGTGTAACAGTGCCTTTTGTGTTCCATTATCTTTGCATAATTTTATGCATAGGAAGTTTTTGAAAAACTCGTTTTCTTCATGTTTACCCGTGAGAAATACAACTGTCAAACTGCCAAATTTTATGGCATTTTTTCTCCTACCCATTTCATGCAAGGATACATTTGTATGCATAACAGCTCAACGGCCATGTGAATATATCATTAACACACAAAACATCCTAGAAATTTCCACGATCATATTATATTACAAAGGAAACTCATTTGTTTATAATCTACCTTTGAAAAGTTAGTATGCTGATGGGAAACATGTTTCTTATAAGCTGACCCCCCCCCCAAATTACCCTATATTTACATGATGCTAATGGGGATTTATAACTTAAAGGCTCTTATTTTGTCTCACAAACAATTACTTTGCTGGGAAGAATGAGATGAGAGAATCAGGCCACTATCCATTTTCTCAAAATAAGTTTTCCACACAGAAGCTTCCAGACTATTACATTACCTTACCCTGGAAAATCCTCTAGGATAGTAACATCTTCCCTATCAGAGAGTAAGAAGGAAAGGATTTAGCATATATATATATTCCATATGCCAGGCATGAATCCCCCAAAATCTGTTGTAAATTTGAATGGATTGGTCATCTGGGAGCCAGACACAGAAACTGGATCAGAAGCAATAGATTATAATTGAGGAGTGGTACTTTTATATAACATGCAAAGGTGATAGAATGAAAACCACACTCTACTGTTTGGCACTTTGCCCCTGACAAAATGAGCATGGGTACCATCCACTGCAGGAAAGGGTACAGGAAAAATTTACATAGGGAACAGAACACCAGATGGGCATCACTGAGAAAAATACAGACAATATTCATTGTTCCGATTTGTAACCCAAACATGTCTTCGAAAAAAAAATAGTAAATTGTCTTCACCCAACAAATATATTTCATGTGGCTACCAAGAGCCATGCTGTAACTCTACAAATGTCTGCAAAACACAGAAGAGTCTTGAGAAACTTAAAACGCACATGGTACTTCAGTGCCCGAGCCATCTGACCCAGCTGGATTTGGGTGGCATATATAAGTGGACAGGAACAATTACAATTTGTCAGAAAATGTTCATCCCAAAGGCTTAAAAATTTAAATTGTAGTGTTTGATGTCTGTAAAATACTGTATAGGATCTTCTGATGTTTAAAATGATAGACCCCATTGCCCCAAGTAGAACAAATAAAATGTACTAAATTCATTATGAAGGTGCACACTCAAGACAATGTTTATTGCTGAGACTGGCTGCTGCCGGTAATTTGGAACAGGCCTTTGCTTTATGACTTGTCTCACTTCCTGTTGCTATGCGCCTTGGAGCTGAGGAAGATGTTCTCTGGTTACCAAGTAGAAGACCAAAGAGTCTTCTCCAGAAGCCTGTCCAACATTGAGACCCAATGCCCTCCAAGAATACTTGCAGCGGCTCGTCCAGATTAGATTTTGAGTCTTTGGATGTCTTTGTTTCGAATTCAAGCATCTCTAGGTGATGGTACATTACAGCCTTTCGATATGGAAAATGAGCCTCCGAAAGCTTTGTCGTCAGCAATGGGCAAACAGAGGATAAGAAATAGAGCTTGCGAAGTGGATGCTAGAGAAACAAAAACTGACTGCTCATTTTGAATTTTGGGGTTCAGCCAGTATGCCATAGTTCTAATGCAAGGTTTTCTTCGCAAACCCATTGCCTGGTTTTAAATAGCCTATGCCCCTCACACCAGTTGGCCTTGCCAGCACCAGACTTACACATAAGACATTCTTGTGAAAGCTGCCTCAGCCAGCTTAGTCAAGGCTAAGAATAGCAAGCCAGCCTAGCGTGTCAGGAGCTCTTACCCTTCTGTTTCCAGAGAAGTTTTCTCATTTCTGGCCCTGAAAAGAGACTTATCACTTACCGGGGAAATTATGAGAGGATACATTTCAAAAAGAGAGGGGGGGGCAGTTTTAAGATTCTAGAATTTTTTTCTAATTATGGCATGTATGTTTGGGCTACTTCCTCTTACAGACATGGAGGAGCTGAGCATTACAGAGAATAAAGAATCAAATCACTCACTAAAAAAATATTCTAACATCCATAATACATAAATTTTACTAATGCAAATTATAGCAATTATAGGTTTCTAGTGAATAAACTATTCCCTTTCCCATGTCGTTGGTGTGTGTGGCTGCTCATATGTACAGCAGGGCAGTTGTCTGACCCATCTCCACCAAGCCCTATTGTTGACAAGCTTGCTAAAGTTAGAAGCAGCTGTGTGGACAATGATACCCCAGAGCTGTAACCAGAGCACCCAGTTCCTTTAAAGCTGGGATGCCAACTTATGTGGGGATTAGATTAAGTTTTCCTATTGGAATGTGCGGGTAAGAGAAATGTGGTGTGGCTGGATTCGTCGTCGATGCTAGAGGTTCTTCTTCCACACTCCCTTCTACTTGTGTGTATAGTGCTCTTGCATTTGCATTAAGAAAGGTACGAGAGATTAGATTTTGACTGGCTTTCCGATGTGACGAAGCAAGAATAGCGCCAGCAGCTCTGTCGCACAAGCTCATGTGTCAGAATGAAGCTCTCCTGTTTCACATACCCGTCGCACCTCGGGCATTCTTTGGCCTTCTAAATCACCTCTGTGGACATGCACACATGCTGGTCATGCAGAAATGAAGTTGTTCTTACCAGTTCGTAAGTCTGGCGCTTCTTAATCCAGAGTAAACTAGAAGCACATGGCTTAGAATGAAAGTGTTAGGGATCTGTCTCCCCACATTGCTCGTGCAGCATTCAAGTAGATGTTAAGCTGTTCTTGGTTGAAAAAGCGGATAAAACCCTTTGGCTATCAAGTTGGTGGTAGAACTTCTCTTTCTTCCTCTAGACTGATCAATAACAATAACATGATTCAGTAACTACAGTAAGGTAGAAAGCTGTGTTATCTATTGTATAATTGCCAGTGTCTGAACACCTTAATTCCTTTTGTAATGGTTATTTTATTTACTGCTTTATTGTATTGTGGTGTGTGTGTGTGTGTGTGTGTGTGTGTGTGTGTGTGTGTGTGTGTGTGATGTATACGTGAGTGCATGTTTGTGTGTGTGGGCACAGGCGCTGGCATACTACAGTGTGTGTTTGGAGTCAGAGGACGGCCTTGGATGCCAGCCCACCCTTTTACCTTGTTTGGAACAGTCTCTTTTGAGCTTCTGGGAATTCTGTCTCTGCTTCCCAGAGACTGTAATCGCAGTATTACAGACACATGGCACCATGCTTGGCTTTACCTGGTTCCAGGGGATCTGAACTCTGGCTCTCACACTACTTGTACATCAAGTGTATCCCACTGAGCCATTCCTAAACCTTGCCTTTTACTCCTCCTCCTTCTTTCCTCCTCTTCCTCCTCCTCCACCTTTTCCTCCTCCTCTTCCTCCTCCTCCTCTTCCTCCTCTTCCCCTTCATCCTCCTCCCCTTCCTCCTCCTCCCCTTCTTCCTCCTCCTCTTCCTCCTCCTCCTCTTCCTTTTTATATTGGACAAGCTTTCACTATGTAATCTAGATTGTCCTTGAATTTGTTATCCTCCTTCTGTGACATTCAAAGTACTGGGACTCTAGGCAAGTACTCTCACACCCTAAATAATTTGGGGGTTAATTATGGTTAAGTATTGTAATATTACTCTAGCAATCTTAGCCACTTTATGTATGCTGCTCCGAGATATTTAATACATACAACTCAGAGTGCAATGAGGTATTCTCCATCAGCCCAAGTTTGTAATCATCTCAAACAAAATACCTATACAGTTAAATAGTAACTTGCCACTGAAGGAGTTTTTAAATAACAATCTCTAAGTGCCTCAGATATGGTATTTACTAATTTATAGTTGTAGATTAAAAATAAGGTATATAAAAAGATTGTACCTCAATTTTCTATTAATAACTTAGGATGGTTTCTTTGTATTTCAGTATTAGAAATGGTACCACATTTGTCCCTTCGTGCTAGAATTAACACATGTACATTAAAATATCAAGTGTCACAGAATGTAGATATGTATTTAATAGCCATTTCATAAGTTTACCAACTTTATAGGACATTTTAAATATTTCCCAGTCTTCTGACATAGAAGTCGTTTTCAAAATCTGAAGTTACAGCCTTTTCCAATCTTTCTGGACATCGTTGACTTATCTGTTAAAATGGTTTATAACGTCTCTGTTCTTGGTTCTGTCCATAGTGTAAAACTAATATTTAGCAATGTCGTTTTCTATGTAAAAAAAAATCAATACTGATTGAGTATATGGATATCCTATGCAAAAACTGTATAAGTATAATAATTTCTACATAGACAGGTCTGCCAGAGCCTTGCATGTGGTTTGTTCCAAGAACAGTTAAGGATAAAAATCAATGTTTTATTTTCACACCATGGAAAGTTTGGAGTGAGCATTCTGAGAAGCATACATTTTCTGGGGCAGACGTATTTTTCTATATTATGGACCTAAGGTGTAACGTGTGCACGGCTTTTATACACTCTCGAGTGATTTGTTTGCTGTCATTGAAAAGAATTTTAATGCATTTCTAACTTTTCTTTCCATCGTTCAGATTTATCAGCCGTGACGTGATTCCTTCTTGTTGTAAAAACTCCCATATAATCTTAGGTTTATGTTTTCTTTGTGCTTCTTTTTGCTGATAATATAAAGTGAGAGCTGTCTAGGAGGGCACTTACCCTTCATGAATATGTAGAAGCAACAGAAAGCAAAATGTTTAAAAGTACCGGGTTGCTTAGAGTCTTAGTGCGTGGGTGAAGATGAACTGTTTGCAAGACTGTCATACTATGCCCTGCCTACATGAAGCCAGCATGGCCCTCAGTGGCGATGACTCTTACTTTGGGATTTTAATTTGTTTGTTTGTATTTTCAGAGTTAATGGTCTATATCTAAGAAGTAAAGCTATCTAAATTTTGCTCATGGAAAGAACTTCAGCTGGACAAATAAAATTCCTTTCTCACTAAATCTCACACACTGTACTAAATATTCTAAGAGTCAACCCCTCATTGACCTCTTCATCATGAACAGCTCCTTGGAGCCTTAATAATTTTTTATACATAATGACTATGAGAGAGTACTACGATATGGAAATATCTGGAACAATACTAGTATGCAGAAAATAGAACAAGTGTCAAAATTATACCAAAGAAATACAAATAAGAAATTTTGAATTAGCAAGAGTTTATGTTCAAGATGTTAAAGGCTTTCTTGTTTAGCAACCAATGGGATAGTTTGTAACTGTGCTCAATTAAAAATCATACATCAGAAATTACTCTCATTGAAGGATGAATGTCCGTATAAAGATTTGGTTTTGACTGAAATTATTCTGAACACATTTTTAAGATTATGAATTTGAAAATGTTTAACTATTTTGATTCATATAAATGAATATTGACTTTCTAATTTTAAGGGTATTATAATTTTATTTTGTATTAAACTGTAGCTCAAAGAGTCATTCAAAGATATAAAAAAGAAATTCAACAATCTGAAGTTTAATTACTCCAAGAAAAATGAGAAATCTCGAAACTTAAAGACTCTTCAGTATCAAATCCAACAAGTAGATACATATGCTGAAAAAATTCAGGTAATGAGAAAGTAGTAAGTGTGTGCATTTGTGTGTGCGTGTGTGCATATGCATGTGCATGTGTTTGTGTAATTACTACAATTTGTGCAAAATAACTGCAGTTCAGGCATAACTCATTTTACAGAATTGACATGAGAAGGGTAGCTTTCTATTTTAATATAATACTTTGACATCTTCACTTGATTTTAGCCAAAAGGCTGAGAAGCGATATACTTTGACTTCTTATAGAAAATGATGATTTATCTCATTTTCCCTTTACAGACTGTATTCTCTATAATTCAGAGTTGCCTTTCCTGGGAAGGGTTTAGTTATGTGATTGGTATCCAGTCATGTGATGGTGATTTTAAACAGACAGACAGGAAAGAGTTCATAGAGTAATACATGATAGGGTTCTACCCAGAGAACAACTTTTATCACCTTCGATCAAGTGTGCCGCTATTCTGAGAACTTTCTAGCTTATTCCTGTTCAAATTTCTTGCTGACACCTGAAAACAAAAGAAACGGGTATGCTCTGGGGATACCATGTGTGTGTGAAGGTTGCATATTAGTTAAGCCAGGTAAGAACTATATCTACAAACACTCACAGTTTATTCTAAAAACATTCTAGACCCTTGCATTTGACAGTCGTCATGCCCTCCAGCATGTATGGTTGCCCTGTTGGCTGCAGCAATACATTGGACCTTCTGGCCCTATCACTGTACCCTAGTACCAATGATGCATGTTGAGATGTGTGTGCTGAGTTAGTACTGGAATGCTTTCTGCCAAACACACAAGTCTGTGTGTTTCCATGCTTCTTATTACCTGTTCACGCATGCGCACACATGTCCCTCTTGTGCCCTCTTTCCTTCCTTGTCCTCACACATGCCCAGAGTGTCTACCACAGATTCCAGAGCTCCTGATAACTACATATACACATACATATACACATACACATTACATATACATGATCTAGATTGTGTGTACGTTATTTATTTATGAATACTGACTGAATAAAATAGCTAGGAGAGAACCTATTCTTTCCAAAGTGCACTTACAGTGATTATAATTTTAAGATACCAGAATTGTGGAGGCAACATGTTTTCCCAAGTTATTCTGTTTTACCACTAACATCATAACTAATATACAATTTCCTGTTAAAAACCTTTCCCCACCCCACCCCCCACTCACAGGCTCTAAGGAAGAAAATGGAAAGAGTTAATAATAAGACAGCAGATTCATTCTTAAGTTATCCAAGTAATAAAGCTAACATCCTTTCGGAAGCCATGGAGGATTTGAAAAAGCACGTGGATGACTTTGACAAAGTTGTGACGGATTACAAGATGAATTTGGACCTGACTGAGCATCTTCAGGAAGTAATAGAAGAGGTATTTTCTTCTTGTTGTAATTCTATTCTTGCCGTAATGCTACCTCAGAAAAGGCATTGTCCTGAGCATGGTGTAGCCCCAGTAGTTGGAGGCAGAGGCTCCAAGCTCAGGTACAGTTTAGCCTCTATAGTAAGACTCTATTTCAGAGAAAAAAGTCTTTCTTTTTTTTTAAATAAATGCAGTATTAGTTACTGCTGTCATGACAGCCCTGGCCAGGCTCCTCTTTGTTATTGATTTAAGGTAATTCCCAGAAGTTAAGCTGTCAGGTCAAAGGCGATGGACTGCACAGGGTTTTCTTTTTCTGCACTGTCCAGTGGCTCTGGAGAAAGCTTTGGTTAATTTACTCCTTCTCCCAGGACCATAAGAGTTTCCATTTCTCCATCACCTCTATTCAAACTGTTTGACCACTGATACCACACAACCACTGCTAGAAAGCTGTCTCAACACTCAAGCAGCCTACTTATTGCACAACATTTGAAAGCGTTTCAGAAAAACCTGAGAGTGGAATATCTCAGGTTATTATTGGTGTTGTAGCCTTTGTTACTGTGAAGGGGACAGTGGTAGTTCACCCAAAACATATGACATTTGACAAGGTCAGGTCACTGCCTCATATTTTATATCAGAGAAACCTAGGAGTCTTCTGCGTCCTTTATTGCCTATTATTCTGACATACAAATTGTCTTTCTTTACAGTTAAGACAGTTGAGTATTTGGACTTAACACCACATTATGAATGATCTGATTATTCTCTGAAACATGATGTACAGGTTTATTGAAGCTTCTTGGCACTTACTTAATGCTAGCTTTTCCCAGAGTCCTGTTTTGCTATTTTTTACCTAGCACAAATGCCTCTGGCCTGGGGCAGACATACCTCCTGTCACGATTACTTATTTTTAGAGAAAAATTGCTTCATACCTCCACTGTGCTTCAAAATAATGACTAGGTTTATTTCATGAATGTAGAATTCTATTCTTTGGATGATAATTCTTTGACCCACAGCTAAATTTCATTCTTAAAAGAAAATATATCATTAAAAAACTTGTTCTTGTAGATTACTAGCAGTGTTTGTTGATTATACTAAATTTTGAGTATTATCTACCCAATGTTTTTATTCTTTTTAGTGAGCAAATGATTTTGCTGGTTGCTCTTAGAAGTGTACAACAGGGTCTTAAGAATTATATTTTAGACAAATCTAGGAAGGCAAGAGAATCAAAGCTATTTCTATACTTTTGCCTTCTAACTTTTCTTGTGTGTATTCTTTAATTATATTTTTAAAATATGTGCCCTGGTACATGTGAAAATATATATGACTGTGTACCTTTAATCCCAGCACTTGGGAGGCAGAGGCAGACAGATTTCTGAGTTTGAGGCCAGCCTGGTCTACAGAATGAGTTCCAGGACAGCCAGGGCTATACAGAGAAACCCTATCTTGAAAAATAAAATGTCTTGGAAAGTTTAAAGACTATATGAACATAAAGTTTGAGAAAATCAAAACCTGAAGCATCCTTGGTCAGTGTGAAGAACATCAGAAGGACACGTACGTCTCTTTACTCTGTTTTCTTCCATTTGAATACAGTGTAACTTTTGGTATGAAGATGCAAGTGCCACCGTTGTGAGAGTTGGGAAGTATTCCATGGAGTGCCAAACAAGGGAAGCTGTGGACATCCTCCACAGGCAGTTCAACAAGTTTATTACTCCCTCAGTACCTCAGCAAGAAGAAAGGATTCAGGAGGTCATCGACCTTGCTCAGCGCTTATACGGTGAGCTCTTGTGTGATAGTGATGTGCCACTGAACGAATCTATTCTGAATCTGATCCAGCAGGAAACAGATCAAAGCCCTCACTATCCCCATCTAGGCTGAGAAAAGTCTCAGGATCTGTTCTACAGCCAGCAAAAACCAGCAAAAGTAAGCAGTAGGGAATAACTCCCCTACTGTTCTTCCCACAGCAGGAGATGAAGCCTGGTTTTAAACTATCTGGTGTCAGCCCTTCTTCCCCAGTCACTCTGTAGTACATCCTTTCTATTCTCAGAATCAGAACCACACTCTATAGACACAGAGGTATAATATCCCCTAAGTGATTCTGTGAGCATAAGAAGATTCCGTGGTGCTGGTGCAAAGCTTCCCCTAAGAGTTTCCATCCTCTTGTTCCCATGAAATTTGATTTGTGGATTGGAGAAATAACTAGAGAACTCTCCCTCATCTTCCTCTCACTTTTAAATACATGGAGAACTCTGTCGCCTCATGACTCCTTTCTTCTCCTCCGTGATGAGAGAGTGGAAGAAGCTTCTAAAAGAGGTCCCTTGGTGCCAATAATGCTAAGAGAGCAGTTCCATGGATTCTCTGATAGGACTCCTGTGAGACGAAGGGAGATCCCCAGGGACCAGGCAAAGGCAGCCCAGAGCAAGACATCAGAAGGTGGTTCAGAAAGCATCCTCTGGCTGCCCACAGTCACTCTAGCTTCAGACAGACATTCAGTCTATAGTATGCAGCCTTACTCCCAGACAGATGCAAGATGCACTGTACTGCCTAAGAGGCAATCCTTGAGAATAAATTGTCTATTTTTTTTCCAAAGGAAAATAGTAGCAATACACAAACACTAAAATATTATCTGGAAAGCTAATGAGAAGAAACAGATGTCTCTCTTGTCATTAGAAAACACTCTAAGAGAAAGTCTGAAGGGCATCACTAGCATTGTGGGGGTCTGTCTCTATTTTACACACGATAGTATAGACACTCCTTTGTCTGTTTTCTGTGTTGGCAAGGAGGAGAATATAATACGCTGTGTTACATACAGTGCCTGTTCAATGTCAAGACATGGTAAGTACTTACAAAGACCCTATAAAAGTCATAATCTTCTACACTTTTCAGAGTTCTGTGTCCTGTCCTTTGTATGTTCTGGGTCTTATGACTAACTGATCTGCACATTAGTTAGGTGTTGTTTGTATTACCCCACTAGAATGTAATCTCCATGAGACATAAAGCCTGTTAACTTGAGCATCATACTAAGGGCTCAGTAACTGTTGCAAGAATAAAGGAATAATAGAATACTATGATGAAAATATGGATTCTATGAGTTTTCACACATTTATTATAGAGTCTACACACCTTTTAAAATATTTTATTTTATGCCCCCCCTCTCTGTGTGTGTGTACTAAACAGACCATTTAGAGGTCAGAGGACAAATTGCAGAATCAGCTCTTTCTCTCTACCATGTGATTCCTGGGAATTGAACTCAGGTCACTAGGTTTGGCAGCAAGCACCTTAATTCACTGAGCTATCTCACCAGACCAAGAAGCTATACATATTCTAAACTGCATGATGCAATTACTCTGGGAATATAAAATAAAGTCATGCAGACAACTAAAGCATTACTGAACCCTGGACACTTAGATTTTGCATTTATTTTGTGTGGGGTAGGGAGATGGATGCCACAGTGATCATATAGAGGTCAGAGGACAGCCTGTGGCAGGCAGTTCTCTCACAACCCCATGTGGATCTCAGGGTCCTAGCTCACTCAGGTCACCAGGCTTGAAAGAAAGCACCTTTCCATGCTCAACCATCTGACCAGACAGAATCCCAACTTTTAATTCAGGTATATGTATCTCAAAAATTGATAGTGAAAAATTGATTTGCCTATTATGTGTATCTGCATTGTTTGTGTGAAAACAAAGATACAGTTCCTACAGTCAAGACACGTGATCTAGACCTAAAAGTCACCACATTGCAAATGCTTGTCTTTTGTTATATGTGTGACTTTTATCTTCTGTAACTCGTGTTAGGGATTGGACAGTTTGGGGCCTGTCATAGTTAGTTTTTGTCAATTTAACACAAACCTAGACATACCTGTCAAGAGGAAATCTCAATAATAATTGCCTGCATCAGTCTGGCCTGTAGGCATGTCTGTGCGACATTTTATTGATTGCTGATTGGTATGAGGATTCCAGGCTCACCATGGGTAGTGCCATTCTTGAGCAGGTGAGCCTGAGTTATATAGGACAAGTCATTGAGCAAGCTGAGCAAGGAAGCCTGTCAGCAACATGCCTTTATGTCCTCTGAGTCCGCTCCTGCCTTCAGCTCTTCCCTTGGCTTCTCTTGATGATGGATTGTAAACAATAAGCCACAATAAATCCTTCCCTCCTCAGGTTGCTTTTGGTTGCTATCTTCCCAAAGCAACAGATAAGGGAACCAGAACAGGGACTCGCAGATATGAAGCAAGGACTCAGTTACTCTTACATCCATAGCCCAGAATGAGTATCCTCTTGTAAGGAGTGTGTTTCCAGATGGCTTTCAGATTGGTCTTGGTGGGACATGCCTATGGAGTTGCCTGAGTTCTATTGGATTTGAACCCCCTATCAGATGTAAATCCGAGGCAAACACTGCCTCCCATTATGCACGTGGCCTTGGTGAGTTGCTCCACGTCTTTTGTTCCCTACGTTTTCAGAGTCTCACCTGAAAACTTGCACTCAGATTCTTTGTGCTTTCTTCTAGTAGTTTTAAGATTCCAGGTCTTGAAATTGATTCTTTAATCCAGTTCAAATTGATATTTCTAACTCATAAACTGGGAAGAGATTGTGGTCAAGGCCCATTCTTTTACTATAAAGAGATAGATAATAGATGATAGATAGATAGATAGATAGATAGATAGATAGATAGATAGATAATAGATAGATAGAATACAATATGATATAAATAGAGATGATAGAAAGACACAGAGAGAGTATGGATAGAGATAGAGAGATAGAGATAGGGGAGATAAAGATATATAGGAATATTTGAACATAGATTTACTGTCTCAGCTTGTCCTTGGATTAAAATATTTCAGAGAATTAAAATTACACACATCTGTGGCAGACAGGTTCCAACCAGATGACAGAGAGCCTTGAATGCCATCCTGGGAAATGTGTATTCTCCAAGTGGTAAAGAATTTCTGAATGTCCTGGATAGGAAACCCTGATTCATACCGTGTCTTGAGAGCACTATATAGTGACATTATTTAGGCTTTATACAAGTGGAAATGGTGCAGCAAATGCACTCTATTTTAGGACTCCTGGGCTAGTGAGTTTTCCATTACTGTGGCAAAATAGCTGGCTCAGAGTTTCAAAGCCATCATTCCAGGCTTGGCTTGTTCCACTTTTTTGGGTTTATGCTCGATAGAATGTTTTGGCAACAAGACTGTATAGCAGAGAAGGCTTCTCACTTTACAGCATCTGGAAAACAGGGAGTGATAAAGAAAAGCCTAGGTACAAGATACTTCTTCAAAGGCATGCATATCCCCCAAGCAACCCATTTCCTCTCATCCTCCCCACTTTCGACAGGATCTACTACCTCCCAAGAGTCAATTCAGTTACTAACGGAGCAACGAACAAATCCATTGTTTCAGTCAGAGATCACAGGATCCTTTCCAAAAGTCCAACCTCTGAACATAGCATTGAGAACCAAGCCTTCAACATGCAAGGCTGGCATTGATGTTCTCCAATCTAACTACAATCCGGACGTGGTGATGGTGCACACCTATAATCCTAGAATTTAAGACATGGAGATTATATAGTGAATTTAAGGCTATGTCTCACCTTCATCCCTCTCTACCCCGCAACCCAATATCCAAATATATCTAAACACTTGGCCTTTAAAAATGTCTGCATTCACTGATTCCTGTTCAGTGTGTGTTTGCTAGGAAATTACTATCCACCAGCATTTACAAGAGACACTTAGGAGATGAATTAACATCCTAGTGTTTTTTTTTTTTTTCCTATTTTCTTGTTAAGAATTTTCTTTACATATAGGTTTACCTTTGCTCCTTCCCAGGTTTGGAAGAGGGGCAGAAATATGCTGAGAAGATTGTCACAAGACACAAGGAGATTCTTGAATCTATTACTGAATTGTGTGGGTCTCTTGTGGAACTTAAAGAAAAACTGATGGTAATTTCTTCTTTCTAGAATATGTATTATCAAGTGATATAAATAAAAATGTGTTAATCAAATGTCTTCTGGCACAGGGATGTTATACAGCAAATTCTCAAGAGATACAATATGCTCATTTGTTTCACAGCATTCGGGGGGGTTGTGATAATTAATCCTGTTTCTTCCCCATCACTGCAGAGAAAAACGTTGCAGGGAATGAGGGCTAAATACAATTTAGGTGTCTTGTTTACATTTCAGTGGGTCATATTCCAGAGGGTCAATCTGTACCGTTAAAACCAAAGCAAGGTTTATATTAAGGAGTCTTGAGATAATGTTCACAACTAATAGATGTGATAGTTTTCTTCTTCCAAATTATGGCACCAAAGAAAATAACACTAATATTCAGGCATTGTTTTTATTGAGCACTTAGTACTATGGAAGTCTTAAGCTAACCATCACAACCTTCAGAGAATTAAAATAAAATAATATGTAAAAAAAAACAGGGTAAATACTTATGATGACTATGATGGACAAATGCCAACTAAAGGAAAAATATGTTGTTATGCTCTGAAATGTTTTGATTGATGCTGCTTTTACAACTTAATGAGGTGAGCTGCTTTAGGGTGATAGCTATCACCAAGAGCACAGGTTCTACATCAGAACTTCGTTGCCTTGGGATACCTTTGGGTTACAAGTTGGGTAAATTGTTTAATCTCTATGGGACTAGATTTTCCAGCCCCATGGATTAGAATGGATGCCACCGTGGTCCCAAGGCTTGGCTGTGAAACTGTTCAGTGTTACTGGGTGTGTCCTTGTTGTGGTTCATGTCTATTAGTGAACTTGCCGTTCAGGTGGAGTTACATATTTCATGGCAAAGAGTTTTATGGTTTTTCCATGTCATAAACTTGAGCATTGACTCAATTTAGATAGTTTGGGGAATTTTAACTCGGTAGTTACATAACCAAGTTTCCATTTCCCTTCTGTTAAGCATCGAGATTTTTCAACTTATTATCTTTCTACCATTTTTTTCATCATATTGCAGTGAACAACTTTGTGCTTGGCTTTTTCATTCTTTTGCTTTATTTTGTGTTATCGACACATAAATTCTCCAACTCAGATTTAAAATTTTAATTGAAATGCTATGCAAAATTACCTTGTATAAATATTTTACAATTGTAAAACCACTAGTGAGTAAGCCATATATCTTAGATTATCTTTGTGAACAACTTACCTCTATTACAACTCCCTGGGTCCTGTTTTTTGTTTGTTTTTTTTTCTATTTCATACATGTGTAAAATGAAAATCCTCCTTTCTCAGACTCTGCTGGCCATCATCTATAGTACCCTCCTTTATATTGGACATCTTCAGCTTAATGAAATCTTGTCTCTTCAAATGTGATTCTTTTCCATCCTTCATTTCCTTGGCTCCATTCTTCTTGAAAGAGCTGCTTCTGTAACCTGCCTCTACTCTCTCATTTTCTTGGACACTCCCTTCAGTTAGGATTGTTTTTCTATTTTGCATTTCCAATCCAGCATTCAGATACACTTTTATTCTACTTGTAAGTCCCTTGATTCTACTATATCTTGTTTGATTCCTGTTTCTGAAGATTGCTGGGCTCATGTCCTTTTATGTTAAAAGCCCTTTACTACAGGACCCTTCCATGGTTTTGAGACCTGTCACGTTCTCCATTGTTTCTAAATTCATTGCACTTCCTGTCTGACCTTCCTTAGTGTTTCTACTACTAGACTTTCGCTTCAAGCACAAGACCCTCTAGTTATCAAAATGTTATCCATACCCAAAGTTAAATAGAAATATCCCATTCTCTACACACATCTTCCTTATTCCTCCCTTGCTACTCACCCATACCACTAGTGATCTTTCTTATTTGCCTTAGTCTGTTCCAGCTGCTATGTTAAGTACTATAGACCTGGTGGTGGATAAGCAAGAGAAATGTGTTTCTCACCATTCCAGAGGTTAGTAAGTCTGAAGTCAAGACCAAGGTAAAGGTTTAACCACTGGGGTTTCCGCTTCTCTATAGTCACTTAATTTCAAATTTATGAGGTCTGAGGGCAAAGGATCTCTTAAATCTCTTTTACAAATTCATTAATGTATTCCTGGGGGCCCCAACCCCTCTGTGGGAGCTATTAAAGAGAGGATGCCCATTGCTGTTTGTGTACCAGTTTGACACGTTAAAAAGGCTTGCATACTTATCATCTCTGGTGATTTCCAAGGAACCTTGAGATGGACAGAATACCTTTGTTGTTTGATGCTTTTTGGTTTCCAGTGTTCTTGGTTTGTTTATAAGACAGGGTCTTATAACAGTCTTGGCTGTCTTGGAACTCACCATGTAGACTAAGCTGACCTCAAACTCAGAGATTCAAGTGCTTCTGCCTCCCAAGGCTGAGGATTAAAAGTGTGTTCTACGAGTGTTGCTTTCTGTCTTCCAGGAGAAGATATGGGTCCAAGGAGATTAGAAGTCCTGTCCCTGAGTCTTCTCAGTCACTGATCGTAGATCTGGAATTTTAAGTTCCATCTAATTTAACACCCAGAATTCTTTCCACAACAGCTGCCATCGTGGCTTAGATTCCAAGTGCGTATTAGTGCCGAGTGGCTCATCCAGTAATACAAACCAGTTTCATTTTAGAGTAGATATTCCAAGCTCAATTTTCCCTGTAGGTTCTCCCCAAATTCTCTGAGCAAGTGTAATGTGCACTTTGGGGAATGTGCCTGTTTCCATAACCATCTAACACCATGATGAACACACAACCATCTTCTACTATAATACAAACATTGTTTGCAGCCATGTGCACCAACACTTGGTGCACCTGTGCCTCCATTTCTCTTCACAAATACTTGGCCCTCAACCTGCCCCCTGCCAGTGTGTAAAGCCTCACTACCTCTGACTAAAGCTGAGCCCCATAAAATGCAGGAACGAGTAATCCTCGCAGGAGACAGCCTGTGTGCCCAAATGTTCTATTTCCTTCCTCTTTCCGATATTCTCCCAGTCTGCGTGTGTGGATACCCGGGCTCTCCTCTTTATTCTCCTCCAGAGACCTCATCATTTCTTCCTCACTGATGCCCTTCAGCCTCCTAGTGGCTTAAACTGTCCTACACAGTGATTTCCCATCTCCAGAGAATGTGCTTGCAGGAGCATCCTATGGTAACAGTCACTTCATTCTTTACAAGGCCTTTGAACAGTTGGTTTTACTGGCAATGAGCTTTACCAAAGGACTGAGAAAGAAGAGAGCTGGGAGTTTGAAGGGAGAACATTGGTCTCTTGTGGAACACATTTAGTAAAAAGTTGCTGTTGGCTTATTTTTTTTTTCCAAGTGGTTAGCATATGGCATTATTTCTCTAATTTTTCTAGCTCTAACTCTCACTAAACTTGCTTTGTACAGCAGGGAGAGGTTCCAAAGATAAAATCAAATTTGGAAGATTTCCATGACAGTTGCATTGATCTGCTAAAGGAGCCAGGGAAGGATGAGCAGACAACATTCAATGAAGAAAGGAATGAGGTAATGAAAGTATTTAGCTTCAGCTCTGTGTTATTTTGTCTTTGAAATACACACACACACACACACACACACACACACACAAATTTGTCTCACCCATCAAATCAAGTTTTGAATATAAACTCAATGTGAGTTTTCTCATCCCTACCACGCTAGCTACCCTTACTTGGTCATTCTCTCTCAGGTTTCTCTCTGGGTCCCCTCTACTGAACCCTAGAGCGATAAGCATCTCACAGACACATTAGCTTAGGCTAACTCTACTCTCCCATCTCTTGCCTATTGACCTTTTCATCAATCTTATTTCATTTTATTTGAATACCTGTTAGAGCATTACCAAAGGGGAAGCTTTTAAAATTGTTTTACATGAACCATTAGGAAATAGTACATAAAACCAGGTTCCATGTTTTCCCCTGGACTCTAATAGCACATGATATTTCTAAGCATCTGTACTAAGGCACCGAATCCAGCTGAAATATAAATACTACTTTAACCAATGTTCAAACCTTTTATCATATACATGTAAAATAAAGCAGATAACTAGGGGATGACAAATACTCATGAATACAAATGCTTTCAAAGGTCTTGTTTAAGTGGCCACACCCTTCCGGGCGTTCCCTATGGATATAGGCGCTATATATGCTGGATTACAGTTAGACTTTATTTTTTTCTTTGTCAATGTGCTTGTTTCTAGTTTTATTCTCCTGGATGAAAAACAGACCAAACATGTTTCCCAGCAGCCCCCAAATTAACAAAATATACTTCTATGATAAAAAGAGTTAAACACACACACACACACACACACACACACACACACACACACACACACACAAATTTGTAAGTTATTTCATGAACCAAGATTTCTTTTCTTGCAGGGAGTACAATTCTTCTAGATTCTTTATACAACTTTTTTTCTTCAGATTGAATCTGTGTCAGAGTCCAGTACAGTCCTACAGCTCCTAGCCAGTGTTAATACCATTAAGCAAGCTACTTTTTGAGTGGTACAATTTGGAGCCTTTTACACCTGGGTCTCCTCTAAGTACAAAAAAAGCTGGCTAGCCTTAGTCATCTGTCTGACTTCAATCTCTTGTCAAATGGTTTTTAGTTATTCTTATCCAAGTCAGGGTTTCTTACCTGCAACACTTCTGGCATTTTACCCAGAGAAAGAACTTCTATGGAGAGAGTGAAGTGGTGCTATGTATCATAGAATCTGTAACAGCCTTGTACCCCTTTTGTGAGTCCTCCTGTTACTTAGCCTGTCTGGGTATGTGGATTGTGGCATGATTATCCTCTACTTTACAGCTAATATCCATTTATCAGTACATACCATGTTTGTCTTTCTGGGTCTGGGTTACCTTACTCAGGATGATATTTTTCTAGTTCCATCCATTTGCCTGCAAGTTTCATGATGTCATTGTCTTTAATAGCTGGGCAATGATGTCATTGTTCTTAATAGCTGAGCAATGACGTCATTGTTCTTAACAGCTGAGCAAGGTGCAGCATCCCCTTGCTGTTTCCCAACTGATGTTCAGAGCACTGCTGTCTGCCCAAGCTGGGATAGGAAAAAAAATGTCAATGGGAATAACCAATATCCCACTGGAGAGCAATAACATCCCTTATACATGTGCAAAGACAACTGGTTAACATGATAAAGATTAAATATACCACATTTTAAAGTCTATGATTTTAAATATTTTTGATTTGTTACAATATTATTATTTTTTATTTCTACAAATCTTCCTATATCGTGTGTTAGATGCATTTAATAAAGACTCAGAAACAAAAGTCATTGCTGCTAAAGCAACCACACTTACCTTTTATACCTAATAAAAAGGGTTTTTAATCTTGCTTTTATCTATTTTTATTAAAAGAAACAGATGCCTTTAAATAAAACAGATGCAACTTATTCTCATTGACAGGTGACTTTTATTTTAAAATAAATTAAAAGACACACTAGATCATCAGTCGTTTACAATCAAGTGAAGGCCCCAATTACAGCTGTCAAGAGTTCTGACTGGCATCATTTCCTACCCCGTCTGCTGTCGTTAGTACAGACAGCATAATGAACGGGCAGCGGTACGCTTCATTTTCAAGCAGCTCAATCACACGTATGCTCTTATTGTCTCTACTATTTACATATAGGTCAGATGTAATGATTCCCCAAAACCTCCAATGGGCAAATGAGAGGAAAGCCCCAGATAGAAACCTGAGGTCACACTGAACTCAGGTCCTGATACCCTTAAATGCTGTGAGTCTTCCTCAGAAAATTATTTGAGCTGGAAAAAAAAAAACAGTTCTACAGAATGATTATAAGAAGATATTTACGACAGGAAGTTTCTTCTGAGATAGTGAAGTCCTTCTCATGTATCCTGACCCCTGGATGGGGTAGGAGGCATTAAACAATTGCACCAATGTAATGCACATAGCATTGTCAACAGATTACGGCTGGTGCTTTATCCCTAGGCTGGGTGCTGAAGCTAAAGCCATAGCAATACCCGAAAACTCCCAAGGTTAAATGGCAGCACAGAGAATTAAAGGACTTTCCTAAAGCCATGGGACCATTTGGTAACTGATAAGGGATTTGGATGCTAGCACTGAGAGGTGCTAGGAGGGATTGGACAATCGTCTGATCTAATCTCATGTTAGAATTGAAGAAACTCAGACAAAGGGGCATTAAATAATTTCCCCTCCAGAATGACAGAAACGAATACCAGAGGTGTGCAGGTAGCCTGGTCTTTTTGGATTTCAGTAAAATTCCTCTTCCAGGCGAACCAAGAGGCTCTCCCAGGACTGTGTCATAAACATGAGCTGTTTGTAGCGATACCGTGGATGCCAGGCTAGCCCTTCCCTTCTATCTTGCCTGCTGTGTACAGGAGGATTAATAAGCAACAGAACGGAAGGAAGTACCTCTCTTTGAGAGAGTTCAGTGGAGTGTGCTTATCAGGCTGGGAGGATAGCCCCTGGTTCTTCTCATCAGGTCGTGGAATGGGTGTTAGACTTTACAGAGACTGATGCCTTGGGAAACTAAGAAGAGTAAAGGGTTCTCTTGCCTCTTCTGATCCCTTTCTTTACCATGTTATGCAAGTGTCCAAAGGTCTCTGGTCCTCTTTTGTCTGTCCATGAGCCCTCTGTGGGCCTTCGTACAGAAAGTCCCCTGCCTAGTACTTTTATTTACTTCCCACTAATCCCAGGAATCTTCTTTATCCTAAAGAAAGAACACCTAATGTAAAGATATTTGGGAATGCAAAGGTCTGGTAATCCTTTACATGTGTGGTGTGCACTTCTCCCTATGCAATGTATTTTGAGGATCGATTCTGCTCAATTAGGTCAATGGGTCTACAATATGATTCCTTTTCAGAACTGACCCTACGCAAAGGCAGTGATTATAAACCCAATTGATTGTGCCTACCTGTGGAAATCAAAGTTCACCAGTCATGCCAGACATAGGAATCAGGGCAAAGGTGTATAATTAATTAAAAGTCACTTTATCATTAGGTATATAAATGGCCAGAGATGTTAGAGGAAGGGTTTACATAGAAGATTAAAAAGCCAAGAGAGGGAGCTGGGGAAGAGCTTCAGTCAGGAAAATACTTGCCACCCTCATGAAGACCCGGTTCAGACTCCTAATACCCTGTAAAGAGCTTGGTCCCACTCTTTGCCTGTACTAGCAGCTCTAAGGAGATGGAGACAAGAGGCTCACTCAAGCCCACTGGTGACAGAAGCCTGAGTGAACTGGTAGCCTGCAAGTACCAAATCAAATAAAACAACAATGTAACAATGGAGAAAGATAGGCAGTGTGGATGCCTGGCACCCAAACACATATGCACATCCGTGAAAATGCACACATATGTAAACGTATACATATCACATACCTAGCAGAAAAACAAACAAAATAAAAAACAAAAACAAAAGCTAACTATACCTGCTGAGATGGTGTGGAAAGAGAATCGGGATGCAAGCAGAGAGCAGAGAAAGATGTACAAGAAACAAGTTTAGAACAGGATCACGGTCAGCACATCAGAGCAGAATTTCCCAACTGATTTTCCAGAACTCATCGGAAAGATGCAAGTGTCTTATAGAAACGACTATTCCATGCTGGGAAAATTAGAAATGATAGTCACTACCTGTGAATGCTTACATAAGTGAAAAGTGTAGACATTTGGCAAACTATACCTCGTTGAGCTTCAAAAGTAGTGATTTTAACATTTTAAAATGATTTGGAGGACTGTCTGCCCATTTCCATGTTGATAACAAACGCAGAAGGACCAAGAGCCGAATGAATGTGGTCAGAAAAAATATTTACATAAAATGTACCTTAGTTGCTTGCTGAAATGACTGCTCTGTGGGTAACTCTTGGTTAGTGTCAAAGGCATAATTTACTATGCTTTCAGGAAATCACTTATTTGATAAACACACTTGTAGAACCCCCCGCCCCTAAGATAACTGAAAAGAAGTAGGAACTGAATAAGAATTTGGTTGGGAGAGAATTTTACCTATGGCTCTTAAGTCACTTGAGGGCGCTTTGAATATTTTTGGTCATGGTCATGGTCATGGTCATGGTCATGGTCATGGTCATGAGAGAGTTCCCAATAAACATCTGGAGTTCAGTGACTCTGGCACCATCTCCCTGAGGCTTACCTTAGGTTTTCATCTCATGCTGGGTGTCATTTTAATGGGAGGCTGGGGAAAGAAGTGTATCCACCTAATGAAAACTTGGCTTTCCTCCTTTGAAGGGGCAGGTGCAGGGAGCAGATGTGTTGGCCATTAATGGAACAAGAGAAGATGGGCTTCCCATGGACTTGAGGCAGACCTTCTCTGACAAAGAGGACAGTACCCGGGGTCTGATCCTTCCAGAAGACACGCTATCTGGCGAAGAATCTGAGTGTATCTCATCCGATGACATCTCTTTGCCTCCACTGCCAGTGAGCCCCGAGTCCCCTCTGGCACCATCAGACATGGAGGTAGAAGAACTTACCAGCTCCTCAGCCCTCGCCCTGCACATCAGCGGCTACAGGATGCATCCAGGGACAGGTGGTCCAGGAAAGGCCCAGGAGTCTGTTCTTCCCACACCCGTTGCTTTTGCGGATGGGGGCCATAGTAAGAAAGACACATTTACAAGTCATTTTAAGAGGCCCTACCCACAGTTGAAAGCTGAATCCTCATTAGCCTCCAGAGGATCGGCAGAGATGAGTACCATGTTGCACATCAATGTGAAATGTTCAGCGAGCATGCCCCATGAGGTGCACGACAAAGCTTTACAGCAATGTTCCCAGGCTCGGGAGAGCTCGCTAGAATTGCAGGAGAAAGTGCATGCTGATGCTAACGTCACTAAAACCCAAGACAGGCTGCATGCTACCCTTGATGTGTCCCCTGGCCTCGGCTCTCAACCAGACACCGGCGGGAGCCATCAGAGGCGAGTGGGTCCCCAAGGAGACAGGAAAAAGTCATCTTCAGAAAACAGTGTGGTCAGCCTAGCTGGCCAGGCGCCTCATTTCTCCAGGCTGCTGTCCAATGTAACTGTCACGGAAGGTTCCCCGGTCACTTTGGAAGTGGAAGTAACAGGATTCCCAGAGCCTACACTGACATGGTGGGTAGCCTATAATGACAAGCCATAGACAGAAATAAATAACGGCTGAGAGTATCTCATTTTGTGTGGACTAACCTAGAGGTTCAGGGCTGGCTGACTAACCCTCAGGACACTCAACCCTGCATGCTTTGGTCTCACAGTACACCTCGACTTTCATTTAACTAAAAGCTTTGTAATGCCATGGGAGGGGGGAGTAACCATCTAACATAATGATTGAACACCACCACCAACACATACACACACACACACACACACACACACACACACCCCGCTCCAGAAGCCCTGGAAGTTGACTCTGTTTGGTTTTCTTTCCATTTAACATTCCTCATTTTTAATCATCGGGTCTTGAAATGCCAACCCTATTGTCTGCTTCTACATTGGAATGGCATTGTCCTAGCTTGACACCCTTCAGGGAATTGAAAAGCCTAAGACACCGTATATTTTTTTTTCTTCCCTTTTTTCGCTCATTTCATTTTCCCCCGACAGAACCGCGGGTACCTTTGTGATATTTGTTTTGCTAAGGGTCCTTTTAATAAATACCTTCAGTATAAAATATGGAAATACTTTTATAGCTGCTCTGGGTGCCTGATAATAAGCTTATTTTTGGAAAGTGATGTAATACCTGAGCTGTGAACAGTGTGACCTCACTCTAGAGACATGGTTGCCTTTGTGAAAGTAAACCGTAAAGCCAAAGGCTCTGAACCACTTGCTGTGAATAGCAAAGTCGTTCTAGCCTTTTCCATGGGACTTACTTCTAAACCTTCACAAAATTCTCATCCTGAGGCAAACTCAACTTGAGAGCAAACTAAGGAGGGTCGGTGAGTTTATACTGACAGGCTAAAATAAGTGTGCTATATTTTATTTATCAGAAATTTTCTGTCAGATTTGTTTTGGTTTTGCATGTCTCATTGATGGTACTTGACTTGTGAAGCAGATATCTAAAGAATTTAGGAGAAAATTTTGGCGCTCAAATAGTACAAGAATCTGCACTTATGTAAGTGCAGAAATTAGCACTTTTTTGTTTTGTTATTTTTGCAATTGCATGTTTTTTTACAAATAAAAATTTTTGTATTTATGAATTCAACAGTTATTTATTTCATAATTAAATACTAGTTCACCCCAAGGAAAGATGTTGTCTGAGGTGTTTCTTATTTTTCTCCATACAAACAAACAGCTCCATTAGTACACACCACTGAAGAACTGTGGCATATGTATTGTTAGAGGACTATTGCAAACTGTAAAACATAAAACCACTTTGCCATCAGATCTAGAGTTTTACCTAGTGAGCAGTTGACAGGCTATCAGGGTGTTGTGCCTTCCCGGGACACTCTGAAGATGCAAAAATATCAGTTAGGTAATGGGGACAAAAAACTGACTCTGGGAGCTGAACCAAGCATGAGGACCTGGTTTCATATTAAAAGTTGGATACAGTGACAGGCATCTGTAATCTCAGTCCTAGGGTGGCAGAGATAGACGCCGAATCAGTGAACTTCACGTTCTCTGGGGAGACCCTGACTCAGATGATCAAATATGGAACAGTAAAGGAAGGCACCAGCATCTGGCCTTGACACACATGCATACATACATGTACATACACACATGCATACATGCACATACACACATGCATACATACACATATACACATGCATACATACACATGCATATATGTGCAAACACACATGCCCACACAAATGCATATATTCCAGACATACAAAGAAAACTGACTTGGGTTTCCCATTTGGAAGCATTTACAAATAGATGTAGACTATGAGATATAAATTCTTTGCTATCTAAGATGATCCAGGTAAGTATTCATGTTCATGGAGAAATTTGAGATAGATCATTTATAGTCAAAGTGTAATGTCATGTCACAAATGCATTTTATAATGAGGAGTCATAGTCTTCTAATGAATTGACTTCACCAATAAAATGAGCTCCTTTCAGCAGGAGTGGGGTAAAGTCCCTCCTTTTACACTGTGTGTTTGTCCTGCTGGGAGGCTCTGGAAAATTAACACAAAGGGCCAACAAGCCTCACTGCCATGCCAAGGCCAAATGGGAGTCACGGGTGCTGCTAAAAGCTGCAGAGAGGATGAAGTAGGCTGGATATGCAAGTGCCACTTCACACTCTAGCTAACTGTTGCCACAAGGAAACGGTGACCCTAGATGACCAGACGGCCTGAGTTTTGTTGTTATGTATGTTTTGTTTTGTATGCGTGTTTTAAAGAATAACTGGATGTATGTATTTTCATCTATAATATTAACTGTTAAATATTATCACAGAACTTTAATAAACATGCTCTAAGTCAGTCGAGATAATTTTCTAGCTACAGGTTGATACACAGTCTCCTTGGTGTCTCCCATAGCTAAACAATCCCTGCTAATGCTAGGGTATACCACAGTGGGGATGGGCCTGATGGTCAGAGCAGTGAGAACTTGGGAATGAGGGAATCAACGAGTGACCCTGACTTAAAACCCACTCTCTACTTTAGGTTCAAGAAGGGCCAGAAACTGTGTGCAGATGGACACTTACAGGTCTTGCACAAGGACACAAAGCATTCGGTGTTCATTCCGAAGGTATGTGAGGCAGACGCTGGCCTCTATGTGGCCCAAGCCCAAAACTCTAGTGGCACCCTGTCTTCCAAAGCCATCCTCCATGTGACAGGTAACCATGGGCCACCAATTACGAGAATAAACTGGATTATGCTGTCTATCATCTATGTCAGTGTATCAGTAATATACTGGCTACTTACAAGGTAATGACGTGTTGACATCAATGGACATTGTTATGAGCCTAAAAGACAATATGATTGTTTATTTTCTCATGCATCACACAAAGCAACCCCCAACACACACACACACACACACACACACACACACACACACACACACACACATACACACACACGCACACACACACACACCAATTTATCTCCACTTTGACTAATCCCACTGCTAGGTGAAATAGTTGTATTTTCTCTACGATTTAACTTGGAAATCATACTTGGGAAACACGGAAAATTATGTACAGCGAGTAATGATATATTTTGTACTCTAGGAAAAAAAATTCTGTCTAATAAACTGATCTGTTTAAAGGCATGTGAATGCTCACATAGATCACAAGGATCATAGGGTTGTGACCTAATTTTTAAATCCAAATGTTTTTCATTTCTCTCTCACTGCACCCATAACCATCTCTTTGTAGGGCATTGCATCAAACTGAGGTTGTGATTCTCCTCTTTTTTTGCTTTTTCCAAGACAGGGTTTCTCTGTATAGCCCTGGCTGTCCTGGAACTCACTTTGTAGACCAGGCTGTCCTCGAACTCAGAAATCCGCCTGCCTCTGCCTCCCGAGTGCTGGGATTAAAGGCATGTGCTGCTACGCCTGGCTGAGGTTGTGATTCTCAATGTTGTATTAGCTCTCCATTAACTGTGCTTTTCGCATTTTGATCTTGTTTACTGAACAAACTTGACCTATGCTGTCTCAACATGCTCTACATTCCTACGTCTGAGGATGTCACTACCAATAACCATTCTTCACTATGGTCTCTTCGGCTTGATGTTGGAGAACAGACATGCCATCAGCTTCAAAATAGAGTCAACCTTTCTATTAGCTCTGTATGTCATGTCAAGATGGAATACAGGCTGCAGGAGGGGACCAGTTTTCCCCCTGCCCTTCCACTGCTGTGCATTGACCATCCTGTGCATAACTGTAGGCAGGTCCTACTGCATCTGATGTTGCTGCTGCTGCTGCTGAACACTGTGTAGCCCTTTACAAGGCATCTCAGTGCCTCCCTTTCCCATCTGGAAGAGGGGCTCATCTACCTCTTGACAACTGAGTTTTTATGTTATGTCCTGTGGTGATATGGTCAATGGAAAAGTACTCAGTGAAGACTCATTACAATGCTTGGTGTGGTTTGCCATCATGCTCCTCATTACCCATTAATTCCCTTTCAGATTCTGATCTTTTAGAATATTAAATGAAAAGAGTGCTGTTAATATGTAATTCCCAACTACTCCCTTGGGGGAGGGTAAGACTGATGTTCTATGAATTAGAGTTTAAATTCCTTTCTAACTTCTTAACAACTACATCCTTTTCAAAGGCTCTGGACAGTAACCTCTGGAGGATATAGTTAGGGTGTTTTAGGGGGAGTCTGGGTAAGAAAGAAGAAATCAAATCCAGCCTTCTTTTGTGCAATTATCACTGTAATATTGAAGAATGTTGTATGGCTTCCTAATACGAATTATTCAAAAGAATAACAGAGGCATTTGTTTTCATTTTAAACTTGGCCATGCTAAGGTAAAATCTTAAGTTGAAAGAATAATTTATTACAGAGTTTTGATGAAGGGAAGAAATTAATTATGTTGCTGGAAGACTGTCTACAAATAATCAAAATATTTAAATAGAATATATTTGATGTGATATTAAAAAGCTACTGAATGTTGTGGAAGATAAGAAACGTCTAGTCTAGTAAAAAATTGGCCTATTTTTTTCTCGTCCTGTGTATACAATTTAATTAAAAAATTGTAACTGTTTTCTTTCAAGTTTTGACAGAAAGCTATTAAAATCTTATATATTCGTCATCCTGAGGACCTCAATCTTTTCGCTCTCATCATTTTGTCCAATTTTAAGGTTTTCCATATCTGACCTAGCTGCTAATGGCCCATGTGGAAGCTAAACCATAAAAACTATTCACACCCAAAGGAGGCAAGCAGGTAACAAATTCCATCCTGTCACACTTTCTAACATGTATTAATTTGATGAGGTCTCTGTTCCAATGCCGTCATCCTGGTTGTATTTAGGTTTGAAGATTGCCAGAGCATGTGAATTGCAAGCTCACTTTACCTGTTTCGCTTCAGTTAATATTCTCCCTTCAGGGAGCCAAATGGTATAGACCTTCATCATGATGTATGACCCACTACAACCTGTAAAATCCCCTAAGATGCACATTTGTATGTGTGTATAAATTGAGCCCATGTATTGGAGAAAAATACTATGTGGGTATTCAAGATATAGTTCAAATAGCTTTGTAAATATCTCATCCATCTTGGGTATGAGTGAACTATTCATGCAGCTGCGAGGAATTCTAAGCTAGCTATAAGACTATTCTTCTATTAATTATAAAAAAAAAAAACAGCTTAAGTATGAATCTCCTTACTGATGGAGTTCCGATCTTTACTGAAGAGTTTTGTATATTGAAATTCCAGGCTGAAATTTGGCCACTGATGAATTGTCCACCTTGCAGTAACTAGCTTCCCACCCACGCCTAGAAGCACCCCCAAGGAAACTCCATGGGTCACACATACACAGAAAACGTGAAAAGGACAAAGGGGTTTGTTGGAAAGAACGGTTCCAGCAGCAGAGGAGGGCGGTGGCAGAGGGGACATGAAAATGACTAAAATCCATCATGTACGAACTCTCAACGAACTAAAATGGGGAAAAAATGTGAGAAAATTCGAGTAAGGCTTAAAATGAATTAAAGGTAAATACATAATTTATATCTATCCCCTTCTAGGACCTATTATAGGCAGTAATATAAACATATTTTCAAAAAGAAGATCAAAATGGAATGAAAGTAAAAATTATACATGTACTTAGCACACCAAAGGAAGGCAGAGACATGTGGTTTGGGTTGCTGGGAAGGGGAGAAGTCACTGTTGTTCTGATATTCCAATAAAAACCTATATTGACATTGGGTGTGGCTTTACACACTTAGTTCCAAAATAAATATACTATAAGAATTCTTATTTTGTGATGCTGGATTCTTTGTAACATGTAAAGCATTTGAAAATCCTGACTTCCAGTAGATTGCTGCCTGATTTCCCTCAGGCAGCGTGTAGTTCCATCACCACCTAGCTAACATCTCAACCTCCAATGTGCCCGTCCACTGTCCTCTCTTCCTTCCCAAAGTGACAGTTCCGACCTACAGATACTCTGTTGCTCTCTCCTTTTCCTAGACTCCTCTTTATTGGACTTCCTTTATTATTCTCTCCCCTGTCTTCCTGTGGCTTCATTTCTGCCTATCCCCTATCCTTATGAGACCCCCGAAAGACCTACCCAATCCAGTGCAGAATACCTGCCATGTGAAGTCACCTGGCATCTGGCCTGTGTCAAGCATCTTTATATACAGTGTAATAACCACTCATCTGAGCCTCTTAACAGACAGAGGATCCCTATCCACAGGGTCCAAAACAGCCCAGTTCATTATGTCCCCAATACCCATGACATACTTATGCTTAATAAGGACCTTCCAGATGAAAGATTGTCAGAAGTAAATAAAAATAAACCCAACTGGATTTTTCTTAAATCTTTTTAGAGGTGTTGTTGGGGATGTAAGGGTAGAATGGTTATTCTTCTATTGTATGGACATATCCATGGAGATTCAGGCTCTAGCTACGAATCTTCCAGAAATAATCCTCCTTAATCCATGAGACTTCTACAGGAAATTTTCACCCTGGAAGCTAGACCCTGACTGACACAAAAATAGATCATTGCGGGGTTAAAACAATAATGAAGGTGGAGTAAGGTGCAAGCTCATATTGTTTAAAACCCATTTTTAAAAAGGGTTTGTAAAATACCATGCGAGTCTGTATCACCTGACCTATCCAAAACCGTTTACTTCAGTAAAGTCCTTCAGCCATTTCGGTGTGTTTAGTGAATGTGGTGTTGGGGATCAAATCCAGGCCATCTTCAGGATAGATAAACACTCAGTCACTGTGCTGCACTCCCAGCCTTTTATAGCAAGATAGAGTAAGGGATTAATCACTGTTGGATCTGCCTGCCTCCTTCCTCTCAGTCACTGAATCCAGCCCAAAGTAGGGTATGCATCCTCCTTCTGAATACCACATAAACGGTCAATGTGGTAACTGTGGTAAGGGTTCCATAATCTCACAGTCAACAATTCTTGTTTGATATTAGTAGTTCACACATACTCATAAAAGCAACAAGAGCTAAAACCCATAGATTATTTGAATTCTGAATAAAGGAAGGCAAGGCTACGAGGCCTTGCCCCACTTTGAGTTGACCTTTATTGATGAAAATGCTTTGCTGAAAACGACCTTCTGGGGACTTTGACATTTCTGTTGTCCATCAGGTTTTCAGGTGTGGCCGTGAAGTAAGTTATTTGAAGCGAATTAAACCTCTTCTTCACAGGATGCCGTGATGTGGTGCCTGTTAGTGAAATGCCAAAGCATGACCGGCTGTTTTCCATTTATAATGAGCAGAACATTGAGCTGCGTCAGAGGTGCTGGAGATTTGCATTCACTAAATGAAACAGTGTATCGCTTAAAGCAATAACAAATCATTTTCTCTGCTCGCCTAGCAGGCGATGAGATTTGAATGCTGCCTGCTGTGCACCGATTCACCCTAGACGCAAAAGGCACAGAGCTGTCTGTCGTTTGGCTTTTCCCATTCGTCTCCACACTGTTTTTGTATGAGCCCGAGTTTCGATGACATCACAAACCACCTGAGCACCAGTGGTGGGTGCTGGATGTGTGACACTCCTCCCAGTGAAGTCTTTGAGGCAGGATTATGAAATCTGGATTTCAACCAGGTGACTACATTGCCTGGCCTGCAGGTTAAAGGGCCAGTCTGGCTGCTGAGTTGAAATCTAGGTTTCTTGACCCTATCTCAAAACAGTAACGTAGGAAAATAAAACCTGAGGAATACCTCTAGCATTGACCTTCATACCCTTCCACCATATGGGTGCACACACAAAAGAAAAAGAAACACACACACACACACACACGAGAGAGAGAGAGAGAGAGAGAGAGAGAGAGAGAGAGAGAGAGACCATGGCAGACAAAGAGATAGAGGATACCCACAGAGGGAAAGCCCCTGTGTCAGCAGAGGCTGAACTAGATATCTGTGTCTGTTGCAAGCCATGAGTCCCTAGAGATTGTACACAGTAGAAGCTGACAGAAGGTGGGTATGTTCTTCCCTAGAGACCAAGACAGAGCTTGCTCTTGCTAATTTGTACTTTGTTCTTTTGAGTCTTTAGCCTTCGAAACTATAGCATGAAGTTGTTTTAAGCTACATGGCTTGTGGTATTTTGTTATAGTAACCTCAGGATTTGGATAGGGGTTAAGCTCATGTTGGTCCATTTCAGTCAGTCAACAACCTTTTACTGTTTTGGTAATCTTTACCCTAAGGCAACCATGGTGCTATAAAAGCTCTAGGAAAAAGAAAGAACTTCCAGGCATGGAATTACCACTTGTCATTTGTGTGTGTGTGTGTGTGTGTGTGTGTGTGCGCGCGCGCGCAAGAAAAAAAAAGGAAACAAAGGCAGAGAATATACAGTCAAAGTAAGAGTGGGAAGTGGGCTCTCTAGTAGGAGAAGCAATAGGAAAATGTGGTTATAAATGTAACCAAAACAGGACTGTGCAGGGAGTCTAGGAGGGAGATGAGGGAGCAGAGGAGAGTCTAGGAAATAACACGGTTAACAAACATAATATATAGAGACTAGCTCAAACAACATTGCCTGCTTGCTTCATTGACACATAAAGTCATCAATCCAGCTTCTGCAGAATATACACTCTTGTTGTACTCTCATGGAGCATTTTCCAAGATAGACTACAGCCTTGGCTATATGTTATATTTAAGTAAATATAATAATAATAATAATAATAACAATAATAATAAAGTGAAGCATTGGTAGAGGGGGAAAAACAGTCTTTAGAGGGAAGTTCGTAATATTACAAGTGTATACTAGAAAAGAAAATATCCACAAAAGAAAAAAAAATGACCAAAGGAGCTATACAAAGATATATGTAAGAAATGAGTATTAGGATATATAATCAATGACACTGAAAATAATAAAATACAGAAAACCAATGAATTCAGATATTGTTCTTGGAGGGCTGGCGAGATGGCTCAGTGGGTAAGAGCACTCAGCACTGACTGCTTTTCCGAAGGTCCTGAGTTCAAATCCCAGCAACCACATGGTGGCTCATAACCACCTGTAATCCCGTAATGAGATCTGACACCCTCTTCTGGCGCATCTGAAGACAGCTACGGTGTACTTATGTATAATAATAAATAAATCTTTTAAAAATGACAAAGATTGTTCTTGGAGACCAATAAAAACAAAACTACATCTCTAGCCAAGTGTAATTTTGACTTTTCTTGTTGCTTTAACAAAATACCTACCAGAAGTGATATAAGGAAGAGTGAGTTTGGGCTCAGTTTGGAGACAGAGCCCACCATAGCTCGGGCATGGGAGGGAGATGGTCACGTGGTCTGCAGTCTGGAGCATTGGGATGCATGCTGGTACTCTACTCAGTTTCTCCTTTGTGTCCTACATCCTCACCCGTGGAACATTGCCATCTACATTCAACTCTCAGCTACACTTCTCTGAAAATGTCGCTAAGATACATCCAAAGATGTGCCCTTGGTATTACTAAATCAGTTCAAGTTGCTAGCATTAACTGTCACACCAGCTTAACCAAGAAAGGGGAAAGAACAAAATACCACTATCAGAGATGGGTGACCACTCTAAATCCATGGGTCAAGAGAATAAGAGAAGTTGTTAGCAACTGGATGGTCATGGCCTTCATGACTAAGATGAATCAGGTCAATTCTTGAGTGAAATAAACTAGTAAACTTACCCCAGGCAGAAATAGAAAACCTGAGAGCCTTATAGCTATTGCAGAAACTAAATCTGTCATAATAATATATCTCAAGGACCATATAATTTTACTGATAAGGCAACCAAATGCTTAGGGAAAAATAATATGAATTATCCATAACCTTTTCTAAGAAAGAGAAACAGAATTATTGTCAACTCATCCTATGAATTCAGAATTATCCTGATAGTAAAGCCAGATAAATATTTATATACAAGAAAGAAAAACTGCATACCAAAGCCAATAAGATATTATACACTAAGGAGATAGATAGATAGATAGATAGATAGATAGAGATATACATCACATTCAAATAAAAGATCAATGACTTTACTTCATCCACAGGCGGACAACAATAGAAATATCATAGAATGCTAATTAATGGAGAAATATTCTCCAGGATCATGATCATGTTATAAAACTCTCAAAAACAAACAAACAAACAAACAAACAAACAAAAACAAAAAAAAGAGCAATAGAGAAAACAACTTCACAGAGAACACCTACAGAAGGCATCAAGCAGCTTTCTGTTTGGTGGCAAAGGCCTAGATACCTTCCCTGAAGTTTGAGAACAAAGCAAGATGTTTCTTCCCGTCACTGGAAGCCGCAGCTAGTGAGGCTAACACAAATAGAAGTTAGAGAGATTGGGAAAGAAGTGAAACAACTTTATTTGTGGATATCATAATTCTTTCTGTAGAAAGTTCTGAAGGATCTAGCAAAACGCTCTTGGGCTAGTGAGGATAGCCAGGTCATGAAGAGCAGATGGCCCGCAGTGGGGGCATCCGGGAGACACCCAGGAGCCAGGGGCTATCTATAAAAGAACCGCGGTGAACAAGGCGTTTTCAGAGACCCCGGCAAAGGTGGGCAACGTGGATCTTTACTTCTTTTGCTACAGACGCCACAGAAAATCGAAATCAAGTTGTAGCTTTCCTTGCTTGCTTTTCCTCCCAGTTGCCTGTGATGTATGCCTTGGCCTTGAGGGAGATAAATTAGCCACAGAAGGCGATGTTCATCAGAACAAGAGGATGCTTGATGGAAAGCAAGAATCAAATTTGGTCATTTTTGCCAGCCATTGTCACTATCAAAAGAACCAAGGGGAAATTTTTAGAAAAACTAGGAAGCCTAGTTAGGGCTTCCCATCTGGTGTGAAATTATAGTCAGAGTATTGTAGACATCAGCTTTCCCCAACAATTAATAATCATAGCAGAAGAAAAGCCTTTTGGACTCAGAAGTCACTTCACAGAGGGATGACTTGTCAGCGCCTAAGCTGCAGCAGGGAGTGAATGGCTGTAGCTCTGCGGGCAAGTACTTTCCTAGCAGAGACAATGGGAACATGCTGATAATATATTCCTAAGTCTTTTTATTAGAAACCTATGTTAAAATACACCACCCATTTTATTATGCTTTAAATGGCCATGTTTCATAGAGTCATAACTCGGCCTGTTAATTAAGACTACAAATGACTACTTTGGCAATTATAGTTAAGTAAAAACTTTTCAATGGAGCTAATTATTTTGCATTATCTGAAAGTTAAATGTAAGTGCTTTCTTCTTTTCTATTACACAGGTCCTTGAAGGTAATTTTGGCCTGCATTATAAGTCATTTGTCTAAACTAGGACAGCACTGTTCTTTGTCATTTAAAGGACAATTCGTGGATGAAGCACAGAAGCCCAGAAATCAACTGGAGTTTTCAAAGGCTTTGTTCACATAACCAAACACACAGCAGAGCTCTGTGAAGTCCCACCAAGGACCTGGAAACAAGTTCTAATAATGTGCAATCAAATACTTATTCTAGACATTGCTCAAATCCATAGCAACACATTGCATAATCACACGAATACTGGTTTGTCACTACAATTCAAAATGGATCATGAGGAACAGGTTCTGTGACTTATATCGCTAATCCCAGCACACAGGAGCAGACAGAGGCAGGAGGCTCATAAGTTTGAGGCCAGCCTGGACTACACAGGGAGTTTGAGGCTAAGGTGAGCTATATATTAAGACCCTGCCTCTTAAATAAATAAGAAAGGAAAGACTGGGGAAGTTTAGTTGCAGAATCCTTTCTTAGGGTTCATTCCCAGGAGAAAGGGAAAAGAAGAAGAAACAGAGAGAGGGAGGGGAAGGAGAAGGAAAGAGAGAGAAGGAGGAGGAGTTAGAAAAAAACCATCTCATAGAGAATCTCAAAATGGGAACGTCTGTGTGGTCTCCTTAAATATGAGGAATTATTCTAATCAGCTTTACCACTGTTAGGCAGCAGCTATATCTGGCTTGCACCAGCACCGCCTGTGAATGAGTAAGAGCTATTCTGTTTGGTTTCCTTTCATTGGCAGAGCTGGGGATGGAATTCAGGGCTTTGCAATGTGAGGCGGGTGTTTTATCGTTGAGCTATCTCTGTAAAATCCATTTTGGATATTGGTGAAACAGTTCTCTCACTCTCTCTCCCCTGTGCGTGTGCGTGTGAGTGTGTGTGTGTATTGTAGTAGGGGTTCTTGTCTGTGTGAATTTAGTAACTCACCAAAAGGCCAGGTGATGTATGATGTAATAAATCAGAAAGCACCTCATGTTGACAGCCCCTCCATCCTGAGCAACTGGGAGCCAACAGTTAAAGAAAAATGGTCTTGGAGGGTTATTTACATTTTTCTATGCTATAGATAAAATATTCAGAACACTCTAGTGTTTAAAATGGATGTTTGAAAACTGGTGTGTTTCAAACAAGATCTCCAGTCAGCTGTTGGGATGGGGGAACCCTAAAATATGTGCACACATGTATCAACTCTAAATATAAGTCCATTTAAATTCTTCATAAACAGATATTCAAAGGGGATTACTTCCAACTAGAACATAAATGTTACTTTTATTTCAAACCAAGAACGATGTCATAAATCTTGGTTGAGACCGAGCTGTTGGGTTTTTTTTTTTTAATTCATTTGACTATTGTGTTTGAATTTTTCTTAAGTAATGAATATAAATCCCTTAAAAATATTTTCCAGGTCACTTCTCACAGTGCACTGTTCATAATGCATATGTGATCCTTTTAGCATTTATCTCTTGTTTATCGCTAATGGGCCATATGGGTGATGTAGTGTGTATCTATTAATTGTCTAGAAACAAAGGATTCACTCACCTGGCTTTAGCTTTAGTGGGAGTTCTTTAAAATGTAATTTAGCATTCATTTCCTATAGGGATAATAACTCATTTGCTGAACTTATTCAACATTTGGCAGATAAGAGATCTTTATTCATTTTTTGCAAGCTTTTTCTTAAAATTTATTGTGTGGAGGCAAGAGAGCCACTTTTAAGAGCCAGTTCTACCTTTGTGTCACGTAGATCCTGGGGACTGAACTGATGTTCTCAGCCTTGGAGGCAAGGGCCCTCAGCCATGAGTAGCCTTGCCAGGCCAGATGTTTGTTCTTGTATGATTGTTGACTCACAAGTGCCCTTAATAATGCAATTGCTAATCTGGGAATAAGAGAGCATAGCTGGAAATCCAGCAGTTGGGATTTTGAGATGGGAGGATGGCAACAGGTTTGAGCCTGGCTTAGGCTACCTAGAGGATGCCATCTCAATAAACAAAAATAAGACAAAATGAGAGGCCATGCTTGCTCCAGCTCAGCAGGAACATCATCATGGCAGATGATCTTTGCTATTAACCATGCTTTGAGGAAGAATAACCTGATTCATGGCAATAGGCAAAGCGAGTGAGGACAGCATCTAACGTGAAAGGCACTCAATTCTTGGTGTGGTATCTCCAGTCTCCAGGCATGGACACAATGGAACATGGGCCTTCTTCTGCTAGTCAGAAGCCAGTCAGGTTGGTCCCTATGCAGTGCAAAATCTTTATGGCTACTCTAGTAATATACAAATTTGAAGTCAGAGTACAGTTGATATTTGAGTTTTATAACATTGACTATATACCCTATTGGAGATGAATTATGACCAAGTTTCATTTTTATTCTACTTCCTTTATTAAGGATATCCTTATCTAATACAGAATTGCCATTTAGACACAAAGTGGTTGAGATACAACATCCTCTGTTTCTGTTGCCTTAAAGCACGTGCTTCTTGCATTTTGTGAATTGGGTAAAAATGGGCAATTTTTGAGGTTGTCAAATTATGAGTGCTCATTAAAAGGTAGAATGTTGATTTTTTAAAAGTGTATTTAAGCTTTTAAAGAGATTAAAGAGGTGTGTATTCATGTATGTTCAGTGTATGTGAGTGTGCATGTGCGTGTGTATGTGTATGTGTGTGTATATGTGTGTGTGTGAGTATGCATGCACATGCGTGAGGTCAACTTCAGGTGGTGTTCCCTCTCAGGCACCATCCACCTTGTTTTCTGAGACAACATCTCTCATTAGAACCAAAAACTTGCCAAGTATACCGGCTGGCCACTGGGCCCCAGGAAATCTCCCATCTCCACCACTGTGCTGGGGTTCTAAGTACAGCCTCACGCGCCTGGAGTCTTTACATGGATTCTAGAGATTGAACTCAGGTCCTCATGTGAAGTCCTCATACTTGCGTGGCAAGCATTTTACTGGCTAAGTCATCTCCCCAGCCCATATGTAAGCCTTGTCAGTCTGGTATTAATACAGAAATGAACACTTGGTGATAGAAATGCACCATCTTGAAATGTTACTATTGGGTAATCAAAGACCTGGGACAGGAGATCCCTAGACAACTAAAGCCTCTGGCTCCTCATTCTTCACCTAGGAATGATAATGTGGATTAAACCATCCCTAAAACCCACTCCTAACTCTTCTGGATGCTAATGGGCATTAAATACACAGTGTGTTCTTGCCCTCCCCAACCCACTAGAACAGGAAAGTTTTCCAAGGACTTGATGCTTAGATTTAAATGATTAGAGTCCAGCCAAAATACAGAATAATTTTTTAATTGGATATTTTATTTACATTTCAAATGTTATCCCCTTTCCTTGTTTCCCCTCTGCAAACCCTCTATCCCATCCCACCCTTACCCTGCTTTTATGAGGGTTCTCCCCTACCCACCTACCCACTCCTATCTCATCGCCCTAACATTTCTCTAAACTGTGGCATCAAGCCTTCACAGGACCAAGGGCCTCCCCTCCCACTGATGTCAGATAAGGCTCCTTGAGCTCCTTTAGTCCTTCCCCTAACTCAGAATAAAATTTAAAGAAATTTTTTAGTTAGCAGAAGAAAATAAGAGGAGGTTCTCTGCTGGGAATAGTATCCTCTGAGGGTCATTAAAAATGTTCTTTGCTCAATGGAGAGGTGTGTGTGTGTATGTGTGTGTGTGTGTGTGTGTGTGTGTGTGTGTTTGTGAGCATGTTCGTGCATACCCCCAAATAGTGCCAGATGAAGAGGTGGTATGTGCAAATACAAACAGGCTCAAAATTACACTCCCAAAGCCACAGCCCCTAGATTTTTAATACAACAATGCTACTGATATCCTATTGCTTTGAATGATAACACAATTGGGGCATCATAGCTAATAGTAAACTAAAATTTATCACTATGGAAATTAACCCAAATCTTGTCCTTCTCTAGAGAAACACCCCACCACCACCAGTTGAACATTCTGGTTCTGTGTAATAGTTATGAAAATTCACAGTGGTATAATTGAACACAAAACATAAAAACCATGTTAACACATAGATTCATGAAGGGCTTTGTGGATGCAGAACTGTCGAAGACTGAGGTCCTGGACACATAGCCACCAACCTGTCTGTCTATCTAGGGCTTTGAAGAAAAGTTAAGTTTCAGGCCATTAAAAAAAAATACTAGCTTTTATTATACTAAAATGGAATCAGTAAATTTTTCTTTGCTTTTGGAAGAAACTTTTACATTTATAATGCTTTCTTCAAAATGTCTCATATAAACTAATGCTTTCTAAAATTGTTTTATCTTCCCTTTGATGCACTTTAGATCTCTTTTTTCAAGAAAGAACTGTGAAGTCGCCATTTAAACTGAAACATTTTTAAAAGCCTATCTCCCTACCATAGCTAGAATAATGACAAACAGACCAGAGTTCACAATATCTTTCCAAATTAAACTTCAGGCCTGGGTAAACATATTGTGTGAAACTCAGATGTTATTTATATTGTTGTTTTCATAGGAAGAGAAGCCACGTTTAACTATAGACCCAGATATGAATGGGAAAGGTGAGTTTGTAAAGTGCAGGTTCTGGTGGCCAGAGCCACAGGGACTCTGCAAGTGAAGGGTCCAGATTCTTGTCTGACTGACCCAGCCCCTCCCACTTCATTCTCCACCAGTGCAGCCAGACTAAAGGAAGTGAGAAGCCAGAGCCCAGCCACAGAGGACTGTCAAGTAAGAAGGATAAAGATAGTGCTGTCAGCTCCCAGAAACACCAGGTCTCAAAGTGAGCCAGAGGTCGGAGCACAGCTCTCGCTTCCAACAGAAAACAGCCCCATCAACCTAGTCTTCTGGCCATATGTAGAACAGAAACAGCAGTAAATGATGCCTTCCTGGTAGCTACGGATCAGCCAATCACAGAGAGGTATCAGCTATGGTACTTACTCACTCGGAAGTTTAATAAATGCATGCAACCAATACATTCATAGAATGCTTTTCCAAAGTTTTGACCTGTGTATGCAAAGACTAGAAAGCATACATATACAGTATAAAAATCTATTTTGCATATGTATTTTTTTTTATGGTGAAGATGTCTGATTATTTACAAGAATTATTGAAAGGTGAGGAAAATGCAGTGTTTGTGACTAGCCTTATAAGCCAGGGCTCCCCAGTCCTGGCATGGATGGCATGTGGGGCTACAGGATTCTTCACTGTGCAGGCTGTTCTATGCACTGGAGGATGATCAGCAGCACCCAGGGCTCCACACGTCACATGGCTGTGTTGTCTCCTCCCTCAGTGGAAACAGTGTAGAAGACCTTCACTTAGGACACCTTTCCAGAAAACTATCTGAAGGATACATGCTAGCATCGACTTGGTCAGGACCAACAGTCACTATTCTGTAAAATTTAGACAGTAAAATCCAACAATCCCTGTCTCATTCACAAAGCAATCTTCCTCTGCCTTCTCTTCCTCCTCCTCTTCCTCTTCTTCCCTTCCCTCTTCCCCTTTCTCTCCTTACTGCTGCTAGAATACTAGCTAGATTCATTTCATTTGAACAGACTTGTTGGGAAAGTTACATTTCTGACATTCTCCTGCAAAATTATGTTTACAATTGAAATCATTAAACAAATGCCAACAAAATTCAACAGCTGGAAGTGTACGTCTTCCTAGGATTTTATAGGAGGAAATGTGAAGTGTGTGTGTATACACACACACACACACACACATATATATATGCACACACACACACACACACACACACACACATACATACATTTTGACAAAAGGGGGCAAGTAATGTTCTAAAAGTCTCCAGAATTAATTTTGTGTGTATTCTATGGTCTCCAGAAATACTGCCTTTTCTGCCTAGACATGCTTGGTTTCATCCACTACGAAAAGCAATAATTTAACAACTTAAAAACTTGTTGGGAGCAGGGCATGGTGGTGCACTACTTTAATCCCTGCACTCAGGAGGCAGAGGCAGGCCAATCTCTGAGTTCAAGACCAGCCTGGTGTACAGAGTGAGTTCCAGGACAGCCAGAGCTATACAGAGAAACCCTGTCTCGAAAAAAAAAAAAAAAAGAAAAGAAAAAACAAACAACCAAACACCAAACAAAGAAACGCCCCCCCCCCCCAATAAAACAACAGAAGGAACTTGTTTGGACCTTTTCTTTTTGTTATATGATGAAAGTAGAATTTCATACAGTGACAATACTTAGGAGTCTTGATAGAAAGTAACTTTTACAAATTTTGCTTTTGTTTCATTTTTCCCCCACAAATTTAGCTTTTGATTTTTTAGCCAAGTCACTACATATTAGTATTAATAAATTCTAGGAAGAAGAAAACTGATTTTGTTTATTCATACTTCTTAGAATAAGCACTGAAAATGTGGAGTCAGTGTCTTAGATTGGCATTTTTTAAATTTAGTACAAGGCAAAATTCCAGAATTTCACAAGTGTGAACTTGTGACCTGCAGGAATAAAGGTTTATTCCACACCACACCATGACTGACGTTCAGAGCCATCATGGCTGGGTTCCAAGATGACTTCCAAGATAAAGGTTAAAGTATGTCATGTGGTTTGCCTTTGTTTTCAGAGAATATATATTGTACTTCTACAATTGTTTGCATTTGCCTCCCTCAGTTAAGATTCAGCACTTTGAAGATGACTCATTGGTGAGATTACACATAATAGCCATAGAAACACAGCGTGAAGATTCCTGCTTCCTGGAAACACTTCCGTCCTGAGAATAAGAGACAATAATTTGCAAACAGCAGTGTTAGGCCATGTTCTCAGGTACACCAGAGATGAATAAAGAGAATACCAATTCACAAGATACTACATGCTTTTCTCTCAAAGCAAGCAAGCAGTGTCACGTTTCAGAACAGAATTTATACCTGAGAAGCCAACAGCCATAGCAAACGGGTTAAGGCAAGAACTGGAGGCCAGCTAAGTGAAAGACCAGGAGCAAACAGCCTGCGCAAAGGCTGGCTCTAAGTGTTTGTTTCACATGTAGATTTAGCCACACCCCATAGAAGGACTGTACACCTTTTAGCCTTTTATTTTGTTAGCACACATTGATTGCACAAAACATAGTGACTTTTTTATACAAACATGTAACATACTTTGGTCATGCTCACACCACATTATCTTTGTAGCCTCTTTCAGATAATGTATGTGTTCATGTGTGTACACCTATGCGCATGTGGAGGCCTGAGGTCAGCATTGAGAACATTCATCAATCACTCTCCACCTGGGTTTTTGAGACAGAGTCTTCCACTGAACCTGGAACTCACTAATTCTGCTAGACTGGCTGCCTCCCCAGGGGGTGGGGGCTCTTCATGTCTCTGCTTCCCCTTTTCTGAGGTCTGTTTCTCCAAACCAGGTTGTTTTGTTTTGTTTTGTTTTTAACTAGTTGCTAGGCATCAAACTAGGTCCACATGCTAGTACAGCAAGCTTTCTACTGACTGATCCATCTCTTCAGCACCAACATTAAAACTTTAAACACACAAACAACATTTGTGAATGATCCAAAATCCCACCTGTCTTAGTCAGGGTTTCTATTCCCGCACCAACATCATGACCAAGAAGCAAGCTGGGGAGGAAAGGGTTTATTCAGCTTACATTTCCACACTGCTGTTATCACCAAAGGAAGTCAGGACTGGAACTCAAGCAGGTCAGGAAGCAGGAGCTGATGCAGAAGCCATGGAGGGATGTTCTTTACTGGCTTGCTTCCCCTGGCTTGCTCAGCTTTCTCTCTTATAAAACCAAGACTACCAGCCCAGAGATGGCACCACCCATAAGGGACCTTTCCCCCTTGATCACTAATTGAGAAAATGCTCCACAGCTGGATCTCATGGAGGCATTTCCCCAACTGAAGCTCCTTTCTCTGTGATAACTCCAGCTTGTGTAAAGTTGACACAAAATTAGCCAGTACACCATCTCTCATTTATTATGCCACAGATTTTAATCTGTTCCTAGGAAGGTATTATAAAAATGAATGAATGAATGAATGAATGAATGAATGAAACCACTCTTATTTACCCAGAGAGCCAAATCTAAAGTTACTGTTCTGGCTTTATTTTTTTCACTCTCTTCCCAGAGTGACATACATACTAATTATTCTATGATACTCACTATTTTGGTCGAAAAATAGTCCAGAATGGTCCTATTGAGAATGGCTAAGATCCAGAGCAATGACGATGCCACGTGTCAAGGATGTGGCCCCATGGGAACCCTCACTTGTCAAGGCAATGCAAAAATGGTGCAGCCACTTTGCAAGATGATTTGGCCTTTCTCTACAAATTAGACACTACTAGCAAGCCAAGGTACTTATTCCCATGAGTAGAAAACCTCAGACCACACAGGAAAAACCAATAGCAGTTTTAATCATAATCACTCAGATGTTAATGTCACCAAGATGTCCTCCAGTGTGTACATGGGACTGTATTACACCCAAACCTTAGAATATTCAACAGTAAATAGAAACGAACTGCCAAGCCATGGAAATACATAGACTAATTTTAAATGCATATTGCTGAGCTTAAAACAAATGCTCATTTGAAAAGGCTGCAGACCATATGGCTCCAACTGCAGTATCGTCTGGGAAGGCAGAATGTGGAGGGAGGAAATAAAAACAAACGTGCTCGCCAGGGGCTGGGGAGGAACATGGAAGTGAGTATGGAGACTTCAGAAGATTTTTAGAGCAGCAGGATTGTTACATATGATACTGTAATTGTGACCACATGCCATCACATACATTGGTTGCAACCCAAAGGATGAACGTCAGAAGAATGCTGATAATACAAAACTCCAGGCTTCAGTGAACAATGTATCAGCTTCAGTCCATCCCTCGAGACAAATGCAACACGTTTAAATGTAATTCACTAATGTTAATTGGAGAAGCTAGAGGGACTGCGGTGCTCTGAATAGGAATAGCTCCCTAGGCTCATAGATTTGAATGCTAAATTGTTAGGGAGTGGAGCTATTTAACAGGGATTAGATGTAGTCTCCCTTGGAATAGGTGTGGCCTTGTTGGAGGAAATGTGTCATCACTGGGGGTGGGCTTTGCTGTTTCAAATGCTCAAGCCAGACCGAGTATGTCAGTTTCCTGCTAATCTGGATGTAGAACTCTCGGCTACCCCTCCAGCAACATGTCTGCCTGTGTGTCGCCATGCTTCCCAACATGCTGACATTGGACTAAAATTCTGAACTGTAAGCCAGCACCAATTAAATGTCTTTCTTTGTAAGACTTTCTGTGGTCATGGTGACTCTTCACAGCAACACAGCACCGACTAAGACGGAGCTCAGAGGAGTTAGAGCACAGAGAGTTCTGCTCACCCGATTCCCGGAAACCTAAATTTGTTCTAAAAAGGTGAAGAGTCCCCATTTCTCAGTGAGTCAGAACAAAATAGCAACAAATGTTTGAAGTGATTAAAAAAATATAAGAAACCTAACCAAATTTTGGTTGTTAAGACTAAAATAAAGTAGTTAAAAGTTGTAAAGATCTCTTAGAAGATTCTTCGTTGATATTCTATTCTGGCTTGAGTGACATACTGCCTCATTATGGAGACCTTAACAATCTGTCTCCCATATGAGAACAATTCATATAGCACCCCTATCCTCATTTTCCAGTTCTGGATCTACCTCTGTTAACTACTACAGGTTGCAGAGTGCTACCACCCACTGACTCTTGTGGGACTTTATGGAACTAGCCTTGGTTCATTTGGGTCTTATTTCATCTCAAGAGCCAATTCCAGTGCGGCTTGGAAGCCTCCATATGCCTTCAGAGCTTCGTTCTTCAAACATCTCTATCACGTAGTAGTGAGCTCCTACCCCTCTCACCTTCAACATGGAGGGCAAGCTAAGCAATGAAGGAGAATGTCACTCACCCATCACAGTGAAAATGTGGCCCGGTCATAGGTCACTGTGAGGAAATGGGTGACATGCCCATCCAAGCCTTGAAGAGTCCTCCTCCTTCTGCCCTTTCTGCTCTCTGCCCTCCACAAAGGACTTTATAGGCTGCTGTACCACATAACTTAGCGGGAGATGCTCGAACATTGGCAGTGTGACACATTCCATCCCTGTTTGCACTAGTTTCTGAACTGTGCACTTTCCTGCTGCGGTTTGAGATTTCAATCACAGACTCTGGATTCTCCCATGTGCTCAGCACTTGTAGGTGAATTTTGCAACATCTCAGTTTTGCCCACATCAGGGGCTATCTTTCCTCCAGCTGCCCTTTCCCCTTAGCTCAGAAAATAAGCATAAACAGCACCCCAGTTGCTTTGAATGAGATACCCTAGACTCATCCTTATATTCATTTCTTTTACATGAACCATCTTAAACCACAAAATATCACGCACACACACACACACACACATACACACAGAGTATTTGTTAATTACTTTTTATTAAGTAGAGTTTATGTTCTTGCTTTATTTTTAAATTCTGTAAATGATTTTGGACACATTTTTTTTTTTCATAGTAAAAGTAGGACAGGCTCACAGTACAAACTCAAACATCTGGATATGATAGATACATGATAGGTTTTTACCACGGTCCAAAGAGTCTGTTGCTTTCCTATTGAAGATTGTAGCCCAGTAGGAGAATCAGATAATAATGAGAACAACAAAACAAACATCAGGCAAGTAAAAGTCTAAGTAAGGGACAGTTGTGATTGAAGATATACTACCTGCATATCATTCTGCAACTTGTTTCTCACACACTATCATGGCTGTCTTTTCTAGGACAAAACATGGGTCTAACACATGATTCCTTATTGCTAGATAATAGTCATATCATGACTATACCACAAGTCATTTGGCCACTTTCCGCTTCCTTAACATTTAAGTTGTCAAGTGTTTTCCACTTCAAACAATGTTAAAATACATATATTTGTATCTTACCTTCACAAGGTGAGGCCATCAATTATTTACTAACAAATGCACTATATTCTCAAGTCTTCTTGTTTGGGGGCATATCACACATCCAAAAGTCAGTTACTTGTGGAATCCAGGGTTTCCTTTGTAGATGAATGCTAGGAGTTACTTAAGAAAGTTTCATTTACCTGCAAGGTTCTACAATGTTTTTTTTTTTTTGGGGGGGGGGGTCCTCTGTATAGCCCTGGCTGTCCTGAAACTCACTCTGTAGACCAGGATGGCCTCGGACTCAGAAATCTGCCTGCCTTTGCCTCCCAAGTGCTGGGACTAAAGGGGTGCACCACCACTGCCCAGCCACAATGTTTTCTTATATGTTAGTGAAATGTTTTATTATTCCTTTTCTACTTTAGAGGTTTATTCCACATTGTTTGAGATATTTCCTTCTTCTGAATAAACATTTGTTTGCACAGGTCAGTAATCCCAACTACTTGGGAGGCCCAAGCAGGAGGATTATTAGTTCAAGGCTGCTTGAAGAACTTAATAAGATTCCATCTCAAAATAATAAAAAACAAACAATAGATTGGGGCTGTAACTTAGTTTCGAGTGTTTGATCCCCAGCACATGCACCCCAAAATAACTGGCCTCCTTAGCTGAACTGTAAACTAAGTCATCCTATGCTAACTCCTCAGAGTATCTTGCATCAATTTCTTAGAACAGATTTGCTACTTTTTATACTACCGTGTCCAGTGGTTTGATTGCCATGGTCTCATTGAAGGTTATAATTTGTAGCAAGTCCGATTCCTTTTTCCAGTTGCTTTTCTTTTGTAAGAGATTCCTAGTATCTGTTGTCTTGGTGCATAAAGTCTCTGTTGGTGGACAGCTAGGTTGTTTCCCACTTAAATTTCCTATTACAACTTCCCTGAACATGGTTTTCCTTCTCTGGGGCACAAAAGAGAGGAGCAAGGCTGGAGGTCTGCGGTGGAGTTTAAAGTGTCCCTCATAAGCTTGAGAACTGGGGTCCAAACCCCAATCCCCATGCCCAAAAGCAGAGCTTGGTTGCGCACACTAGTCATCCCAGCACCGGGCGAGTGGAGTCAGGAGGGTCTCTGGGGCTCTGTGGTCAGGAAGCCTCGCTTTGCATTATTCTCAAGTCAGTTACACACTCACGCAAAGAACAGCAATTCTGCACATTGCTGTCTCCCTGATTTAATCTAAGCTTACCTAGCAGAGAGGAATGGGACTAGCTTCCCCACGTGTGCTGTATCATAGCACAATCTCACATTCACGCTTCCCCCAAATTAGCTGCTGTAACTATAGTGCCATTCACAAGATCTCAAACTCTCAAGTGCCAAGATCTCTGATGTCAACAACTTGTACCTGGGGTAAGCTTATTCCCGACTAGCTTACAAATAAATTAGACTCAGGCTATGGTTATTTCATTTGGCTGTTACAATTCCAGGGGGGGTCACCCCTAATCTACTCTTCTAACTGCAAGTCCGGCTACCTCCCCAGTGGTGTACCCCAGATACTCACTGTCTCTCCTGGCCACAGGCTCATGGTCCATCTCCCCTCATGGTGGCTGGCTTCCTCCTCCTTCTCCTTCTTCCTCTTTCCTCCTGGTGTCTCCTCCTCCAACCAGGTTATTTCTTACCCACCCACCTCTAATCCCTCCAGTAATTGACTGTAGCCATTTTTATTTAACCAATAGTTTTAAATCAAGGAACAAGGTTTGCCAAACAAAAGCTTGTTAACAGAAGTCACTTGTAGGCTTAGACCTTCAGGTATAGGATTTAGCGTTACAATACATAGCAGTAGACCAACCTAAACACGTGCTCCAAGGACTGATTGTATTGATATTCAGAAGAACAAATGTTTAAACTGACTAATCCTTTCAGTTTCTTTATGGAGCAGTAATTCCTGCTCACACTGCCAAACACCCTCCCCTAAAGTCCTTCATGTAAAAGTCTTAGAAATGGTCACGTTGGTACATACTTAGAATTCCAGTACTTAGGAGACAGAACAAGAGGACTTCACGTTCAAAGCAGCCTAAGGTGTCTGTCTCAGAGAAACAAGGCTTAGAGAAACAGGCAGGAAAGGTCACTTGGTTTCTAACACCAAAGACAAAGCATGACGTCTTCAAACATCCTCTCCCTCAGACCCCCTGAAACAATGTGTAGCTGGGACCTTCAGTCTCTGTATCAGCTGAGTTTGTATCGCACATTTCTAGGGCAGATTTAACCTGCATATGGCCTTCTCTGGGTGCCTTCCTCTTTCACAAAAGAGAAAAACCAAACCAAACCAAACCAAAAACAACAACAACAACAACAACAAAAAAAAAAAAAAAAACATGCTAACACCAATATTCTACAATGCAAGAGTATAATTATCAAACTGGAACTGAGTTTACTTTGAAAAATCATACATTACTTTGAAATGAGCGTGGCCTATTGTCAAGGCCCATGGGGAAATTTGGAGGCTTTAGTAATAATAATAGGTACATGAGCTTTTGTAAACTGTTGGAAGGCTATGGTAATCACTTCTCAAGTAACTATACAGAACACCAGGGTACCAGTCAGAGTTCAAACTTAGCCTTCAGCTTTAATTCTTACGAATGAAGCCCTAAGAGTGGTGATAACTAATGATAGATTTTGCTATGGATCAAGAAGCCCCACTTCTATTCCTAACTTCTTAAACGTGGCATGAGTCTCATTAAATCCGTCCTTTAGTCATATTTAGTAAGTTGTCCTTAAATTCCATAAAAAATAGAAAAAATCTAACAATAAAATCAGTATTATCAATTAGGTCATTAAATTTGACATAGGCATACTCACATATTTTAAATTCATTATTCTTCCCAAGGAAGCTTGTATATTGTCTGTCTTACTTAGGGTTTCTATGCCTGCACAAACATCATGACCAAGAGCAAGTTGGGGAGGAAAGAATTTATTCAGCTTACATTTCCACATTGCTGTTCATCACCAAGGGAAGTCAGGACTGGAACTCAAGCAGGTCAGGAAGCAAAAGCTGATGTCAGAGGCTATGGAGGGACGTTCCTTACTGGCTTGCTTTCCCTAGCTTGCTCAGTTTGCTTTCTTAAAGAACCCAAGACTACCAGCCCAGGGGATGGCACCACCCACAATGGGCTCTTCCCTCCTTGATCACTAATTGAGAAAATGCCTTACAGCTGGATCACATGGAGGCATTTCCTCACCTGAAGCGCCTTTCTCTGTGATAACTCCAGCTGTGTCAAGTTGACACTCAAAACCAGTCAGTACATTGTCTTCTGTTGAAACTTAAGTTTTTGTGTTTGTTTGCTTGTTTTTACTTTTTGTCTACTTCGTCAGGTGCTCACCAACACATCAGATCAACTCTAGCAAAAAACGGTGACCTTCTTGAATGGAAACTGTTAGCTTGTGCCAATTTGACACTAACTAGAGGCACCTAAAAGGAGGGAACCTCGTTTGAGAAATTGCCTGCTTAGACCGGCCTGTAAGCACATGGTGGAGCATTGTTTTGATTACTGATTAACACAGGAGGTGGGAGGGCTCAGCCCAACTTGGACAGGTGGTCCTACGTTAGAGTTGAAGGTAAGTAATCGGAGGGAGCCGTAAGGAGGAGCAAGCAGGTAAGGAAAGTTGCTCGGAGTCTCTGCTTCAATTCCTTCTCCAGCTTCCTCGGATGATGGACTTGTAACCTGTAAGCCAAAGAAATCCCTTCCCCCCAGGTGGTTTTTACCAGTGTTTGTTCAGATTTGGTTTTGGACTTGAGGTGCATATTTTACATACCTAAGGAGACCTGGTCTCGGGGTTCTCCCAGCATCCCTCAGTCCGTACATGGCTTATCCTGTCTACCCTCAACCTTGAACTTTCCAGCCCAGGGGCTGGGCTGCCCTTCTTCCAGGGGCTCCACCCTATATAATCCAGATATTTTTTCTTTCTCTCTCTTTCCCTCTCTCTTTCTCCTCTCCCCTCTTCACACACCCCCTCCCACTCTACTCTAGGAAGAAAAAGCTAGAACAGTCATTTTATGTTGTCCTTTGGTATGGTTTTGCCTTTCTATTTTCATTTCTCTTATATTTTCTATGTTTTTTTTAAATACCCCAGGGGGCCGTATCAGTTTTTAAGAGCACTGACTGCTTTTCCAGAGGTCCTGAGTTCAATTCCCAGCAATCACATGGTGACTTACAACCATCTGTAATGGGATCTGATGCCCTCTTCTGGTGTGTCTGAAGAGAGCAACAGTGTACTCACATACATAAAATAAATAAATACATCTTAAAAACAATAAAACCAGTTCTGTTGTTGAATGAGATGCAAACAGCCAGCCTCAGCTCTCCCCTGTGAGTTCCCCTATTTCAACCCACAGAGCTCTCCAGTCTCTGCATTCCTGAGTAATTAGTAGCTGCTCCCAGGCGGTTGGCTTTTTTTTTTTTTTTTTAATCTGGGTGCATTGCTACATAGCTCTGACACTTTCTTAACTAACATCAGGTAAAGAACACTCAGGTCTTTAGCATCTCTGGTCCTTGGCACAGAGAGACACACTCAGGACTTGAAAAAAGGAAAAGAGAAAACACTTCTCTAAGCTTCCCTTTGTTTTCAGAGACCATGGGTGGCACTGCCATCAAGGTCGCCTTGCTTTCTACTCTCCCGGTTTGGGAAGATCCTCTCCTGAGTTAAATGTGTTGACATGTTCCCACCCTAATTGCAGTGGACTGGTTTGCATGTCTGTCTGTAGAGGCATTTGATAAACTCATTATTTTCATTTCTGCAGGTTCCTTTGTGTCAGCCCAAAATGTATTTTCCATCCAAAAAACAAGAGACAATTTCTGGTGGGAGCCTTTAATCTCAGGTGCAGTGTTTATAGTTGTCCCTACATAAAATGAACCCAGCCACCTCCATTGTCATGAGGAATCTTGCTACTTGATGACACTATTAGTTAGCTCCAGCGAGTGTCTACTTCGTTGGTCTGACCTGGCTTATGGATTACTGCATCTCTGGAAACCTCGTTGATTTCTTCCATACGCTTCTGGTTTTGCCTAGGTTCTGCTTTAATCACTTAAATGTCATATCACCTTCTGAAGTCCTTTGGGGGAAGGACATCCTGTGTTGCTGTGAGGCCCTTTTTGTCAAGGATTTATTAGAATACACTCTCTTCCCTATTTAATCAGATGGTTAGGAGCTGATCAAGTCAGTGTTGGGAAGTACCGGAAATATTTGTCTTGTGTCATGCTCAACAGGAACCAAACAACTGGACACCCATCGTGTGTCAGGTTCCCACTGTCCTGGCACTGCCACACGTCATTCTGTCATTTAATCTTCCTGACAGTTCTTTGAAATGGATATTATAATCCACAACCCACAACAGGCAAATCAGAGACTCAAGTTGCCTATAGCCCACTGAGAGTCAAAGCCGGGACTCCCTCCACTCGGCTTTCCGTTGGTGCTGTTGAGAAATTGAAGAATTATACTTTCTGATTTCTTACTTTGGTAAAAGTGTCAAGTGTGTGTAAAAATGACATTTTTAGTTTTAGTGTGATAGTAGATATGGTGCTGACCACTAGCATAGAGTGAAGAGTGATAGAAATTGACTCCTTTAAACTTGCTGTTGAAGAGACAATCTTCACTTAAATTTTAAGCAACAATTTCTTGCCTCTCTCCCACCCTGTGTAGCTTCTCTGTCTTTGTCACCTACAGAAGGCACACACACGAACACAAGCTGTTGGACTCAGTACTTCCTTCCCTATGCACTTCATGAACTTGCTTTGATCTACTTCCTTGTGGAAAAAGAGCTCTGAGCCCGTGTTTGCATATTGGAGTCATTCGAGCGTGGGGAGGATTATGCAGATGCTGTGTGAATACACACTGCTGGACTTACTAAATTACAGACTTCTAGGGGACAAATTTGTGTATCCCATGAATAACTATAATACCATCACCAGCAGCAATATATACTTAACAAATATCTATTTTAACAAAGTATAAGAGGCACTAATTTTGCTTGTTTCCCGTAGATACTTCTCTTGTGTTGAGCATTAAAACTGGACCTACTACCTCTCAGATGCCTCTCAGGAAGCTGGGACTGTCCTCTCAGGAAGCTGGGACTGTCCTCTCAGGAAGCTGGGACTGTCCTCTCAGGAAGCTGGGACTGTCCTAAGTGGTTCTGTGTCACACAAAGGAAGTCTGAACGCAGCCGAGGTGGTGAGTGAGTATCCATGTGAATTTTTTGGATGCTCTAACCTCTATCTCAGTCACTGAATAGTAACTGCTTATCAGTTGTCTGTGAAGACCTTCTTCCATAGGAATTTAACAAAGGAGGCTGACTTCTCTGGGGGTGTGACCGACCTCTAGCACAGGGCTGGGGACAAAGTCACCACCCAGTCCATATTTGTCCAGTAAAGAGTGACAGACTGTAAATCATAATAATTTAAAGTGTTCAGCATTGAGCATGTGTTTAATAAATATTTATTAAATTACATTGAATATGATGCTCAAAGGGAGAATCATGCCACACATTCCAAAGCTAAGCAGGCATTATATTTGAATTAGCAGCTGTTTGGGATTATCTGTGTGACTCCCCAGTCAGGATACTAAATGGAGATCTTACAGCATCAGCAGACTCCTGTGTCTGAGAAGTGGCTCATTTCCAATAGGCTGGCTTGCTATGCTCCAACTATGCCAAACTTCATGGAAAAGCTAATGCTTACTGTGGTGCTGTACACAAGCTGATACTGTTTACCCATCAGTCACCTTGCCTCTTTCCATAGCAGTGAGTGTTTTTGCTCATTCCCTTTTCCTCCTTATCCCCCCTCCCCCTTAACTCGGAGCATTCTACAAACGTGAGCACCCAAAGGCTGGTATCTCAAAAATACTGAAAGGTCTAGAAAGTTCAAGGACAGCGAACAGACAGGCTGCTCGGGAAGAGACACACATGACTTCATGTTTGCAATATAGGATGTATTTTCATAGCTTATCTGCTCCCTGAATTGTGTTGGGCTCAACTCAGTGGAAAACAAGCTCCAGGTCCCTATTCAGTTGTTAGCTGTAGTTTCCAGAGCTAAAACGGCTTGACTTGACCCCGATAAGCATGGCTTGACACTGACATACTCCAGATTAGAAACATGTATGCTACACACACACACACACACACACACACACACACAGATGCACAAAAGAATTTTAAATAAATAGCAAATGATTGAGCACCCCAAACAAAAGGTTCACTCATTGTCTATTATGACTGACATGCTCCCTTAACAGGAGTCTCTGGTTGGGAGTCGTTGTCAAGACACACAACATGAGACTGGCCATTTGGGAAGAAAGGGATGAAACTGAGTTATAGCAGACACTGCCTGGTGGGGGTTGGGCCTGGTGGCTCCAGCACAGACAGCAGCACTTAGGTAAAGGAGATAGCTGTTTAAATAAGGACATGGTGGTGTCAGCTTCTTATCAGAGCTGCACGGAGCCAGTTGCTGGTAAATTGAAGCTGTTAAATGTTAATGAACTATCACTATATAGGTAACCGGGAGACTGAAAGGGCTCAAAAAGTTCAAAGTCTACTGCAAGGCCAATTTATCCCACAACAGGGAACATTTTTATTACAAACATAAGGAAATTTGTTTTAAAATTTAATTTTTTAAAGTCTGTTTTATTGATATGAGTGTCTTTCCTTTATCAATGAGTCAATTTTCTTCGCTCTGAGCAGAATTTGACAAATCCCTGGGTTGAGCCACAGCAAAGACCATTTGATATGATCTTTTGTGTTTGAACTATCTCTTGCTTGAAATTAAATTCACTCCTAAAATAGCAAGTATATCATGCCCTAAACACTTCCCATTAGTGACAGCAAGCTGCAGAGTTTAGTAGCACCACCCTGGTACTAATCTTACACCAAGTAAAAGAACCCTATGGATGGTTTAAACTCAGACTTCACCACTCAGCAAGGCGGCCCATGGGTATTGGTAAATACTACTGGCAGGCAAAAATGAACTCTAGCAAGAGCAAAGACATTGTCCCACACAGACTAAACCGAAGCCTTATGCAGACTTTGCCTTCGGGTGTTATTTCCTGCAAGGCTGGGGCACACATAACTCACCAACACTGGCATGGCTATTCTATAGAACAAACAGGACAAATGGATTCTCTTCAAATGCTAAGTTTATCTGAGTCTTCAGAGAAGATGAAACCTATGTGTGATATAAATTACTTCACCAGCTGTCATGATTGACAGGCCCATTTGGTTGAGTTTAGAGGGCAAGGAACAGAAGTGGAGACTGACTCACAGGGCACGGGGCTCAAGTTCGAGATTGTTTTAGATCTACGAATGCCCACAAGTTTTATCCTTTGTCACATTTCTGGCCTCCGTTCTACCTGGGTAGAGTTTTCACGTTTGCAGCAACCATTCTTGTCTCTGAGTCCCAGTGAGGTCGTTTTAAAATACAATTCTATTTCCTCGGTAAAGCCTCTTCTGAAAGACTAAATTTAGCACTGCCAATCAGAGGAACAGGTGGTCTGTGATACTCCCAAATAGGTCCTCTCCCATCACGCCTTCTTAACAGAGCCAATCACGGAGCCGGGCTCTAAGGATGTTGGGCTGTCAGCAGATCTGGGGAATATAAGGGCCAGCCAGCCCCTGGCTCTGGAGCAGTCGCGCATTCCCACCTCGCCTCGGGTGTAGGGATTGCATAGGAAACAAAACCACACAGTCAAGACTGTGTGGTTTTGTTTGGAGGGTTAGAGGCTCACCGATTCATGTCGGAGATGGTTGGAAAAACCAACTCTACGTAGGACGTCGTTTCAGAAGCAACCTTGGGCTTGGTCCCACCCTTTTTGGGCACTCCTGAGAAATCAGGTGAGTGAAAACCAGCTTGTTTGACTCCTGGAGCTCTTTCTGATTGGTTACTATTGGATGATTTGAGCAACGAATGCCTTCTGTTAAAGGTTTCATCTTGCTGACCTACAGTGTGAATCTGCGTTTTAAATTTGGTTTTGAAATGTACATTTTCCAGAAAGAAAGGAAGAAAGAAAGAAAGAAAGAAAGAAAGAAAGAAAGAAAGAGAAAGAAAGAAAGAAAGAAAGAATGAATCAAGTGCTGATGCCCACAGCCATAATCAACCATTCTGATTTTTTTAAATGTATGGGATGTCCTAGAACCAGGGGTCTGAAATGGAGGCATGAATGTTTGCTTCCTTAGTAAGCTTGTCTGCTGAGAATGTACAAGGTTATGTGACTCGTTGATAAAGCAGGGTGGACCAAGAATAGCTCAGAGAAAACCCATGTGGCATCAGCTACACCCGATGACTTTTTAAGGGAATCAACTGCTGAGGTATCTGTTGTGGACGATGGCAGAACATTTGTCTGCTGTCAGTCAAGCTGGACGGTTTATTTTGGGAGTGTGACATTTCAGACACATGCCTTCAGCCTTAGGCCTCTGAGAAACAAGTGCTCACAGAAACAAATTTAGTCTTCCTAGACAATAAGGATATCAAACCCAGCTAGGCCACTTAATTCTCAACATTTTCTAAGTTTGAATGAAGCTATAGAATTGCTTTCTAGAATATTCCAGATCTCATTATGCGTTTTAATTTAACCCACAATCCAATTATATGGTGTGAGATAATGTTAATGCTAAAAAGGGTAAGAAATAAAAGATTCTTAATTTCTAAATACACTTTGATTCCCTATCTTCCTGGGATTAGATTACAAATTGTGAATGCCCATTATTAGATAAATACTTAATTATACATGGTTTATCTAAAGAGATAGCTATATTTTTTTGAAGATACACTGGCTTACAGACAGGAAAAATTAGACATAAAATGTGTTCATCTGAAAGATAATGTGCTAGACTTAAGAGTTTCTGAGAAATGTTTCCTGAAAACTTTTGGATAACATCTGGATTTTTATGGGGTATGAATTTTGTCTCAAAAAAAAAAAAAGAGTTACAGGACTAAGAAGAATATTCACTGTAATATTTAGTGAACAAAGAATTCTGTGAAAGATAAAAATGAGGCAGTTGACAATTCAGAGCCTGCCCTTTAATGTCAGAACCCTGGTTTGCTTCAAGGTGCCTACTTAGTTATTTATGCATAAGAATTTTCTCACATAGTCTCCAAAAGTGGTAGATGAAATACTTTCTTCCACTTACAAAGGGAATTAACTGCAAATTTCACCTTTTTTTTTTTTGGTTATTGTTGAATATTTCACATAATAAAGCACAGGTCTTTTTATTCCCATGAACAATTCCCACAGCCTTCCGTGATTCAGTTCACACACGGCTCCATCCATGTGAAGAACTCGAGGCAATGTTTTTCTTTCAGACCTGTAATAAATTTCGGCCCATTACATATTCTTCGTGAATATTACTTCAGCAGCATTAATTGTACCATCACGTACAATGCACAGGAATGTTAGAATGTGGAAAGCTCCCTTATGCTGTCGGAAAGAGGGGGAAAAGCTTGCTTGAGGATGAGAAAACATTTGCCAACCCTTTTCAAGTCGGTGAACTGCTTGCAAAGTACAGGTTTTTCATTTGGCCGGTGATTTTTAAGTGAGGGGACAGAGCCTTAAGCAAGGTCATCTTATGAAACACTGGCACTGTGCGTGAGAACGGCTGGAGAGGGAACTGTTGTTTATGTCACCGTCTCTTCCATGCTGTGTTGATATAAAGGTTCATTTGTCACATACAGTCTCTGATATCCCTTGGCTGCTCCTATGTTGTTGCTTGGCCCAACCTGAATATTCATTGTTGGCATGATTGAATATTCCCACTTTGACCACTAGGGAGCATTCCTTGATCTGCTTGGCCAACTGCCTCCCCCCACCAACCCTCCTGCCCATTTCCCTTAAATTAGCTCAAAGGTCAACTGCATAAGCACCAGGAGAAGGCTTCCTATGTGGCTCTAGGGCTACATACTGGACTAATCCATTTGGAGAAATGCATGTCTGTCTCCACCAAGAAGATGCTGAGGGGCCCTGAGCATCACTATTCTTAGCGGTTTTTCTTTTTCTTTCCAGAGTGCCTGAAAAGATGACTACTCAAGCACCGACGTTTACGCAGCCGTTACAAAGCGTTGTGGTACTGGAGGGTAGTACCGCGACCTTTGAGGCTCACGTTAGTGGTAAGCTCATATGCAGGCTTTCTCTTCTGTTCCACCTGCCTCCTCCAATACAGTAACTTTATTTTCTGTCTTGAAACCAAGTTTAAACACTGCTTCTACTGTGTAAAATTGGCATAGCACTGTGGAAAGGTCATTTTAGGGGCACACCATTCACAGGACGCTGACAATATAATGACTTAAAAATGTTTTCAAAATGTTTTATTCATATTTATAATTCTACAAAGCAAAAATAATTAGCATCAGGTTAAAATTTGCTGTCAGAATCCAGCAACTAAGAAGGATCAAATTTGGTCATTCTATATTTGGGTTCAGGAGCAGAGCTAGTGGAACAGACTAGAACCCTAGTGCTGTGGGATTCACGGGCAGAGAGCTTCTTGGTAGGAAATCTGTACACCTCAGTTTTTTAAATATATAAAATATGTATTTTACATATATATTATTAAATATACTAATATATAATTTAACATATTAATATATTGTATTAAATTTATACTATATTATAAATACATGTAACTATATCATCCCAAGTTTCCATAGGAGCAGACACAATGACTAATCATTATAGTTATTTTATTGGTTTTTATCTTTATTAAATTATTCTAGTGTATTAAAGAACTCCCTTTTGTAATGAATGGCAAGACATAATACCATTTCTTCTTTTAGTCTTTATTTCAAAGGGTACAAACATTTTTTCCTTATTTATTTAAAAGAAATTTCACCCATTTTTTTTCTTCATCCCTTGGTTTAGGGGTGATTCTAGACCTTGCATGATGTATAACAAGGGAGCCTTGCCTATAAACTATACTGTAAATAATTTCAAAATGGTTTAATCAATCTGTCTTCTTCTATAGTACCATACATAACTGGTCATGTAAGGTTATACGGATTAACTGATATCCATGATTAGTTCGTAATTCAATGTATTCCTGTGGTGAACACATTTTCTCTATCTTTTTTTAAATGTATGCTTGTAATAAAGAGATAAACTAAAGTTTTCTTTCCATTTGCTTTCTCTGTATTATGTGTGAGTCCTTACATACTGTATAACACTTTGCACAGACATCATGACGTCACTCATCACTTGCTATTGATGGAAGTCACTTGAGTTTTCCTCTTGCATGATGAACTCTGACTTCCAAACAAGTAACTTATTTTTCTTCAAATCCCCTGTAACTTCTAAACTGAGCAGAACACACATGGTGTCTGTGGGGATTTTCTCCATGGTGTTAGTAGTGGGTTATCATATTCACAGCCTTGATTCCTTTTAATTCTGTGCCTTCCAGTTCTTAGAAATACGTCACAGATGACATTTGACACTCTCAGATTAGTCTAATAAACTTCACTCTCCCATAATGGGAGGTCAGCTTGTGTAAGGACAACACAGGAACATGCTAATATCATCACCTCCTGTCTCAAGGACAGCAGTTGCAAGTATTTATGTCAGATGCAAAGTAAACCTTCCCTGAAGTAGCCTTCCCGATTCTGAACACATTTAGATTTTAATAAAACACGTAACCACTGATATGGTTCTTAGCAGTGGGTGAAGAGAACCTGGCTTTCCTCTCCCTGCTCCGACTTTACGCCTTGTTCTGAATGACTGGGTTTGGCTCTGGAGTTAGCATGAGGAACAGCCTGTCCCTGTGAGGGCGTTTGTACTGCAGTGACATTTGCAGGGACATGCTGGACAGTGTCCCTGAAACAGAAGAGGAGGGGCCCAAGCGTGCCCTCTTGAGGCAGAGCTGTAAGGTGGCCTTGCTGCCTCCTGCCTTCAGAGATGACAACTGTCACGTTCTCCTTCAAAGTTTCCACAGCTCTCCATGCTTAGGGATCCCTCTCATTATTTTAATGATGTCTACTAAGCTAAACCAGAGCACCGACCAGAGGATAGAAGATGATAGTTCTACCCAAAGTTGTACCACTGATAGCCAAGAGACCTTGGAAATATGATGAAACTCCAATACACCTCAAACTCCCCATCTATAAAACCAAGGGGCACAAATGTCCCACAGTTTTACATGTCTATCACGTGACTGTCATGGTGTCACCATCACTATATGGGGCTCCACTCTGGCTAGTTGCCAGGCTGGTGCAAAGGTTTGATGAGATAGAACAGAGGACTGGACCGTGCCTGCTCCAACATAAAGATGACTCTGCTTGCCTTCCAGGTTCCCCAGTTCCTGAGGTGAGCTGGTTTCGGGATGGCCAGGTGATTTCAACTTCCACTCTGCCCGGCGTGCAGATCTCCTTTAGCGATGGCCGCGCTAGATTGATGATCCCCGCCGTGACTAAAGCCAACAGTGGACGATACTCCCTGAGAGCCACCAATGGATCTGGACAAGCGACTAGTACTGCTGAGCTTCTTGTGACAGGTTAGTTGTTGGGGACTAGCCTATCAACTGGGCCAGAGGGACAGAAGTCCAGATAGAGCTGTGTGCACGCACAAGGGAGGCAGCTCCTAAGCTGAAGAAGGATCCATAAGATGAATGATCACCATTGTGTGGGTTGTACCATTCCATCCTCTTTGAAGATGAAGCATAAGGCATCTCAGAAGCAGGGTCTCTGTACATATCACATACTCAGAGCATCTTGAATAAATGCTAAAAATCATGTTCCTCAGGTGGTAGAGAGTTTAGAGCCTTACCATAAAGTTATCAAGAAATAGGGAGTATTCTGGAAGTCACTGGGAATTTCCACTTTAATGAGCATTCTGATGTAAGCAGGTCATAAGGTAGGCATTGAAAATACCACATAGTAAACATACTCAGAAAAGGCCAAATGCTTTCATTCAAATATACGACCCCACTTTCCCATAAAGCCACTTACAATCGCCTCAGTGGGTTTTGTCCACCCTTCAGTACTTACTGTGACGAGCAAACACAAAGATCAAGCATTATTCTGCTTATTACACAGCAACGTCTTGTCTGAACTCTTATCATTGCCACCTATTTGTTCCTGGTGTCTAATTCCATGGTCATAGATGACCTCAACAGAAAGCACACCAGGTCACTTAGGGAAGAGCTTTATGTGCCTGAAAATTCAGAACTGGAAGAGGTACAGTACCTTAGGAACACATGGGTTCACCCCCACACTCCATCAGGGGTGCCAGAAGCACATATGGGTGTATCCTTCCCTGGGGCAGTACTGGCAGTTAATGGTAGCTGGAGGGAAGGTATCACTATTTCCAGCAGTGGAGCTACTGATCAGCCCTCTTGTTCAACACATATCCTCCCTCCCATTCCTGGGCCAACAACCCTAGCTAAACTCAGTGTGTCACATGCAAACAGAAGACCAAAAAGTAGGAGGGGCTTCTTTAGAAGAAGGCTGCCAGTGGAAGGGGGGGTAGGAGGAGAGGAGGGAATAGGAGATTAAAAAATAACCAACATTTGTTGTAAAATGTATGAAATTGCTAAACAATTAAAAAAATATAGAGAAAAATTTCTCATAATATAAAAGAAGACTTTGACCAAAAAGTCCAAGTCTTTCTTTCTTTCTGTAGCTTAGTTAACACAAATGCCTACCACCGCTGGGTGGAGTCAACATTTTAAATGAAAGTAAATATTTTGGTCATTTTAATATCCATCTAGTTGGAGGATTTTTTAAAAATTGAATTAGACTTGAATGATTCAGTAAGTTCTCGGATGCACTCACCTTACCAGCCATGGGAATTCAGTTCAGTGTGACTTTAAGTAGCCTGCAAAAAAACTACCTCAGTGTCTTAGTGAAAGGCAAGAGTCAGGGGCTGGAAGTGCCAGAAAGATCTGGAGTAGTAAAGCAGCATCTAGACTTTTGGGTAAAACATGAAGGGCTGGAGAGATAGCTGAGTAGTTAAGAAGTTTACTCTTCTTACAGAGGACCAGGGCATGGTTTCCAGTACCCATGTGGTTGTAGCTCCAGTTCTAGGGTATTCTGGCCTCTATGAACAGACACCTGCACATATACAGAAGATACAAGCTCATTCACATGTATACACACACACACACACACACACACACACACACATATATGAATAAAAAATTAAAAATAACTGTAGTAGCCTAGAACCGCTAGAAAGAGCGAATCAATTGAAACTGAATTATGAGCAGGGGAGCCTTCTGCTCCTGCTGCCGTCTAGCTGTCTTCCACCAAGTGGGAGAGCTGGGATTCAAGGGCAGTCAACGATGATGCTGGATCAGTGAGTCAGGTCCCTGCTTTAAGACTCAGAGCTGTTGGGAGAAACCCGACTCCTGGGCCTGATTTTCTTCTCTGCCCCTGGCAGCCGAGACAGCACCACCCAACTTCAGTCAGCGGCTGCAGAGCATGACTGTGAGACAAGGAAGCCAAGTGAGACTCCAAGTGAGAGTGACTGGAATCCCTACACCTGTCGTGAAGTTCTACCGGGATGGAGCCGAAATCCAGAGCTCCCTCGATTTCCAAATTTCTCAAGAAGGCGACCTCTACAGCTTACTGATTGCGGAAGCATACCCTGAAGACTCCGGGACCTATTCTGTAAATGCCACCAACAGCGTTGGAAGAGCTACTTCCACTGCAGAATTGGTGGTTCAAGGTATGTGGCGGAGGCAAACAGGAGGAGGTGGGGACCTAGGGTGGGAACATGCAGGGTTGAGGTTCTACTTGGCTCCCCCATATGGCAGTCCTGGGGGTGTTCGCATGAGCTAAGGTCAAAGCTGCCTTTCTCACCCCAGGAGAAGGTCTCTGGCAGAAGCTTCTAAGAGTTCAATGTTGAATCTTGCTACAGTTTACCAAATGATAACCAGAACATGGGTCAATTAAGTAATGTACAACTGCATGTTGTTGGCAAACAATGGGATATTTAAATGAGTAATCCAAAAGAAATTCCATCTTCTATTTTTCAATCTAATTTATATTCACACAAAAGTCACAACTTGCTACGGTCTTTCTACTGTTACACACAGGAAATTGCAATTACTTTCTAGTCCCATCTAATGGATTTTCTTTTTTAAAAAGAAAAAAAAAAGAATTATGGTCTTCCCTCCTAAAACACTCATCTCTCCATTTCTGCAGGTGAAGAAGTAGTACCTGCTAAAAAGACAAAGACGATCGTTTCGACTGCTCAGATTTCAGAAACAAGACAAACCCGGATTGAAAAAGTAATTTTCCTATAAAAGAGATCCCAGCCTTCCCTGTTCTCGCTTCCCTGGCACTTCCCACTCACCATGGCTTCTGCTTTCATGTTTTTTGTTTTTGTTTTTTTTTTTTCAGAAGATTGAAGCCCACTTTGATGCCAGATCAATCGCAACAGTTGAGATGGTCATAGATGGTGCCACTGGACAGCTGCCACATAAAACACCTCCCAGGATACCTCCTAAGCCCAAGTCCAGGTCTCCAACACCACCTTCCATCGCTGCCAAAGCACAGCTGGCCCGACAACAGTCCCCATCACCAATAAGACACTCCCCCTCCCCAGTCAGACACGTACGGGCACCAACCCCATCTCCGGTCAGGTAAGCCTTCTCTGGGGAGACTGTGTTGTTTATGCATTTTTACGATTAAATGTTAAGCAATCAGAAGGGCAGCGTGTGAAAAAAGAGATCAAGAAATCCCTGAATGTGAGCTTTACAGTCCTCACCTTCTGTGGAAGCTTATAATAAACTGGTTCTGAAGTCATATTTGCAGTCTATTCAGCAAATGTACTTTTGGAGCCAGAACGTGACAAGGCAGGGGGGGGGGGTTGGGTAAGAATTATGCAAACTTTAGAGTTAAATCTCCCTGAAGTCAAATATCCAAACTACTTGCTTATAGTTTGACCTGAGGCACTTGTCTTAATAATATAATAATCACTATGATATATGGTCTATCATCTCTGTGTTAAGCTCTCATGTGTTTGTTATTTCATTAAATATTCCCGACCCCTGAAAAAAATGGCATTCCCCAATATTCTTGGCAAGAAACCAGAGCTAAAGGAGGTAGGGGGCTTTCCCATGGTCTTAGTGTGTCCATAAAATAAAAGAAATGCTAGCCAGACTGATTTGAAGTGTTTTGGAAGGAATCAATGAGCTCATCAGTTGAAGCTATCCCTAGAAAATAGGAAATCATTATCCAAGACACTCGTACACTCAAATAGTAAGCAAAACATTCTAAATATTTCCCACATGTTTATGTTATTTTATCTGAAAATGTGAAGTGGACTTCTACTCTTAGCTAAAATGTAGATATTTTCTGAGGTGAGCCTATATCATCAGTGCTCAGAAATTATACAATCAAATACGAATTACCCACGGTAACCGAAACTTTGGGATTTAGTCTATAATGAGGCTTTTAATAGAATGAGCTAAAAAACTCTATGAAATCTGAGCAACCCCCCACAATGTATTTCAATCAATTCAAATGAATTAAGATGATATAGATCAAGTCTTCTTGCTATGAAAACTAAAGTGCCATAATGAGATAGTTGACCTAAAAACAAAAACAATAACAAAAACAAAAACAAAAACAATCCAAATTCACTGTAAAGTCACTGTGATTAAATGATATGATGGGTCTAAGGTATAGCCTAGTGGAAGATTGCTCACCTGGGTATGTGAGGACCCATATTGATGACCAACTGTGTGGAATGGAGAGCAACAGACCAGCACATTAAGAACACAGATAGACTAGAGAGCACAGGAGTGGATTTAAGTGTATGGGAATTTGTTTTTTTAATCAAGGGGAAGGGTATTTTACTTCACAAGTTAGACTGGCCTAATTAGGCGTCTGTTAGGAAGAAGGCAAAACCAGGCTTCAACCTCACATGATTTACAAAGTAAGTGGCATCTCGATTAAGGTCAAAAAACTAAAGGGAGTCCAGCAAGATGTTTTGGTGGGCAATGGCACTCGCCACCAACCTGAGATCAATCCTTGGGACCTCACTGGTGGACAGAAAGAACTGACTCCCTAACCTCTACATACCTGCACACACACACACACACACACACACACACACACACACGGAGACACACACACGTGCACACAAATAAATGAATTAAACATGTGCTAAAAATGAAAAGGATAGAGGAAATGTTTATAGGGGCGAGCTTTTAAAAATAGGCTTGCAGATCCCCAACAAAAATTCAGACACCTCTATGGCAAAAAGCAAGGTCATTGTCTGACTGAATAGTACATTTATGTGTGTGTGTGGTGGTGGTGGTGGTGGGGGGCTGCTCCTCTCTGAAGACGAGTCATTGGTGCTACCTTCTCACAGAGATCACCAGATACAATGTGAACAATGCCAGACCAGAAACAGGCTGCAGGCTGGCCAGGCTGCAGGGTTAACTGAACAAGACCTTGTAAGCCATCTACACACAGGCAGTGCTGGAGGGCGACATAGGAGGCACTTGTAACAAAGAACAGAAAATAGGGACAATGCCGACTACCAGATGTACTTAGGAGTTCCACCAACTAATTTCTGATGGAACAAAGAATCATGCAGTACAAATTTTAAAATGTAGAGAATGATGTGAATGTTCAAATAACGTATTATAACATGCTAAGGGTCTTCTAATTTTTGTTTTGGTCACTTAAAAAACGATTGAAGATATTTGGCCAGAACTAACACAAAATCTTAACCAAAAGCTCAGTTTTAAAAAGATACCTATCTTTTTTTTTTTAATGTGTTTACTTTCGGGCTGTGTAATGGTTTGTATACCATGAAATCACTCACAACACAGGCCAAACGTAATCTCTGGGAGATAACAGCTTTTCTGTATTTCATACTCAAGCCCAAGGGTCATTTAGAATTAAAGACATTTCCTGACCCCCAAGGAACACAGTAGACATCTTAGCCTTCTGGGAGTCTATTAGTAGGGATCCAGTTACTTAGTCTGCAAATTTTGCTTTAAAATAATTACAAAATATAAATGCCAGCTTGTGAAGAAAATAATGGTTATCCCGGATAGACTCCTTCCTAAAATGTTCCATGGCTTAATTTTGATTCTTGTTGTAGATAAAGCAAGCATATTTCACTGGACGAGGTGCATTGTAGCTAGCTGTGACCGAGTGATTATTTTTTTTTATTGTAAGTGCAAAAATAAGCACTTTCTGGTAATGGCTCAAATTACATTGATTTTCACAGTTATGGGCTTACCTGAAGCCCGCTGTTAATCACTCACGTAATGCTAATCATGTCGCAAGCTCTTTCTGAATTAAACCCACTTAGCAAGGAACAGCAAGAACAAAGCAAGTCCAAACTAGGAAGCTACTGCCTCTCTGCCTTTCTTCAATTGACATGGACTCCACACCATTCTAACCTGGTCTTTGTTTTATTTCCAAGACGATTTCTTTTTACAGTAGAGCCATGTTTGTTAGCCCACCCTTCAGCTTGATTACAATTTCTTTCCTAAAATGTAAATTGTTTTTTTCCCCACACAGCCTTTCACAAGAAAATTATTAAATGTTTCTTGATGAAACAGGCTGAAGTAATATTCTGCAAAATTATTCTGTATTTTAGAGGAAATATTACTGGACCTTCAGCTTAATTGGGAGAATTGTTTTATTTATGATTGATGTAAACTAAATACCCTAAGCAAGTGCCAGAATACATTGATAAACACGGCCCCGTGTGCAGAATTTGTAAAGCAACACTGCCACCAAGAGGTAAAATAGGGAAAAACAAATTAATTGAAAATTAATTTTGAAAAACCTATTATGTTCAGATAGTTGATCTCTACTTAGTATGATTGCTAACGATAACAATCTAGTTTTGGGGCTACCATTGTCAGTGTTCAGTGCCCACAGCCGTTGATAGCTCCTATTTGCATTTTGCATACACAAACACAAAAGGCGACCAGTGAAAACTATTTTGGAAGAAGATACTCTATCAATGTAATGAAAAGGCTCCAGAGTAGCTGATTTACCAGATAGTTCTAATATTATGTAAAGGACGTTCTCAGTATAATAAGGTGATGGTGAGGTTAGAAATAAACTCAGAGGAATTAAAAGGAGTTAACCACAAGCACTTTGGGCTAGAAGAGCGAGCAGGCCCTGCCGCAGAGCTCAGCCAGTTCCCAAAACAATTCTGCAAAGCTCAGCAAAAAGCCTCCACCTGACCTGGAAATTCACAAGATACTGAAGTGGTTTCGACTGTGGAGAGATAAGGGGAAAGGGACAAGGGGGGGGGCATAGGAAGGGGGACATGTGGGTTATTTTTAGTCAAGAGTGGCTCAAGCATTCGGTTATTAAAACCATATAACACCCACCAAATATTCTCTCATGCCCAACTGAAGCTGGGAACACACTGTCCTTTCTGTGGCGATGTTTTAAGGGAGTTCCTTTGACTGTGTTCTCCCCCTCAGTGCCAGGAAATGAGATGGGGCACACAGATCTTTAGCTTACTTAGAATTAAGTAAATGTGGGGCATATTGAGATTTAAAACAAATTGGCTTCAGGTGCGTGATGTACCCTCCAGATAGGTTATGGAAACTCACATTTTAACACCCCACTTTAAAGTGCTGCCAGATTTCCATTCCACCATCTAATCCCCCACCACACCTGCTGGGGTGCCTTGCCCCACGCTCTCTGACCTCTGCCGCTGGGTTTCCAGGTCCGTGTCTCCAGCGGGGAGGATCTCCACTTCCCCGATCAGATCTGTGAAATCACCACTGCTCGTCCGCAAGACTCAGACCACCACCGTGGCCACAGGCCCCGAGGTGCCGCCCCCTTGGAAGCAAGAGGGCTACGTGGCCTCCTCGACTGAGGCTGAGATGAGAGAGACGACAATGACTAGCTCTACCCAGATCAGAAGAGAAGAGAGGTGGGAAGGGAGATACGGGGTCCAGGAGCAAGTGACCATCAGTGGAACCGCGGCCGCTGCGGCCAGTGCGTCGGTCAGCTCGTCATTCACGGCAGGAGCCGTCGCCACTGGGACTAAGGAGGTACCATCAGAACCCTTTCCTTTCTCCATTTCATCTTCTGGTTTTTCTGATCCAGTTTCAGGCATGGTCTGCACAGGTTAGAGAGGAAATGCATAGGAGCCCAAAACTACAATCAATATGGTTGTCCTTTATCAAAGCATATTTTTTGAGTCAAAGGCTAGTCTGTGAGGCTGGCATAATGTATGAATTTTAATGGTGCTGACCTCGTCTTTCTGGGCGATGATGGGTAAATTACATATGCATATATTTTGCTCTTCCTAGTCATTAAGGGTTTGTAACTTTTCTACCAGGGGTGTTGTTTTAGAAAGCATTGTACTTGTTGATACAGGTGAAACAGGAGACAGACAAGAGTGCAGCTGTTGCGACTGTCGTTGCTGCCGTTGATATGGCCAGAGTGAGAGAACCAGCCATCAGTGCTGTAGAGCAAACTGCTCAGAGGACAACCACGACTGCTGTGCATATACAACCTGCTCAAGAACAGGTAAGCACAAGGCCACCAGGGGGCGCTAGAACGGCCCCGGCTCAACTCTGCTCTCAGTAATTGGACATTCAAATCCCCCTGCTGAACCAAATAGTGCTGAAGGCTGTGGCCCAGGCTTTTAAAGCTTCCCGAGGAAGCTAGAAATATCAAATGTGTTTAAGCTGTAAATATCACAGGAGCAGACCGGGTCAGAAGAAATACCTGGGCTGTTGTGTGAAGTGAACAAAAGTTAACTACTGTTTTCAAGGCATCCGGGGACTGTGGGAGCCTGGCTGACGTGAAACAAAAGGCAGGTCAAACCTGAGTGCAGATTTCCATAGCTAGTTGTGGAAGCTACATTTTCAGGGGTTGGCATTAGATTTCTCTAAGCTTCCCGGAAGGACCATGGCTTTTACTTTCCTCAAAACAAATGTGACATTTTGATTCTCGGCTGCAGAGCAATATGAACGCAAGGCCACCTCATGTGTAAGCAGGCTCTGTTAGTCTAAAAGCTCTCTCACTCTCCTCCCTGTCCTGTGGGTTGATTGTTAGCCCTTGGTCCTGATGTAGCATCATACACTTCCAAGTGGTGTGGACTGAAATGGCTCTTTTCTTTTGTCAATGAAAATCAGGCAAGAAAAGAGGTGGAGAAGACCGCAGTAACCAAGGTTGTAGTTGCTGCTGATAAAGCAAAGGAACAGGAACTAAAATCACGAACCAGAGAAGTGATGGCAACAACGCAAGAGCAGACTCACATATCTCATGAGCAGGTGGGGATGAGCTTTGATTTGCAAATGTGCCAACACCTAAGATGACCTTTTACCTGTGGAGCAGGTTAATTCTGGGGCCGCGTGTCTAGTTTCACACAAATAGCATCCCCCTGTCGTGTATTTCTATACCTGGGCACTTAACACCAGTGTCCCTTAGAGTCACTAAGTATTCCTACTGGAAATAAAATGAGGATTTATTTCATCTAACTTTTTTTTTTTAATAATCATTTACACTGATTATAGGTTAACTGTGTGGCTATGGACAGGGAACAGGCAGAGTGAGAACTGCAAAGATGGCACAGGGGCTATGGGTGGAACAAGGGAGAACATAAGGGAACACAGAATATACTACGTTAAAAGCTTGGTGCTGCTTCCTGACCCCTTGGACATTAGCACATGGGTTTCATATAGGATGTACGACATACATACCTACATGTAGTAGGTTGAATAGCGAGAGATTGGACTAAAAGCACTGTGGACAGATGGGAGAAGGCCTGTTGGTCAGGGGAGATAATTTGAGAAGATGAATTTTCAAGTCCCTTTCCACCCTGTAGTCCTGAGGTTCAGTGATAAGATATCTGAGGATGGGAAGGACTTACTCCTTAGACATCAAATGGAAGTGAAGCATCTTTCCTTGTCTCAGGATTTGAACAATACTTTGACTAAGATAGCAACCAAATTGTGTCTCCATTTTAGACAAGCCTTGACATTCAAAACCATTATCATATGTAGAAAAAAAAGACAAAATAGAGTAGGAAGGCAGACTGTAAATTATGCTTGGATTCTCACATTAAAGTAAAGAGCCAGGCAGAATTATTCCTTGGGACTTCCATAGTAATAGTCTGAGCTGTAAGATTACTTTCAGCTGATAGAATTAGCACCTAATTAAATTACCATATGGCCATCTATAGAAGGCACAAATCTTGCTAAGGTGGATAGCAGCTGTCTGTAAAACAAGCAGTCCTGCCGGGTGTGGTGGCGCACGCCTTTAATCCCAGCACTCGGGAGGCAGAGGCAGGCGGATTTCTGAGTTTGAGGCCAGCCTGGTCTACAGAGTGAGTTCCAGGATAGCCAGGGCTATACAGAGAAACCCTGTCTCGAAAAACCAAAAAAAAAAAAAAAAAAAAAAAAAACCACCACCACCACCAACAACAACAAGAAGAAGCAGTCCTGAGTCCAACATTCCATTTCCTCTAAAGAGACTAATACATGGTTCAGAGAGTGAACAAATGTGCTCATATTAATTAAGATATGACAATTTAATTAATGATATCAGAAAGGGAGTTTCACTCTCTCGATTTCCTACTTTGTTGGATCTAATGCTGGGGTAGCCCCATTGTAGATGTGGAAACAATAAGGTCCTGTTTTTAATTCATTGATTGCAGATAAGAAAAGAAACTGAAAAAGCATTTGTACCAAAGGTAGTGATCTCCGCAACCAAAACCAAAGAGCAAGAAACTAGAATCACGGGAGAAATCACTACAAAACAGGAGCAAAAGCGAATAACTCAAGAAACAGTAAGTCTGGCCTTGATCTTTACAAATGGCTCATTTCCAGTCATCAGCTGTGTGTACATTATACCCAGAGCTTCAGACCAGACTCTCTTTCGTTTATTTTCCTCCTACTGTTTACCAGTGTCCAGGGTTAGAACTCTTTTGTATTCACTGTTCTGTGTCTGCGTGAGCAGTTCATATAAACTGTACTCGAACATTTTTAGAGGTTATCCTTGAACTTCAGATCAGACATAAACAGAAGGTGCACCTCACTTCTGCCCACTAGCCACTAGCACATCAGTTTTGCACACGTAACCTGAGTCCTCTGTCACTCAGATTGGGACATCTAGCCATTGTGCAGTTGTAAGACACATGCCTATTTATGCTCACCTGCTGACACACATGCACGTACCGTAACCCCAAGCACTTTAACTAAGCAGCAGTTGCCCATTAGAGAAGACAGCACCCATAATTCCTGGGTGATAAACACTGAAGTAAACATATAGGATACGGGAAGACATATCCTATGTATGATATATATGCATATAAACACATGTATATACATATGAATGAAATATATATATATATATATATATATATATATATATATATAATGTCACTGAAGTCTACTTTTCTTCCCTCTGTTACCAAGCTTAAAGGGACAGGAGCTTTTATTTTGAATTCTTTGACTCATGCTGTCTTCAGAGCTCCTGTCTGATCTAAGAGCTACTTTCTTTTGAGAACATTGTACTGATAAAGAGGCTAACCAGAGTCATCTTCCCAGGTTTCCCTTACCTTGTCCTCAGGACAAAAGGGACTTTGTGTCACCTGGGAGTCAGGCCAGGCAAGATTGGAACACAGGAATCTCTGTGACCACTGCAACATAGCAGACTCATGAGTTCAGCCAACCTCAGGTTTCAGCCATTCAGCAGCAGCAGCAGCAGCCATAGCCCAAAGATACCACCTTTTCAGTCCTGGCACAATTTATTAAGCTTGGCAGCAATGTTTATTGCTCAGAAAAACAGTGGCAGGTGGTAAGCCCACACTTAGACCTCTGACACAGGGATGTGACATTTTCTACCTCTTTGCTGAGCCTTCTGCATTCTGAATGCGGCCTGGCCATCTTACCCTTCCGTATGTGCCCTTTGAAACTCAAACCTTCATTTTACTCCACAATGTCAGATAAGACAGGAAACTGAGAAAGTTGCTGCATCCGTGGTAGTGGTTGCCACCTCCACATCCAGAAAACTAGAGGCAGCTGTGGGAGTTCAAGAAGAGACTGCCATACAACAGGATCAAATGCACCTCACTCATGAACAGGTGATGACTTGGTGTGAAAGCCACCTGTGCATCACATCACCTGCAGCCATCCACGTCATCACGGCTCTTAGGCATCTCTCCAAAGTCTCACGGTCCCTCACCACCCATCTGGCTTTCACTCTCATTCCTAACTCTCAGCTTTTCTTTGGATTGCTACTAATAGATCACAATTCATCTTAATATCTTCCTGTGAAGGCAGACACCAGTATTCAAGACAGAATTATATAGTTTTAAGTGCTATTAGAACGCTGCATAGGTTATAATATGAAGTGTCTGACAGAAAGAGGGGATATGTATGTCTCAGTTTTTCTCTTCTAATCCCATTTTTCCTTATAGCTGTACCCATTTTGGTATTTTTGCCAGTAAAATATTATGGATAGTCAAGACAATCCAGTGATGTTTAATGAAGTATCTGTGGATAATAGGAAAAACTCTGCCTCTTTTTCCCAGTTAATTTGTTTCTTTTTCTTAGAGACTCATGAAATTTATTGACATTTTCTTACCTTTCTCTTGAAATCATATAACCAGATGATGAAGGAAACTAGGAAAACAGTGGTACCCAAAGTCATAGTTGCCACGCCCAAGATTAAAGAGCAAGATTTAGTATCAAGAAGTAGAGAAGCCATCACTACCAAAAGAGATCAAGTTCAAATAACTCAGGAAAAGGTGAATTAGCACATGTGAAAAGTTCATCTTTAAGCTAATGTCTAGTAAACCATTAACTATTACATAGTATGAATTATTAATCTGTTTTTCTGTTGAGGTTCATAACTACATATAGTAAATACGTGACTGAGTGCCGCAAGTTTCTCCCTCACCGCTTGGTTTTCGTACACCCCCCATAACATTTGTAATTCATTTTGTTCAACACTATTATCTGCATGAACATTAGCATTTTAGTTTAATTTTTAAAAGCAATCTAGGAGAACATCTAGAGACTATTTTGCAACTAACAAACAGTGCTACATTCTGTGACTCCCGGTCATTCCTTACAAATACTGCTAAGCGATTATTTAACCCTGGATGATTCTATCTTTGCTTCCCGCAAGCAGGGCAATGGAGTGTGTGTGTTTGCGGGGCTGGGTCATACTCTGTATGTCTGAAGCCCATACAACTTAAACTTTGCTTTTACCGTAATGATCAGAAGAGAAAGGAAGTGGAAACATCTGCCTTGTCAACGATAGCAGTTGCTACTGCTAAAGCCACAGACCAGGAAACAGTTCTGAGGTCTAGAGACGCCATGGCCACTAGACAAGAACACATCCAAGTTACCCATGGAAAGGTGACTGTGTTATTCCAGTGTGGAACCCACGATAATCTATTAATACCAAAGCTCCTGGGAAAACCTCCATTATAACACATTAATCCCAACCATCAATCATCTTGTCTAGGAGACACTATTAATCAGATTTATTTTCAGATAATTGTACAATTTTGAAACTAAAAAGTAAAATGATTCATTGTCTTAACATTGCAAAATATTTCTTTTCCAGTGTGTTGTTATCATTTTCAACTTTTTTTTTAATTAACATGTAGAAATCCTCCACACATTAATGACTGAAATCGCATGTGGGTTAATATTAAGAGACTCAATGAGCAAGAGGAATCACTGCATTTGAGCAGTGAGGAGCCTTACAGTGTGTGTGTGTGTATGTGTGGTGTTGAGGAGTCATGTGTTCAGTGTATTATGCTGCGATCTAAGGAAGGATTTACTTCAATCATGTATAATTTTCTTCATGGGAAACTTTATCTTTTTTCATCCTGTAAGTATCAGAGGTGAGAAAATTATAGCACCTGTTTAGTGGCTTCCACTGTCGCTGCACAAGATTCAGTACTGAGGAATCGAGAGAGAGAGAGAGAGAGAGAGGTGGGGGGGAGAGGGAGAGAGAGAGAGAGATCCAACCAGAACTGTTCCACATAAGCTGCAAAAAGGTTTCCGTGTCTATTTGCAGCTATATATATCCTATGGCTTAAACTACTTCCCATAACCACAGCTCCCACCAAATGAGCTATCTGCCAGAGTTTATTCTCCACTGGGAACTGGCCACTCAGGGTTTCCTTTTTCTTTTTTGCATTGTTTTTGTGTTACTTGTGTTTCCCGCAGTGTTGATTTTTATCACAAGATTATTAATTGGTTTTATTTCCAAGATAAGATTTAAGATAAGATTCAAACCTTTATCTAAGACTAATATTTAACAGCCCATCTGCCTTCTAGAAGTCTCACATGCAACAAGCTGTACCACGAGCCAAATTTCAGGAATTATGGTTAATTTTTCTTTCTGTCCCTGTTAGCATAAATATGTCTGTCTTGCTTTCATTGTTGATCATCAGTGAAGAACGAAGGCTGAGGGAATCTCCTTGTCTCCATGACTAAAAAACCCTTTAAAGCCCATACTGCCAAGGTCTACAGAAGGACTAGCCATTAAGCAAGAACAAATATATTTTCAAGAGGGGATGAAAGCCCGTGTCGTGGTGGTGAAATGCACTGTTTCGTCTCGTCATCAGCTCATGTAACTTCTCATTGGTCATGAACCCGTGTGCTCCCAGTGGTCCATTTAGTGGCTTCACTTTCCAACCAAATGGGAGAGATGATTTGATTCATCCTGAGACCTCCAGAGGCATAGTTAGCATTTCTAGTTGTAAAAGACCACATCACACAACACTTTTCTTAAATTACCTCTCAGTATCTAACTGGTGTTAATTGGGATCTCCTCGTTCAATTCATGTTCATACTTATCTGGGCTCCAACACTAAAAAGGAGTCTTAAGTCTAGTCAGGAATAGGACTAGCCACCAGCATTTAGTCAGTCTTCTTCACCAAACACAACGTGTATATGAATTTTGATATGTATTAATTTAAGGAAAAGGCATATTTTCCCACATTTTAAAATATATTGCCATAATTAAGACTTTGAGGGCATACTTTTAAAATTAGGAGCAGTATTTATCATGGTTGTTAATTTTTGGTCAATGGAAACCTTGAGTCACTTTTCTCACCATTAGGATAATCTTGAAACCGCCTCAGATTTTCCCCTATCATAGGCTGCTCAAAAAGTGCCAATAAGATAAAATGAAAATTCCATGTCTCCAGGTACAGTAACATGTTTACATTAGGTGAAGATGAACACATAGTAACATCTATAGCGTCAACTAGTTGTCCATATGTTTTTCTTATGAAAGAAACCAACAAATAAAAATAATTGATGAGCTTGCTATAGATAGTGTGGCTCCTTCCAAAATTCAATGTGAAGGGAGGATGGTATTTGCAATCTTTCATGGCAGATTAGATTTTTATACTTTTCAATAAAACTCATGACCATTAAAGGCTCAATCCCATCTCCTAAAGGCCATGGTTATGCCTTAAATATGGTTCAGAGGCTACTTTTTAAAGGTGTCTGGGTTTTTTTTTACATGTGTGTTAAACTGCACTCACAGCAGGAGTAAAGACTGGAGATTAGTAGAAAGGTACAGCCTTACTTCTAAAGTGCACTGGAGGGCCAAAGCCATGTGACCTCTTGAAATGTTTCCAGTGCTGCAGAGTATTAAAATATGCATGCCTCGGCGGCGGCGGCTTCACTGGCTTTGAGAGAACGCCTTTGTGAATTGTGCTCTCATTCATGTTAATCAGATTCATAGGAAGGAGGAATATTATTTGTCTTTGTCTTTGCTTTAACTCCCAGCGAAGATGAAAGCAAATTGAACTTCAGTGTGAAAGGTTGTTCTCTTGATTCCAAACATGATAACGCTTTCATTTCAATCACAATGTTTTCCTTCATGTGCTTTAAGAGAGCTATTTTTCTAATAGATTGAATAAAGCTATCCCCCGTGAGTCCTAAGTAAATTCGGGTGCTCGTTCTTTGATCGGGAACTCTCTTTTTATCTCGGGCTTGCATGCAGCCATGTTGCTCTGCAGCAATTGATTTTCCTGGATGTGAGGATGACAGTATTTGAGTAGACTTTTATCTTAGCTGTTGTCATGCCGACACCAGACTAAATGATTGACAAAATAATAGAAATAATCAATGAAGACAGCCTGCTCCAAAGTCCTCATTTCCCAGGTGCTAATTGACTGTCTGCCTGGCCTAGGCAAATTCCTTGAAATACTCAAAACATCCTTAGGATTTTGTATACATATTGTCATATTGTGTTGTCCTGTCTTACGTGTGTGTGTGTGTGTGTGTGTGTGTGTGTGTGTGTGTGTGTATGATTGACTGTCTAGTCTCTAGCAGATAGAGGTAGTATATCTACATAGGAGCCTTTGCAATATAATAATTAATGAAGCACAAATTCTTGGAAGAGCTGAGTTATATTTCTGAGCAATTAATATTGTTATATAACACAAATATTCTATACCTACCATAACTTTGTCGGTCTGAGTAAGTAGAGGAGCTATCCCAGGAGGATGTCCCTGGGAGGAGGTGTCCAAGTGTAACATTGACATTATCATCTACTCACTTGGAAAACCTTGTCTCCAGGTGGGCGTTGGGAAAAAGGCAGAAGCCGTGGCAACAGTTGTAGCTGCCGTGGACCAGGCCCGCGTGAGAGAACCCAGAGAGCCTACACATGTGGAGGAATCGTATTCTCAGCAGACCACGTTAGAGTATGGCTACAAAGAACACATTTCCACCACAAAGGTCCCTGAGCAGCCCCGGCGCCCAGCCTCAGAGCCCCACCTCATCCCTCAAGCAGTCAAGCCTGCTGTGATTCAGGCTCCTTCTGAGACTCATATCAAAACTACTGACCAAATGGGAATGCATATATCATCACAGGTGAGTCCTCGGTGCGTGGGGCGGCAGCCACACGTGCTGGGGGCATCTGGGGGTAACGGTGACGTCACTGAACTTCATTTACTGCAGGTCAAGAAAACTACAGATATCTCAACAGAAAGATTAGTTCATGTGGATAAACGCCCCCGCACAGCGAGCCCTCACTTTACTGTTTCAAAAATTTCTGTACCTAAGACAGAACATGGATATGAGGTAAGATGTGGAGGGTAATATCCTTGCTCATGATGCAGTTAGAGCACTTTTCTGTAGCCACTGTGGGTTCCTTCTGCATTAGGGACAGGATTTAGGGTGGACTCAGATGCTCTGAGCTTTGCCTTCTGATAGAGGTCTCCTAGGGCGAAGCCAATAAAACATAGCTGTCTTCTACCCCCCGGGGAGACAACATCCACACAGGCTTCTCTGTCTTCTTGTTTCAGCTATGGTTCAAACTCAGCTCCTTTGATTACATTATATCTCTAACCATTTTATAAATGGTTGTGGTTTGTGCAGCCTTGTATGCTGTGAGAGACTTTGAGTAACTGAATGTATTTTAATAAGAGAAGACAAGTCAGATGATCACATGATCAAGTCAGATGATCACATGATCGCAAAGTGACAAATGTCCGTTTTCACCTGTCACATAGGCTTGTGGCTGTCATTCAAATGTGCAATCACAAAATATACCTAGAATTGACCAATTAAAAAAATGAGTGTGAGTTCCCTGTTATAAATGGTTTTGAATGCAGTGTTCATTATCATCCCATGATAGTTAAATTGGATTGTGGAATGACATAGCCCACACTAGAGTCCTATTAAAGCCTGTTCCTTATTAGTTCTGCTGTGTGGAAAAACACATGACTGTCCTCTATAGCAATTAGTAGAATTTTATAGTAAGGACCTGCCCTCTCCACCCTCAAAGGATCATAAGCAATCTATAATGCCTGTGTCTGGGCACATTCTCAAGTGACTACTGAAACCAAATAACCACACACATACCCCAGAAGAGAAACAACGAGGAAGCTGTCAAAATACTTTTCCAATGTTTGCTCTCGCTGTTCATGTGGACTGGTGGCTGACATCCAAGTGTACAACCACCAAGTACTTAGAACTTATCCATACTTTAATTTTTTTATCTCGAATTTTCTGCTGTAGTGCAGGTTCCGAATGCAGCATCCATGAGGAGTGAAGACAATTCCTGACCAGGCTCTACGAGAGCCATAAAATAAGGGGTGCCTCATGCAAACCTTTAATGGGGAAATTTTCAGGTTTTCTAACTAAACAGAAATCACCAACAGCTTTGCAATTGTTTAATATCTGCCTTTTGTTACCTGTAAGAGGGAACATGAAAGTATTCAGTCATAGATAGAGAAAGTAGACCAAAGGCAGCCATGGTGCATACACCTGTAATGCAAGCACTCGGGGGCAAATAGACTGAGGCTCAACTGAGGCTTGATTCTGAGGTGCCTGTGCTAAGTGTTTCCAGATGACTCGCCTGACAGCTCAGTAATCCCGTCCCTTCGCCCTTCTTGCATCCAGGCATCGATAGCTGGTAGCGCTATCGCCACATTACAAAAAGAGTTGTCAGCCACATCTTCTTCAACTCAGAAGATCACCAAATCAGTGAAGGCACCCACCGTGAAGCCTGGGGAGACTAGAGTAAGGGCGGAGCCCACCCCTTCCCCACAATTCCCCTTTGCTGACATGCCACCGCCAGATACTTACAAGAGTCAGGCTGGCATTGAGGTGAAGAAGGAAGTCGGCGTGAGCATCAGTGGCAGTACCGTTCGCGAGGAGCACTTCGAAGTACTGCGTGGACGTGAAGCCAAGGTGGGTCACTGAGTCATTGTGGTGGCTGGCCAGAAGGATGCTTGTCCCCTATCCTGGGCTCATGCTTCGTTTTATCAAGCATGCTCTGGAAGGCTTTGCATAAATACTTTTATTATGTTGAACGTGCTGATGGTTTAACAAGACTTCCCTCAACTCCTAACTGTAGGTAACAGAGACAGCAAGAGTGCCTGCTCCTGCTGAAGTTCCTGTTACTCCGCCTACCTTAGTCTCGGTGAGTTAATGCATCAAGAGTACTTGAACCCCTTCATCACGTGCTAGCAAAGACCAGTTCCCCACACTTTGAAGAAAGTGCCCTTAGGAGATTTACAAATTCTGGCTTTCATGCAATGTCCTTTTTGGCCAGGAAAGGGGGAATCCTATGCAGCAGACATCATTTTGTTGTTCAATGATCCTGATATACATACAACATTACATCAGGACCAGTGGAAATAGAAAGAGCAGTCACCCTCCTGGCCCCCTGCCTACCATACAGATATAGTTAATAAAACATGGATGCTTCTCAGCACCCTGATGGACAAAGCATAAGCAGGTCATCTCTAGGGATCCCGTGGAAATGCTTTGTTGATCAGTGGTGTGGGCAGCTATGCTTACAGCGTCTCTAGAATTTAGATGTGAGGATGACAGAATCCTCTCAAATGAGGCGGTGTTAAGGTAATTCCACCACAGAGACCGGGGCATGCCTGGCATTGATTTCATCATAGGGCATTTTGTGCCAATTAAAAATGTTTAAGCTCCAGCCATGTATCTGATCTAATTTGTAGAGGTGGTTAATGAATTTGTACACAGGAGTGTTCCCTTTTTCTTTTCTTCTCAGGGCTTAAAAAACGTGACTGTCATAGAAGGCGAATCTGTCACCTTGGAGTGCCACATCTCTGGATACCCATCCCCCAAGGTGACATGGTACAGAGAAGACTACCAAATCGAAAGTTCCATTGATTTCCAGATAACCTTCCAGGGTGGAATTGCACGTCTCATGATCCGCGAAGCCTTTGCGGAAGACAGTGGACGGTTTACCTGCAGTGCCGTGAATGAGGCCGGGACCGTCAGCACTTCCTGCTATCTTGCTGTGCAAGGTCTGTGGCTTCCCCTTCTCAATGCTCACTTGTTTGAGGGTCACCTTTTCCAGCAACCACACACTTCTGAAGCAGTTTCTGCGCACATCAGAGTGCTATCCTGTATGGAAGTTATGAAACAGATCACAGGGTCCGCTAACTCCCCACCCTGCCTGTGGTCACTAATGGAGCAAGCTGCAGGCTCACGTCAATGTCACCTTCTTGTCCTTCTAGTGTCAGAAGAGTTTGACAAGGAAACGACTCTGACTGAGAAATTTACCACAGAAGAGAAACGGTAAGCCTTTCTCTGAGCAGCTTAGCTGCTGCTTTTGCATGGTTTTGACATTTCTCCCCCCCCGCCCCCCGTAGTTAGTGGTTCGTTGGTACCTCGCAGCTAATAGAAAGGCCATTCTCTTCCCAGCTTCGTGGAGTCAAGAGATGTAGTCATGACGGACACCAGCATCACAGAGGAGCAGGCAGGGCCTGGAGAGCCTGCTGCACCTTTCTTCATTTCAAAGCCAGTGGTCCAGAAACTGGTGGAGGGTGGGAGTGTTGTGTTTGAGTGCCAGATCGGTGGCAACCCAAAGCCCCACGTCTACTGGAAAAAATCTGGCGTTCCTCTCACCACTGGATACAGGTACTTTGATACTTGGGTAATAGAATTCTCTATGGTGTGATATATAGATATATAACTATTAAGATTTTCTAAAGAGTATGTAAATATGTAGAAATAGAAAGAGAAGTAGAACTCGAATTTCCCACCAGTACCTGAATGTAGATTATCTCATAATGAAGCCTGATTAGTTATTCTGGGGTGTTTTATATTCTCACACAGTTTGGAGGGTTATTTTTATGGTACAAGAGCCTGATATGAGGCATCTTACATGTTTGACAAGCACTCTACCATGAAACTGTATCCCCAGCCTTTCATACAGAGTTTTCTTAAGAAATAAAATGAGAGAGGAGGGGGGACAGACATAGTTTACAATCCCAGCTTAATTAACTGACAGTGTTACAAAATGGAATATTTGACATATCCAATTCCACAAAATATTTGAGAGAAATTACAATAAATGCACACTATAATTAAGTTATTAGACCACAAAATGAAGTTTATGTAATGGAGAAAGCTTGTTATATATGTGTATTAACACATATTTACATATGCATATATAACACATCTAACACATGCATGTATTAGCACATGTTTGCAATTAAGTGAAAGGACAATGTGAACACATAGGCATAATTTCTTATGAGTTGGAACTGTGGTGTATGAGGGTCTAACCACTGAGGTATTTAGAATTTATAGTTTGGTTGTTCATTTGAACCTTTAAATGACATAACTAACAAATAGGAACTACCGACTGTGTAGATATCCATATCACCCATCAGCATAAGCGTGGATGCATGTACTTCCTTATGTGGCATTGTACTGTGCTTTCTGGTTTGTTTTGTTGTGATGGGTGGACATAGCACTCTTGCTATGTTTCCCAGATAGGCCTGAACTTCTGGGATCAATCAAACTTACGTACCTCAGCCTGCCATGTTTCCGGGACTATCAGGGCAAGCTACTGTAGCAGCCTGAGTAACGTTTGAAATAAAAGCATTGGGCTGTTTGTCCCTCTGGGATGTTTGTCCTTCTCTATACATTGCGTGCATTTTCTCAGTTCTCTAAAATTTATGATCACTTCTTGGCAGAGCTTAGACACAGGCTGTAGTCACTGGCTTCTGTACCACAGAAACATTTACAAGTAAACTCAGCTCTTTTGCGCTAAGAAGGACTGTTTATGACTGATACATTCATTGATTCATTTCCACAAAGATACAAAGTGAGTTATAACAAGCAGACTGGGGAGTGCAGACTGGTGATTTCTATGACGTTCGCTGATGATGCTGGAGAATACACTATTGTCATCCGAAACAAGCACGGGGAGACGTCTGCGTCTGCCTCCTTACTGGAGGAAGGTAAGGACAGTGCTGAGCTGTCCCTGCATGATATGAACTGTGACACAAGAGAGAGTCTGTGTGTTTGCCAAAAGACATATGGCAGCTTCCCAGTTCTCATGTTTGCACCTATTCCTTGCAGCCTCAGCTACACAGACAAGGCAGGGTAGTTCCTGTTTGGTGAAGGATACTTTATTATGTTCCCTGGAAGATACAGGGATCCCACCTCCAGATGCCAAGGGTCCAGGCAGCTAGCATGCCTTAGCACGGGTGGTAGTGGCAGACTGGATGATGTACACTCTCCCTAGACAGAGCAAAAGCACTTCACCTCCCGTTTAGTGTTGCCTGGAAAGCATATACCAAGCTTAGTAGGGAGTCTTCAGGAAAAGCTGAAAGTCAGGATTTATCAATGTTCATCATTTAAAGAAGAAAAAAATGGTAGCATTCATGCCAAATTCTTGAGCCATGACTAGTCTCTGCTAGCTTTTCATATTAACAGGAGGTTATCCCATATTCTGTCTCACCTGATCTGCTCCAGACCCTTACCTTTTCAATCCTCATTTAACAATCAAAGCACAGAAAACTCCAGAAGCTAAATGAATTATTAATAGCTTCATAGAAAATGAGGAAGACCTCTGGGGGGGGGCATCCCAAAGGACTGACTGTTGCTATCAAATTCTGTACACAAGAGTTTTACTTCTTAATGTACACTAGTTTTGAGATAAAACCTAATACATATTTATGGAAAAAGTTTTGATAATAAAAATTTGGAAAATCTGGGTTTGGGTTCATATATCTTACATGTAGTTTGCCTGATTTGATGTTGGTATGAATGCTTATAGATAAGAGCACCAGAAATTGACTCGCACTCTTGTCTCTTTAGCTGATTACGAGGCACTGGTGAAGACTCAGCAGGAAATGCTTTACCAGACACAAATGAGCACATTTATTCAGGAACCCAAAGTGGGAGAAATAGCACCTGGATTTGCATATTCTGAATATGAGAAGGAGTATGAAAAGGAACAGGCCTTAATTAGGAAGAAAATGGCCAAAGATACTGTGATGGTCAGGACTTTTGTAGAAGACCAAGTGAGTATAGCAATAATGACTAAATCAGCCACTCCATGAATGGCATTTCCTCCCATAATTCCCCACTTTTAATATATTCACCTTCTGCCATTTGTAGGTCAGATCGACTGCTAACAGGTTTCTTTGATTTCTATAATATGTTGTACTTGAAATTTCAGAATTAGATATATGTGAAAAATATGAATTTAGAGATAGGGATTATATATTCAGGAAAAAACCCAAATATTACCATAGCCAACTCTACAATGCCACATTCTCTCTATCTCTGTAACAAAAACCCACAGATAGTCCATGCTCTGAAAATACAGTTTTACATAACATACCACAGCATTCACCAATGAAGACGTTTTCTATGCAGATTAACATTAAACCAAATAAAGAAACCTAGATTCTCCGCACAGTTAAAAATGTCAATAAGCCTTTAACACTGGAACTATTATGTATCCTTAAAGAACTTCTATCAGTGAGAAAGTAGCCTTTTATTAAGCTGCCATCTTTTTACTACACAGGAATTCCACATCTCCTCTTTTGAAGAAAGACTCATTAAAGAGATTGAATACAGAATAATAAAGACTACGCTGGAAGAACTTCTTGAGGAGGACGGGGAAGAGAAGATGGCAGTCGACATTTCAGAATCTGAAGCTATCGAGTCAGGATTTGATATAAGGATAAAAAATTATAGAATTCTTGAGGGGATGGGTGTCACTTTTCATTGCAAGATGTCTGGATATCCGTTACCCAAGGTAAAATAAAACATTTATGGAGGTCTGCCTCCACACCGCAGTAAAGACACAAATAAGCCCTACTCCGCATGCTCAGTCCCCGTTGGTTCTCACATACATGATGTTCTCTGCAGATTGCGTGGTATAAGGATGGCAAGCGCATCAGACACGGGGAAAGATATCAAATGGACTTTCTACAAGACGGCAGGGCCAGCCTGCGTATACCTGTTGTCCTTCCAGAGGACGAGGGCATCTATACTGCTTTCGCCAGCAATATCAAAGGAAATGCAATTTGCTCTGGGAAGCTGTATGTGGAGCCTGCTGCACCATTTAGTGCTCCAACTTACATGCCCACACCAGAAGCAGTGAGCAGAATCAGGTAAGACCAGAGTTGAATGGTGTTCTGCTTTAAAACACCCAATGAACATCCCAGGAGCAAATTACTACCACGTAAAAAATAAGCACGAAATAGCACAAAAGCTAAGCACTGGCAATCTTTGATAAACAAAAAGATTTTAATCAGTATAGCAAACTATTTTCCTATATATCTAACAGAACGCATCTAATGTGTGGTCTTAATGAATGATTCCCTGGATTTATACAGCAACCCTACAATGGAGTGGGTGTTATTGCTATTTTGGAAATGGGAACACTGAGATTCCATGAGACTGTGAAAATTAGTTTAGTTCAACCAGGCTGATAGTCACATTATAAATGCAAGCCAGTCTGCATGCAAAATTAGCACAGAGCTTTGCATTTTTTTGTTAGCAAATATAATTTCTACATTTTTCTCCTCTTGGTAAATTTTTTTTTCTACATTTGTTTATTTGGTTTAACCAATAAACAGTTATTAACATAGTTTTGTAATTGAACCAAGAAAGTATAGTGACTAATTTAGATAAAGGCAAAGTAGAAAGAAGGTATTATGGGATGCCTATGATTTTCAGTCTGGCTACCTGGATGTGTTGAATGATAAGGTTTTAGTATATGCAAAATACAATGTTATGGAAAATGGTAATATATTATTCTTGTGGGCTCAATGGGTTAGAAGTCATTCTAAAACATGCAGAAGCAAATTCTAAAATAACAGTAAGAATTAAGAAAGAATTTGTTCTTCTGTGTTTTCTATATGGCTCATGAAAAATAAGAGTTTACTTTTGATTTCTAGGTCTGTCTCTCCACGTTCACTGAGCAGGTCACCTATACGTATGTCTCCTGCGATGTCCCCTGCACGAATGTCCCCTGCAAGGATGTCCCCTGCAAGAATGTCACCTGCACGGATGTCTCCTGGACGCAGGCTGGAGGAGACAGATGAATCACAGCTGGAGCGACTGTATAAACCAGTCTTTGTATTAAAACCTGCTTCTTTCAAATGTTTAGAAGGACAGACTGCCAGATTTGACTTGAAGGTTGTGGGTAGACCCATGCCAGAGACATTCTGGTTTCATAATGGTAAGCATGAAACAGCTTTGCCTGTGAGTCCCTGATCACAGAAATAAGCTTATATGTGTATATCCAACAATGCAAAAAAAAACCCAACCCAAAACAAAACCTTTTACACTGTGTTTTTGATTTTGCTTGTTTTTTTTTTTAAACAGGACAGCAAATTGTCAATGATTATACACACAAAGTCGTCATTAAAGAAGATGGAACTCAGTCACTGATCATTGTCCCCGCATCACCCAGCGATTCAGGAGAATGGACAGTGGTGGCCCAAAACAGAGCAGGAAAATCCACAATCTCTGTGACTTTAACTGTGGAAGGTAAACAAGAGTTTTATTGAAATGAAACAACCTGGGTCATAAACAGGTGGTCCAGCCCCAGTTGCTCTAAATCATCACCTCTCTCTTTCAGCTGTGGAACACCAGATCAAGCCAGCATTTGTGGAAAAACTGAAAAATGTCAACCTAAAGGAAGGTTCCAGGCTCGAAATGAAAGTCAGAGCTACAGGCAACCCCAACCCTGACATTGTGTGGCTGAAAAACAGTGACATCATTGTTCCTCATAAATACCCAAGGATCAGGCATGTTTGAATAGATTATTAAATTAAACTTCTTATACAAACCCAGTTGTCAAATAAGCAGAAAGTGCTACCACTACATTCATGGTTTTGTTTTTCTTATTCTTTAAACAGGATTGAAGGAACCAGAGGAGAAGCCGCCCTTAAGATTGATTCCATTATTAGCCAAGATTCAGCCTGGTATACAGCCACGGCTATTAACAAGGCAGGCCGGGACACCACAAGGTGCAAAGTCAATGTTGAGGTTGAGTTTGCAGAACCTGAACCGGAAAGAAAGCTGATTATCCCGAGAGGAACATACAGAGCAAAGGAGATTGCTGCCCCAGAACTGGAGCCTCTCCATTTGAGATACGGTCAAGAACAGTGGGAGGAGGGGGACCTCTATGACAAGGAGAAACAACAGAAACCGTTTTTCAAGAAAAAACTCACTTCCCTCAGACTGAAGCGCTTTGGACCTGCCCACTTTGAGTGCAGACTAACACCAATTGGTGACCCAACCATGGTGGTGGAGTGGCTTCACGATGGGAAGCCCCTGGAGGCGGCCAACAGGCTCCGGATGATTAATGAATTTGGCTACTGCAGCCTTGATTATGGAGCTGCGTATTCCAGAGACAGCGGTGTTATCACCTGCAGAGCTACTAACAAATACGGGACAGATCACACCTCTGCTACTCTTATTGTCAAAGATGAGAAAAGTCTAGTGGAAGAATCTCAACTGCCTGACGGGAAGAAAGGCTTACAGAGGATAGAAGAACTAGAGAGAATGGCTCATGAAGGTGCGTTGACAGGCGTGACAACAGATCAAAAAGAAAAACAAAAGCCAGACATTGTCTTGTTCCCAGAGCCAGTGAGAGTGCTTGAAGGGGAGACAGCCAGATTCCGCTGCCGAGTGACAGGCTACCCTCAGCCCAAGGTCAACTGGTACCTCAATGGACAGCTCATCCGGAAAAGCAAAAGGTTCAGAGTTCGCTATGATGGCATTCACTATCTGGATATTGTGGACTGCAAATCCTATGACACAGGTGAAGTCAGGGTCACTGCAGAGAACCCTGAAGGTGTGACGGAACACAAAGTAAAACTTGAAATCCAGCAGAGGGAGGATTTCAGATCTGTCCTCAGGCGCGCTCCCGAGCCAAAGCCTGAGTTTCACGTACACGAACCGGGGAAACTTCAGTTCGAAGTGCAGAAGGTAGACAGACCCGTGGACACCAGCGAAACCAAAGAAGTGGTGAAGCTGAAAAGGGCTGAAAGGATTACCCATGAGAAGGTGTCCGAGGAGTCTGAAGAACTGCGCAGTAAATTTAAGCGCCGGACGGAAGAGGGCTACTATGAGGCCATCACAGCCGTGGAGCTGAAGTCTCGCAAGAAGGACGAGTCTTACGAAGAGCTCCTCAAGAAAACTAAAGATGAGCTTCTGCACTGGACCAAAGAGTTAACTGAAGAGGAGAAGAAAGCCTTGGCTGAAGAAGGCAAAGTCACGATTCCAACCTTTAAACCTGAGAGAATCGAACTTAGCCCCAGTATGGAGGCACCCAAAATCTTCGAACGAATCCAGAGCCAGACAGTTGGCCAAGGATCCGATGCCCACTTTAGAGTCAGAGTTGTGGGAAAACCAGACCCCGAGTGTGAATGGTATAAAAATGGTGTCAAAATTGAGCGATCTGACCGAATCTACTGGTACTGGCCAGAAGACAATGTTTGTGAACTGGTCATAAGAGATGTGACTGCAGAGGACTCTGCCAGCATCATGGTAAAGGCCATCAACATAGCTGGGGAAACCTCAAGCCATGCATTCCTGCTCGTCCAAGGTAATCGCAAGATGTTTTGCTTATAGCACACACTCTGTATGCCCATGAATACCCCTTATCATATTTAAATGTTTCTCTTTACCCATTATTCAAATTGAAAGTTTAATTGTATTCTTGCCCCCTTCCTCATAGCCAAGCAATTGGTGACTTTCACACAAGAATTGCAAGATGTTGTTGCTAAGGAAAAAGACACCATGGCAACATTTGAATGTGAAACTTCAGAACCATTTATCAAAGTAAAATGGTATAAAGATGGTATCGAAGTTCATGCAGGAGATAAGTATAGGATGCACTCTGACCGGAAGGTTCACTTCCTGTCTGTGCTGACCATCGACACATCTGATGCTGAAGACTACAGCTGTGTACTTGTGGAAGATGAAAATATCAAGACAACAGCGAAACTTATTGTGGAAGGTAAACGATAATTAGTGACTGCATTGTTTGCTGGAGTCATTTTTAATTCTGTGATAAAATGAGCTAGACATTTTTCCTTTCATAAAAATAATTTTAGTAAAATTAGATAAAAACTTTATACCAAATGTCATCAATGTATATTGCTAATAGTATTGAAATTTGAATTTTTTAAAAGGAGGGTTATTTTCTTGCCTCATTTAAAAATGTCTTGATTGAAACCTATCTCCCTGATTCTGAAATAATTCAAAAAATTAAAATAACTGATTTATATTAAAATTTTCTCAGCCCACTAGCAGGAAGGTATGTCAGGAAGACAGTCTTGAAAGTATAAGAGGGAGATAATAGACATAAGGCACCATCTCTATGCAAATTCTAGTTGCATGCCTCTCCCAAGACATTAATCCACCTTCATTTTATTCTTCAGGTGCAGTAGTTGAGTTTGTGAAAGAACTTCAGGACATAGAAGTCCCAGAGTCATACTCAGGAGAGTTAGAGTGCATTATATCTCCAGAAAACATAGAAGGCAAATGGTATCACAATGATGTGGAGTTGAAGTCCAATGGCAAATACTCAATTACATCCCGTCGTGGACGCCAGAACCTCACAGTCAAGGATGTAACCAAAGAGGACCAGGGAGAGTACAGCTTTGTTGTCGATGGGAAAAAGACAACCTGTAAACTGAAGATGAAACGTGAGTCTTCCCATCCTTGAAACCTGCAGCGTGCATCAGTAGGGTTAAAGATAAAAATAATGACATTCTTTTCTTTTTCATCACAGCCCGACCTATTGCTATTCTCCAAGGACTTAGCGATCAAAAGGTCTGCGAGGGTGACATCGTTCAACTTGAAGTCAAAGTCTCCTTAGAAAATGTAGAAGGGGTCTGGATGAAAGATGGTCGAGAAGTAGAGCACAGCGACAGAGTCCACATTGTAATAGACAAGCAGTCCCACATGCTGCTTATTGAAGACATGACCAAAGAAGATGCTGGGAATTACTCCTTCACTATCCCTGCCCTTGGACTCTCCACCAGTGGGAATGTCTCTGTCTATAGTAAGTCTTACATAGTTTTATGTTAATTCTTCTCCTTTTAAAGAAATGTTTGTGGGGCTGGAAAGATGGCTTAGTGGTTAAAAGCACTGATTGCTCTTCCAGAGGTCCCAAGTCCAGTCCCCAGCAACCACATAGTGGCTCATAACCATCTGCAATGCTATCTGATGCCCTCTTCTGGTGTGTCTGAAAAGAGTGACTCACATTGGGAGGCAGAGACAGGCGGATTTCTGACTTCAAAGCCAGCCTGGTCTACAGAGTTAGTTCCAGGACAGCCAAGGCTACACAGAGAAACCCTGTCTCAAACAAAACAAAACAAAAAAAAAAATGTTTGTGGTGCTGGGGACCAAACCCAAGATATTTCACATGCAAAGCAAGGTCTCTATATTGAGCTATAACCCCAGATCTAGTTTTATATTCCCATTGGTATTGAGCCACAGAACTTGAATGTGCAGACATTTTAAACAAATTTCACATTCATATAATTCTTTCTGTGTGTCTTCTCTTGCAGGTGTTGATGTGATAACACCTCTCAAAGATGTCAATGTGATTGAAGGTACCAAGGCTGTACTTGAATGCAAGGTCTCAGTTCCTGACGTAACTTCTGTTAAATGGTACCTGAATGATGAACAAATCAAGCCTGACGATCGTGTGCAATCCATTGTCAAAGGCACCAAACAGCGACTTGTGATTAACCGAACCCATGCTTCTGATGAAGGCCCTTACAAACTGATGGTTGGCAGGGTAGAAACCAGCTGTAACCTGTCTGTAGAGAGTAAGGATGGTTCTGTGTAACTAAGTCATTACTTTAAGCGTTTTACAGTCTCCTTGTAATAATGACTACTGAATATTTTCTTTCCCACCCCTAGAAATTAAAATTATAAGAGGTCTCCGTGACCTCACCTGCACAGAAACACAAAATGTGGTCTTGGAGGTTGAGCTATCCCACTCGGGAATTGATGTTGTATGGAATTTTAAGGGCAAGGAAATTAAGCCCAGTTCTAAATATAAAATTGAAGCTCATGGGAAAATATACAAACTGACTGTCCTGAATATGATGAAAGATGATGAAGGGGAATATGCATTTTATGCGGGAGAAAATACAACATCTGGAAAGCTAACTGTGGCAGGTTTGTATAGTGGTCATTTGACCTAAGTTCTGGCAAGCAACCGTTGTATTTATAAAGACCTTGTTTCCCATTTTCCCACAAATCCCCACCCACCCCACCCCCCACTGCCTTGCCTCTTATCACACTGATCTAAAGGTTAATAGTACCTGCACCTCTGTCTCCACCAGTCTACACTGTGAGTGTTCACTCAACTCAGATGCCATCTGTAAATCTGTCTCCTTAACCTCTCCACTTCCTTCTCCAACCCCAGGATTCTTTTGTCTTCTTGTCTTTCAATGTCCTTATTAAACACTGGTCTTATTCCCTGTTTCCTTTCCCACACAAGAGCATGTAGCCCTAGAATATAGAATTAATTGCTTTCTTTTCTCTGTGCACTCCTCTCTACATGATCAGTAAATGTTTGCTAAAGCGAGTTTCACTTTAACTTTGCTTCAATAAAGATTTGTTTCTTTTTAAGTATTCTTGCTCCTTAAAATGTTTTTCTCTTATTTCAGTTTTGTGAACCCAATGAATATTTTTTTACTACAAAACAGCCTAATCTGTGTATCTCTTATGACATGAAGGGGATACTCAGCCTTTCCTATTTGTCAGAAAGTATTAGCTTTAGAATGAGGATTCATAATTATAGTGCACTTGTCAACACAGAAGTAGAAATCAGCACTGACATTTTTGGTTTATTACATTTGAGTGTTGAGGAATCAGGACGCTATTCACATATTCAACTGATCTTGTATATAAGCAGTTCATACGGTGTTTTAGTTGGTGTGAAAGTCTCATGGTTTATACTTTATGACATAATATTCCCTTAGAGAGTTGGCCATAAAAGACGTATCAAATAAAACCTCAGGTCCTTTACTTTTATAAGATATTTTAAGTATCATCTTTAAGTGTGTAAAAATACAGGCTTTAAAACCCTGTGTGATTTTGCTTGGCTTTTTAAAAGTACCTACTATAGGCAAGATATTACTAGAAACTCAAAACACAAGAGTGAAGTGGATGTGTGTCTTTTCTTGAAGCATTCAGACGAGATCAGACGAGTTCAGGTATGGCTGTAGACTCTCAAAGAATCCAGAATTTAGAGGAAAACAGATGCCCAAGCAACTGAGTAGCTAAAGCAATTACTCAACACCCCCGCGCTGATGGGAGAAAGCACCAGAGAAAACACGAGAGAAGAAATGGCACCTTCAAGCCAATGATCTGGGATATATAGGAAACATATTTAATGCTTCTTTTAAGAACACATGAATCCTGGACATGATTATAGGTTTATGCTTATAATTCCAAGGACTCAAAAGGCTGAGAGAGAAGGATTCTCATGAGTTTAGGGTCATACTGTGTTACAGAACAAGGCAGCACCTCTAATAAGCAAACAGTAAACACATTATTGACTTTGACATTTTGTTTGGCAAAATTTTCTCAAATACCAAACATATGCTAAGAATATAATTCTTAAAGGACCAAAGAGCATGTTTTCAAAAGCAAGAAATTTAGTTGAAAGTTGTGTGGCATGCTATGTGTTAGAGGTTTCAGAATTCTGTATTAAACCATTTTTCCCCTTTGCACAATATATTTTCTGTTTTCTAGTCATGTGTACCTGAAGTAAGGAATTTCTTGGTACTATCTAAATGTAGGTAAAAATTTACGTTTAAAATCATTTTTTTGCAATTTGACATTTGATATGAGATTCTTCAATGATTTCTTTAGTCTGTGAATATTTGAAAGGACTCACCTGTGTCCTCTGCTTCTTCTGAAGGGGGAGCCATCTCCACTCCACTCACAGACCAGACTGTGGCTGAATCCCAGGAAGCCGTGTTTGAATGTGAGGTTGCCAACCCTGAGTCCGAGGGAGAATGGCTGAAGGATGGAAAACACTTGACTATGAGTAACAACCTCAGAAGTGAATCCGACGGCCACAAAAGGAGGCTTATCATCGCTGCCGCCAAGTTAGATGACGCTGGAGAATACACCTACAAGGTGGCCACCTCCAAAACGTCTGCCAAGCTGAAAGTTGAAGGTCAGTGTATAAGAACAGCCTTACCTTCCCCAAGTCCTGCTACTGCCCTAGCTACTACCGTTGTGAAAATCATGTGGGTGAACATTTAGGGTCACATACATCTTCAGTTTAAAATATCATTGCTTTGTCAACTTTTTCCTTATAAACCCTGTATGAGAATGTTCAAAGTTTTCATCAGATATGTTCTTGTTTGTAATAAAATCATTGCTTGCGGTATGTGAAACGGCTGCCTCAGATACTCTTGATACCACGTTCCACTTTTACCCATCTCCAATCAGTCTAGTAAGCTGTTAGTGTCTTATATGCAAACTTCATATCACTGAAGTATAGACAGATCATTGCACAACGTCCACTTCCAACTGGAGCTCAGATTTTCTTAAGTGATTGCAAGTGTCTTTTAAAATGAGGGATTGCAGATCTATAAAATTCAGGCTAGCTGTTCTTTTCCAAGCTGACCGGCTTGGAAGTGACCAGGATCAGAACTCCTTTGGCTTTCTGGTCATCATTGATAGAAACCAGCTCTTAATTCTTCTGCAGCTGTCAAAATTAAGAAGACTCTGAGGAACCTCACTGTGACAGAGACACAGGACGCCGTCTTCTCGGTTGAACTCACACACCCAGATGTCAAAGGGGTCCAGTGGATCAAAAACGGAGTTGTCTTAGATTCCAACGACAAGTATGAGATCTCGGTCAAAGGGACAGTTTATTCGCTGAAGATTAAAAACTGCGCCATGGCAGATGAATCTGTCTATGGCTTCAAACTGGGGAGGTTAGGAGCCAGCGCCCGGCTGCACGTTGAGAGTAAGTTGACGCAAACCAGTATAAGTTGACAACTTGTGGCTATCATGGTGTTTACTGCACCACTGAATTTCTCCAACTTTCTTCATTAGCTGTCAAGATTATTAAGAAACCGAAGGATGTGACCGCCTTGGAAAACGCCACTGTTACCTTCGAAGTCAGCGTTTCCCATGACACGGTGCCAGTAAAATGGTTCCATAAGAACGTGGAGATTAAGCCAAGTGACAAGCACAGACTAGTGTCTGAGAGAAAAGTCCACAAACTGATGCTTCAGAGCATCTCCCCCTCGGACGCCGGGGAGTACACGGCCATGGTGGGCCAGCTGGAGTGCAAAGCCAAGCTGTTTGTGGAGAGTAAGTGTCTGGCAGCCCCACCCCCACCCTGCAGCATCTCCCCCGGGAGTCTTAGGGATTTACTACTCTGTTTTCCTTCATCCGTGTATAAAAATGAATTAACTGGGCCACTTTCTGATTCCCCCCCCCCAAGCACTCCATATCACAAAGACTATGAAAAGTATCGAGGTTCCTGAAACCAAAGCTGCCTCTTTTGAGTGTGAGGTGTCCCACTTCAATGTCCCCTCTATGTGGCTAAAGAACGGAGTGGAAATCGAGATGAGTGAAAAGTTCAAGATAGTCGTGCAGGGGAAACTGCACCAGCTGATCATCATGAACACGAGCACGGAGGACTCAGCGGAATACACATTTGTTTGTGGCAATGACCAAGTCAGTGCTACCCTGACAGTGACCCGTAAGTAAATATATAGATGTGTGTAAGTAAATATATAGATGTGAGCACGTGTGTGTGTGTGTGTGTGTGTGTGTGATATGTATATATGTGCACATACACATATCTAAAGATTTAGCAGACTTGCTCTTACAAATCTTACACTTTTCCCCACAATCACTGAATCTATTGAAACCATTCTTGATAAAAAAAAAAAAAATTCTACTATGTGCTCACAGTGAGTCTCAGTTAGCCTCTTTATCTGCATAAAAGTTTCTAATTCCAGTGTCCTCAGAAATCTACCTAGAAAATGATCTGGCTCTATCACTTTATGTCCCTGTCACTCTCCCCACTGGTCTTCTCTCATACATGGACAGTGTTAAAGCTCCCATCTCTAAATTATAATCATATCAGCACATAGACAAAAAGCATTAGAAACTCCCATTCTACACTTGTTATAACCCAGCTGTCATTACAGTGCACACCCAGGTGTCTCATTTTTGTTCTTCTCTGCAGCAATCATGATTACATCCATGCTGAAAGACATCAATGCTGAAGAAAAAGACACCATAACTTTCGAGGTGACAGTAAACCATGAAGGCATCTCTTACAAATGGTTAAAGAACGGTGTGGAGATCAAGTCGACGGACAGGTGCCAGATGAGAACCAAGAAGCTCACACACTCGCTGAACATCAGGAATGTTCACTTTGGAGATGCCGCTGATTACACCTTTGTGGCTGGAAAAGCCACATCGACGGCCACCCTTTATGTGGAAGGTATGGTTTCCTGGATGTATCCGCAGGGGGAAGAAAGTCAAATATACCATGTGAAGTATGAATCTTTTAATTAGTGAATGGACATGAATAAATAAAGTGTGATATGTCCATCCAATTTGGGTGGTAATTGGAAATAAAAAGGAATTACTAGCACGTGCTATAATATGGGTAGCTGCTGAAAATATTATGAGAAATGAAAGAAGCCAGCCATAGAGCAACACACACTGTATGAGTCCATTTATATGAAATGGCCCTGATACACAAGTCTATTGAGATGTAGAGCATTAGCTTCAGTCTAGCAAGAGGTAATGGGAAATGTTCTTGCATATGATGGCTAAGAGCTGTCTGAGCTTTTCTGAGAAAAATTAAGTGGTTTTAAAATTATGGTGATGCTTATATGATATATACCATGGAAGCCATTAAGTTAAACAACAAGTCAGGATGTCTAACCTTTTGGTTTCTCTGGGCTACATTGGCCTGGCTCAGGTGTCCATGGTACATTGCCTGCATTAACTAAATGAAAACACACACATGCTCATTTTGCGTGGCATTGTAACAAGATGGTGTCTTGTTCATGTTTAAGAACAATGCAAAAAAAATTTACAAAATAAATTCTAAACCATTCTCAAAATGTTTTAAATAAGTTTATAGATTTTGAGTTGGGCTATGTTCAGAACTATCCTGGGGTGGATCCAGCCCCATGTCTGTGGATCAGATACCTCTGCTAAAGGATAAATCAAATAGAATGTGACTTATATATCAATAATGATGTCAAGTGCTAATTTTTTTATGTTCTGTTATCCAGCTCGTCATATAGAATTTAGGAAACACATTAAGGACATTAAGGTTCTGGAGAAGAAACGAGCCATGTTTGAATGTGAAGTTTCTGAGCCTGACATCACTGTCCAGTGGATGAAAGATGGCCAAGAGCTTCAGATAGCAGACAGGTCAGTCACTTTGCTTCACTCTGTCCCAACTATTCCAACTTCCTTTTGAATCCCATGCACTAAGCTTCCATTTCCTTCCCTCCACAGGATAAAGATCCAGAAGGAGAAATATGTCCACCGCCTTCTGATCCCATGCACACGCATGTCTGATGCCGGGGAATACACAGTGGTGGCGGGAGGCAACATGTCAACTGCTCACCTCTTTGTAGAAGGCAGGGATGTCCGCATCCGGAGCATTAAGAAGGAGGTCCAGGTATTGTCTACACACTGGCTTTCCTGAGAAATCATCAGTCGTTCTTACTTCACTTTTATGCTTTCTGTTTTTACTTTTAAGTTTTTCTAATCACAGTATTTTAAAGACTGAAATCAGCTTGTCCCTGTTGGCTTAGATTCTTATGCTCAGTCAACAAGCATGTCCTTTCATTATACAGCTAATTTCTGTCATTAAGAGAGATGCAGGGAAACAGCTGTGGATGGGTTGCAGAGATGGCTGATTCATTAAGAGCCCTGGATGTTTCCCCCAGAGGACCTGGATTTGATTCCAAGCACACATGTGGCAGTATATAACCATCTCGCACTCCAGTTCTAGGGAATCTGATGTCTGCTTCTGCCATCATCTGGTACTAGGCATGCAAATGGTACACAGGCATACATTCAAGCAAAACACCCAAACACATAAAATAAAATAATAAAATATAAACTTTTAAAACAGCTGTAGAAACTTTGCCATTGAAGAAATGACTGCTCCATGAAGCTCCAATCAGACACAAACTAAAATTTAAATTATGATACTCACACATAAGCTATCAATAAGAAAATCTGGGAGATAGCATATTCTCAGGGTTTTTTTTTTTCCTATGAAAAGTTATGTAGAGTTTGAGTGTCTGTGCATGCTTGCTATGAGCCTAAGAGTAGTCCCAGAGTGAACAATGATTCCTAGCAAGGATGCTGACCAGACGCTTTTGCCATCTGTTTTAGTTACTGTTCTATTACTGTGAAGAGACACCTAGACCAAGGCAACTCTTGTAAAGAAAGCATTTAGTTGGTGGGTTGCTTACAATTTCAGAGAACTAATTATGATCATCATGGTGGGAAGCAGACATGAACCGCCAGGTACTACTGAGCAAGGCCACACCTTCTAATCCTTCCCAAACAGTTCCACTAGCTGGTGACCACACTTTTTTGCATAAGAGCCCAGAGGCCCATAGAGGCCATTCTCATGCAAAACGCCCCACCACCCAGTGTGCTTATGGTGTTTATCCTTGTGGGTGCTGATCTTTCCAAATGACGTTAGAGGAAGGAGTATGTTCCAAGAAATTAATTTTGAGTTCAGCGCCATCATATTTTCTCTTCCAGAAAAATAAATAAATAAATAAATAAATAAATAAATAAATAAATAAATCATGCTTTAGAAAGCCTGTGTTGTATTAAAAACACTTACAGAGAAAACTCATATAGCCCAACTGAGTTTCTTTCCCCTTAAATTCTAGTTCTGAACCTTGTTTTTCTCACTTCTAAACTGAAGATGATATTTGCTATCTAGTCCATAAAGTTATAGTTCATATGATGTGGGATCAGACTGAAGAGTAGCTTCAAAGATCTCTATAATAATCAAAAGACCCAGGCACAAAATACCATCTCTTTAGTTATTATTTATTAAACCATAAGCAATTAAAAATGCAACAATTGCCACTTGGGCAGGCTCTCTCATTAGCACAGGCATAAGCTTGATTTCCTACATAAGAGATTTGAGTGCTATTCATACAAAATGTGAAGGAAAAAGTTAAAACGTGCTATAGTCAGCCAACTTGTTGCACCGTGATGTACTGGTTTTTTTTTTTTTTTTTTTCATGCTCCATAAGTGATTCGCTTTAGAAATGGATGAATAGAACTAAAATCAGATTCACTCCATTTTCTTTGTGGTTGTGTCGTCAACAGGTCATTGAGAAGCAGCGTGCTGTCGTGGAGTTCGAAGTCAATGAAGACGACGTTGATGCCCACTGGTATAAAGATGGCATTGAAATCAATTTCCAGGTTCAAGAGCGACACCAATATGTGGTGGAGAGAAGAATTCACCGGATGTTTATATCGGAAACAAGACACAGTGACGCGGGCGAATACACCTTTGTGGCAGGCAGAAACAGGAGTTCTGTGACTCTCTATGTCAATGGTACGCAGTTGGACTTCAACAACAGCTATTAATACAGTAGTAGTGGTGCCTGAGCGTTTTCTAACAAACCCGCGGCACTCGTCTGGGTATAACTGCATTCTGTTCGTATCAGCCCTGTGGTAAAGAGAGCAGCTGCTCAAAGGGTTATTGAGATGTCATTTCCAGGAAGCACCTGCTGGCCAGAACTCCATTTGTTTGACACTACTGAACATCCACTGTGTATCAATTATAATATACTCCAGATGGCTTTTCATATACGGCATTAAGTTGTTATAGTTCTCTGTCCTAATGGTTGAAGTGTAAATAACCCTACTATACAAGCAACGAGGACATTTTCAGCCTTCAGTGCAAAGCTTGGGAAAACCCAGAGATCACCTTCAGGACCACAGAGTACTTAGAGAACCACAGACACAGGGGCATGAGGCTCTCTCTGCCCCAGGCTCTAAGATCAATGCTTTGTCTTTGGAGGTGGAGTTGCTTGTGCTACCAGGAGCTCCCTCACAGTCCTCAGGAGGTTCTCGATAAGCCTCTGCTCTCCTCGTTAGAAACCCTAGCTCTGAATTTAAGGCTTGTCAGGCCCTGAACCTAACCTAGACACGGGGAAAAGAACAGAAACCAGTCTCCCAGCCACACCCGAGTCTGTCTTGAAGCAAAACTCCCTTAAGTCAGATGGAGGGGAGCTGGGAGTTGTCTCAACACTCATAAAGATGGTCCCTTGACCATGCTTCCTGTGTCCCTGGGAGATTCAGTTGTCATGACATCCAGTTTTGTTTCCTCTGCAGTAGTAGTAGGGACAGGAAAGCACAGAGAAGTGAAGAGGTGCCAGGTGCCAGGTGCCAGCCTGTATTTTCTGTCTGTGGTCTCCTCATCCAGCACTGAGACTGTACACTGATTAGCATAATCATAAAGCTGAATTCTGTTAAAGCAATTTAATCACACTCTGCTGATCTAGAATAATATCCAACCAGTCAGTGCTTACAGGCTCTATCCCTTTGGCCTGTGTGTAACAGAACAACTGGGGCATAATACATGATACCTAAACACTTGTAAAGCAAACAGATCTGGATGTGATAAGCCCTCCATCACGGAATTTGCTCAAATGACTTTTAAAAATAAGTAGGATATGAGAATTATTCTAGTTTTTGGTTGTCTATTAGTGTGTCTGAACAACAAACCAGAATGATGGTGTTATACTGAGGTATTCCCGGCACCTCCCATGAAACATTTTTAAAAAAAAAAAATTCTTTCCGAAGTTATTTCTTTTCCTTGAAAGAAAGAAAAAAATATCCCTCTTAGCACAAAGAATATTCTGATATTCTGAGGCAAGTAAAGATGTCACAACCCTGAGGTTTTGTTTCTAGACACATAACCATCTTGAAACAAATGAGTGCAAAGATGTACACTGTCCTTTTCCTCCTTCACGGGTTGTTTTCTGTCATCGTCTTCTAGCTCCAGAACCACCCCAAGTCCTGCAGGAACTCCAGCCCGTCACCGTACAGTCTGGCAAGCCTGCTCGCTTCTGCGCTGTGATATCAGGCAGACCGCAGCCCAAAATTTCCTGGTACAAGGAGGAGCAGCTGCTTTCCACTGGCTTCAAGTGCAAGTTTCTCCATGACGGGCAGGAGTACACGCTTTTGCTCATTGAGGCTTTCCCAGAGGATGCGGCAGTCTACACCTGCGAAGCCAAGAATGACTACGGTGTAGCCACAACATCAGCTTCTCTGACTGTGGAAGGTAGGAAGGCCCTGGGATTCCCCAGCTTACAAAGAGGCCCTTAGAAGCCAGCCAGAAGCTCTCCCAGGGGAGTAGCAACAGATTGTACACAACTCTGAAAGCACTCTCTTACAGTACACAGCCAGTGGGGGCAGGGAGGATATGTGGGGACTTGATCTCTACAAGTTCTAAGGTCTCTCTCTTTCTTTAGTTCCAGAAGTTGTATCTCCGGATCAGGAAATGCCAGTTTACCCGCCTGCCATAGTCACACCACTTCAGGACACAGTTACTTCTGAGGGGCGCCCAGCACGTTTCCAGTGCCAAGTTTCAGGGACAGGTAGGCACTTGTTAAAAATGTTTCCTTACTGGAGTTTACAGAGGATTGTAAATCATACTGTTCTTAGCCTTTCCTACCTCATAAACATCCCTCACAAATGATGTCTTTGAACCTAAATGGAAATCTAACAGCAGATATATTGAAATTATTTAAGAATCATATCATATATAAAAACTGTTTTGTATATATATCCATCCATACATATATATACATATATGTATGTGTGTGTATATATATATATATATATATATATATATATATATATATATATATATATATATATATAGTTTTGTACTATATATACTACTGGTTTGTACCTTTGAAAATGGTTAAGGTAGTACAACTATTCCTTCTGAAAACCTTTGAAGATTTTTTTTCCCACAAATATCTTAAAAACCATCTACTTTCCTTATGGTTGTGGCTACATTTTTAAATCTCTTAGTTGGGAAATTATAACAAAACTTCAACTGTTATGAATTTACCTATGATAACAGTTTCATAGATTTCAGGAGAAATTGCTTACATGTGAGGTATTATGTCTATGGACCATGTATGCGGAAGGTATTTTTCCCTGTTTGGACAAAAGCGTAAGCTTTAAATCCAAAGGCGAGATTGGAATTGTGAATCCATATGATTCCTTTGGCTCTCTGCCTCTTATGAACCTAATGAGAATACTACTACATTAATCTTAGAATGTCTATCTCACAAGGGCAGGGATTGGGCTCTAGTGTATAGAACCTGGTGTTTGAAAATAAAAGTCGTGCCTCCTAACAGGGAAGAGGGTCTAGAAAGTGAGAGAACCCTTGCCTAAGAAAAACACCTTGTCTATAGTAGATACTCAATAAAAAATGGTGATAGATTAAATGTGTGGCTGTTAAATGAATGAGATCAGCCATGTCATGTTATCAACAAGGCTACGTAAAGAAAAACTCAAGGCTGTAGCTAACACAATGTTTGGCATATAACTACCATTCAGTCATAGTTATTGGCTTTCCGTTTCAATTGTGGGCATGCTTCTCAAATACCATCAGCCATTCCCCTCACTTGACTTTGAAAAAATAATTAAAAAACAAAAAAACAATGTAAGTATGATTATGGCCTGACCTCAGGTGCTCACGTGACAAATCAAAGGAATAAATGATTGATTTACTCCCAGATGACAAAAATACTTCCTCATTTTCTTGGGGGGTTTTTGTGTAGCGACACTACAGAGGAGTTCTCAAAGCTTGGCAGTGACTGTTTTGTTTATTATGCCACTTCCATTAGTTGATAAACCCAATTTCTGCCTTGCCAACAGCTATTTTCCTAAAGAAGTTAGTATTTCCATAGATCTTCTGACCTAATAGCATCTCCTCTGGGATGGAGATGCTAATTTAAGAACCTAATAGACCTGTTTCAGTATATGAGTATAATTAAAGTATGATGTATGTAAAGCACCTGTAGGCATGGCTCCCAAGTGACCAGTGCTAATGCATTCATCTGTTAGAGCCTTAGAGACTAGCACTGGATAGAAAATGTGGGCAGACTCTACGGCCTTTGTGCCTTTGAAGCCTAGTTTTAGAGACATACTGAATACAAGTGGGTGTCAGCAGCTCTTCTAATGCAGTCATATCATTTAAGAATGAAATATATGATATCTACAGTGAATACATTTATGAATTGAATTTTAGGGGAAAATTTATACACAGAGACACATGTCACTAGATAGCAATAATTATAATGATATGTATATAGTGGCTTTAAATCTACAAATCATGCTATAGCTCTATCTTAAATGTTACAAAAATGCATTCTGAGTCTCCTATAAAATTCTAAAATCAATAAAGAAGAATTGCTTCTGCCTTATTGATATCTGATTGGAGTAGACCTTGTACCTTTATCACTCAATAACTCCTTACGAGTGGTAGTATTTATTATACACAGGTGAACATTTCTGTACCCTTGTACAGATCTGTTTTTTGATATGATATAAATTATGTTCACGAAATGGGACTACCTTCCAGAAACTTTCAAATTAATGGAGTTTTACTCCTGAGACTGAAATATGAAAATATTTTCCCAACATACCTTTCCTAAGAAAGTAGATCATGCCTTCCACAAATTGGAGAGAATTCTGAGTTTTCAAGTTCCTTTGTTCCAAACTTTCCAGGAAGGAAGGAAGGAAGGAAGGAAGGAAGGAAGGAAGGAAGGAAGGAAGGAAGGAAGGAAGGAAGGAAGGAAGGAAGGAAGGAAGGAAGGAAGGAAGGAAGGAAGGAAGCCTTAGCACTTTCTGAAGCTTGAGTAACAATCTGTCTCCCGGGAAATGTTATCTGATGAAGGTCTCTGGTGCCCTCTGCGGGTAAAAAAGTGTAAATGCAACATTTGCTAGTTAGACTTCCACAAAAAAATAAGCCTGAATTTTATCGAGTATTTTTGCATCGATGTTCATGAGGGAAATTGGTCTGAAGTTCTCTTTCTTTGTTGGATCTTTGTGTGGTTTAGGTATCAGAGTAATTGTGGCTTCACAGAATGAATTGGGTAGAATTTCTATTTTGTGGAATAGTTTGAGGAGAGTTGGAACTAGGTCTTCTTTGAAGGTCTGATAGAACTCTCCACTAAACCCATCTGGTCCTGGGCGTTTTTTTTGGTTGGGAGACTATTAGTGACTACTTCTATTTCTTTAGGGGAAATGTTTAGTTCATTAATCTGATCCTGATTTAACTTTGGTACCTGGTATCTGTCTAGGAAGTTGTCCATTTCATCCAGGTTTTCCAGTTTTGTTGAGTATAGCCTTTTGTAGTAGGATCTGATGATGTTTTGGATTTCCTTAGGTTCTGTTGTTATGTCTCCTTTTTCATTTCTGATTTTGTTAATTAGGATACTGTCCCTGTGCTCTCTAGTTAGTATGGCTAAGGGCTTATCTATCTTGTTGATTTTCTTAAAAAAAAAAAAAAAAAAAAAAAACAGCTCCTGGTTTGGTTGATTCTTTGTATAGTTCTTTTTGTTCTTTTTGGTTGATTCAGCCCCAAGTTTGATTATTTCCTGCCGTCTTCTCCTCTTGGGTGAATTTGCTTCCTTTTGTTCTAGAACTTTTAGGTGTGCTGTCAGACTGCTAGTGTATGCTCTCTCTAGTTTCTTTTTGGAGGCACTCAGAGCTATGAGTTTTCCTCTTCGGACTGCTTTCATTGTGTCCCATAAGTTTGGGTATGTTGTGGCTTCATTTTCATTACACTCTAAAAAGTCTTTAATTTCTTCCTTTATTTCTTCCTTGACTGAGGTATCATTGAGTAGAGTGTTATTCAGTTTCCATGTGAATGTTGGCTTTGTATTATTTATGTTGTTATTGGAGATCAGCCTTAGTCCATGGTGATTTGATAGGATTCATGGGATTGTTTTAGTATTTTTGTATCTGTTGAGGCCTGTTTTGTGACCAATTATATGGTCAATTTTGTAAAAGGTACCATGAGATTCCAAGAAGAAGGTATATCCTTTTGTGTTTTAGGATGAAATGTTCTGTAGATATCTGAACCCAGACACTATTGCATATGCCAACAAGATTTTGCTGACAGAACCCTGATATAGCTGTCTCTTGTGAGGCTATGCCAGTGCCTGGCAAATATAGAAGTGGATACTCACAGTCATCTATTGGATGGAACACAGGGCCCCCAATGGAGGAGCTAGAGAAAGTACCCAAGGAGCTGAAGGAGTCTGCAACCCTATAGGAGAAATAACAACATGAACTAACCAGTACCCTCAGAGCTCATGTCTCTAGCTGCATATGTAGCAGAGGATGGCCTAGTCGGCCATCAATGGGAGGAAAGACCCTTAGTCTTGCAAAGATTATATGCCCCAGTACAGAGGAATGCCAGGCCAGGAAGCGGAAGTTGGTGGGTTGGGGAGCAGGAGCGGAGGTATAGGGTATAGGGGACTTTCGGAGAGGAAACTAAGAAAGGGATAGTATTTGAAATGTAAATGAAGAAAATATCTAATAAAAAAGAAAAATATATTACTTATATAGGTTAATATTGTTGCAGATTTGCTTAGTATTTGCTTTATATTTTGCACAGACCATGGCAGGCCAGCCAGATGGACAGTGTGCTCTGCCAAGAAAGGTTTCAATTTGTTTTTTTCTTCATTTACTGCATTGGTTGTTAGCAGTTTCTGTCACACACATACACACACACTTACATACACACAAACACTCACATACACACACATGCACACACACGCACACACACATTTGCACACACATACACACACATACTCATACACACAATCACATATACAGACACATTTGTACACACACATACACACTCGCGCACACACTTGTACACATGCACTCACACATATACACAGGTACACACATACACATACTCACACTTACACACACACACATACACTCACACATACACACACATGCACACACACACTCACTCACTCATATGCACACATACACATACACACACACAAATGTACACACTCAAGGAGATTAGTTCATGGAATAGCTATGTAATTTTTAATGCCATTTGCCTATCACAGGCCCTCAGCCTTTCGCTGAAGACACCACTGCTCTCCTTTGTCATTAACAACTCTTATCTCAGTGGCTTGTGAGTCATCATTCCCCATGTGATATGTCACTGAGCTCTCGAAGCTGTTGTACACAGTGTTTAGTCCATGAATTCTTATTCACCCTATCTGATAGATGAGGAACAGGATTCAGAGAGATTAGATGACATGTCCTGGGTCAAAAGCTAGCAAACGATATTATCACAAACCATTTTTCTAATTACCTTCTAACCCAGGGAACGTCAAGGATTGCTTCCTTAGAAAGAAGATCTTGTAGTTCACAAATAGTTGCTATCACTGGGAGGAGGGTGACATTCATAGATCAACAGTGGCACCCAAATTCTGAATGGAAGGGCTACTAACTAGCATATCACTAGATAAGGAACCGGAGTCCCGACTGTGCTCCAAACCGGGATGGCTCAGTTCTGACGACACTAAGCACAAGCAACTAAAGATGTGCATCCTCTGAACGCACAACAACGCAGCAACAGCTCATTCATCCTTGACTTGTAGTTTTTATGAAGATAGCCCAAGTCATTGTACAGGAAATAGTTAACATGAGTCTAAGATGCCTCTTCTTTCTTCATTTGAAAACAGTTATTTACTACACAACTATTTTGCTACAGCCTTTTGACATCAGCTCATTGGTAATAAAACAGAGAGATGTCCACTTTAGGCTTGATGAGATGTTGATCTGTTTCTTGATTATTTACTTTCTGCAAGCTGGTGTAGACGCTTTCCTCACGTTCCATCCTATACCTTGGCCACAATTTCCAGCTCCTTCATAGCGCTTCACAATGAAACTCTTTCTCGAGCCACTGAACACGGCATAGGAATGCCTCAAAATAGTATAACCAACAGCTAAGGATGGTATCACATGCCTGAAGTTTCCAACATCAGGATTTTAAAGACACAGCAGGAGCAGCCAGATGTCAGTGTTATCTACTTAGCAAGTTCAAGGCCAGTGTGGGAGACCTGGGACTCTGTCTCAAAAAACAAATGTTTTTTAAAGAATAAAACTAACACATTAGAATTTGAAACATTGCAACTAGCTCAACAATTGAACAAGCTGGATCTTTCTAGAATCATATTCCATTCTTGAAGATGAGAGACAGGTAGAAACAGGCATGGTGTGTGCAGAAGAAAAATAAAAGATCCTTAAGCTAAAGTGAAATGTGGTCTGTGGTCTAATCAAGATTGTGTGTGAAGATAAGTAAAGAGATTCCACCCACTTAAAAGATTTAAATGTGTTTTCCTTTGCAGATTTGAAGGTGTCTTGGTACTGCAAAGACAAGAAAATCAAACCATCTCGGTTCTTCAGGATGACCCAGTTTGAAGACACCTACCAGCTGGAGATCGCTGAAGCCTACCCCGAGGACGAAGGGACTTACGCTTTTGTGGCTAATAATGCTGTGGGCCAAGTGTCCAGCACCGCCACCCTGCGACTGGAAGGTACAGTGAGACTTTTAAGAATTTCCACAATACCCATAACAGTTACGAAGGACTTCACAGAAACCATTGGTCCTTCATTCTTTTCATTTAATTCACCATTTCCATGTTGTGCAGTTTCTGCGCCTTGCTGTCCATGGGCCCTTGCCTTTGTATTTGCCCTGTTTTCTCTCCAGAAAGATTTGTGATATATCACTGTCCCCAGTGGCTTTTCTGCTTCCTGATCAGCATGTATCAGACTGTAGTGAACAGTGCTGGGGGACGTGGGGTATAATTGCTTTCTTACTGAGCTAGGATAGAGATCAGACCATCTTCATGTGCTGTTGACAGAACTCTGATTTCATGGGCATTACAGTAGACAGTTTCAGATCTGATTCACAAGGTAAATATACTCACCAAGACTGAAGGGACCCCTAAGTTTTGAGAGGTCCACTGTTAAGGTGTCTTAATGTTTCTGTTCATTAGTTATATTATAATCAGAAACAATTTCTCAATCACTGAGGACTTTAATTCAAAACAAGAGTAACAGTGGGCTGGGAGTGTGGCTCAGTGGTTATGGCATTTGCCTAGCATGCTCCAGGTCTTGAGTTTGTTCCTCAGCTACACACACACACACACACACACACCTACATACACATACATATACACTAAAATAAAATTTAAAAATTATAAAAGAATTTCACACAGAATCATGTTATTTTTTTCTCAACAAATGTGATCTATATGAAGGATATGGAAATCATAAGAATTTAGGGAAAGTTTCAGTTTCTTCTTTAATTTTAAGGACTATAGTTATACATTTTCTTAATAACAAATTTAAAGTGGTTTACAAAATAGAAAAGCTTGATTTATAAACAAAATAGGAAAAATAATTCTTAAATCTAGTTGCATTCTCCACCATTATATCCCTGAGCTGTGGAGTTTACTTTATTCTTTAATCTGATTTTTGTCTCACCTTGTCTGTCTGGAAAGTGGTCAAGAATTTGTGTGACTTAGATTCAATAGTGACAAGGCATTAGGACTGGATTGACTTCTAGCTCATCACTGAACTTTGTGGTAAACTTAAAGTAGATGATTCCGAGTGAGTTTTTATTTAAACAGAGAAAGGCATTAAAAACTGCATGCTTCTTTTCAGGATTTAGCAAATCTGAAGAAGTTACATCAAAGTCCCAATGGCATGCCTCACCATCAGTCTCACTTAAGAAGGAGGCCCTTGGCCAAAAGCCCATCTTCATCCAGCCTCTGTCAAGCCTCAGGGTGCACAGCGGGGAGACAGTCAGATTTCACGCGAGGGTTTCTGGTGTTCCCAAACCAGCAATCCAGTGGTTTCATAACCACCAGCCAATTCTACTATCAAAAGATGTAGTTTTCCATTTTGAGGAGTCCACAGGCATGGCTTTAATGCTTATAGTTGATGCTTACCCAGAGCATGCTGGGAAATACTCTTGCAGAGCAGCCAATAGTGCTGGGGAAGCCACTTGTGTAGCTACACTCACAGTGACGGCAAAAGGTAAAGCCCCTATTGCTCCAAGAACTTTGATTTGCTGTCTACTACCCCACTGCTACTAACAAGAGCCCCTGCTGCTTGCTCCACTGTCTACTTGGATCAATTCACGCTTTACTAACCAACTAACATGCAGTACATCTCACCAAGCATCCAACCCACGGACTTGAATCTGATTGGAGTATGTGTTCCATGAAAGAGGAAATCACTATTTTATTAGACAGCAACTTTGCTTGGCTCTTTTCTTTTGGTGGAGAGGGGTTGACTTTGCCAAAGATATCGCATCATTTCATCATCAAATGATATTTCTGCTTAATAATACATTAAAGCATAAGATGGAGGATAAATGGTTAATCAAAGGTAGTCAGCTAAAGAAAAAAATGGGTGGGGATGGAGAGAGGACCAGATTGTGTTACTCTGCATGGCTGAAAAGATGACAGAGGAAGGAACCAGATGCCGCACACTGTCTGCATTAGCCTTTAGTAACCGTCCATTGCTGGACCACTGGCAGTGAATGTTCTCTTGGTTGGTCCTACATTCTAGAGCACACTGCATCTGGCATGATACTTTCACATGACAATGGCCTCCTTCATCGTCTTCTTCCATGCCATTTATGTCTTCTGACCAAGGCGAGTGAGAAAGCTTAACATTCTCCTCTTTTTCCTGTTGCTTAAATATATAGTGCAAGCTCTAGATAGACAAAGTTCTAGGAAAGATGTCAGAGAGTCCACAAAGTCCCAGACAGCAGCTACCGCCTCTTTCACTGCAAAGGGGAACAAAATATCCCATAAGGAATTAAGTCGTGTCAAGGATCACTGCATAAATATGGAGTGCATGTTTTTGAGTGTGTCTCAAAGCTCTTCTGCCTACACAGCAACATCTGCTCCACCTTGCAGCACCCTGTCCTGAGTTATCAGAGAGGTCCAGGGGTCAGGGGGAAGGGTAGACTGAAGACCCTCCTGCCTCTTTGGGACCCCACTGTGAAGTGTGGCAACACTGCTCAGCTCCGCTGTAGGCTGGATGACTTTTCTGTGGATGTAATCTACACTTGTGCAGATGTAACGGCAGAGGCATCAGAGTGAAACAGCCACAGAGTGCAAACATCAGTGTGTTGTCATAGACAATGTTTGGCTGGTAGACCAAGGACTGTGATGCTCTGCTGTGCAGTGATTACCTCAGTAGTGCTAGGTACAGAAGTTGGCCCCTAACATTTTTCAACACTTTTCTTTTCCCTGTTCTTCATTTTATGAAGCTTTCTATGCAACCAAACCTAGTCAGTTATTATGTTTCTTAAACTGCCTCTAAGACATCTAACCCATAAGCACTTTATGAACATGGGGAACGCCAGTGGCCAAACTTGTAGGAGAATTTAACTCTATGGGAGAGATTCACTTTGAAATCTAGGATCAGGAAATCCATTTATTTTGTATGTGCTTCTCTCTCTAATATTTATCAAAGACAAATCTTGAAAATACACCAAAGAAGGCCAAAGTATTGTAGTTTCCAGCTCCTTCTTAGGTAATTATCATTGTGTCTGGTGCTGAGATGAATTTCAATTTAATTGGTTCCGTAGTAAGAGTTAAACAGATTACCCTAATGATAAGTGAGTTTCTCATTCGACAGTCACTGTCATTTCTTTTCAGGCCTGGAGGCTCTAGGTTTATATGGGGAAGCCATGAAAACAAAGATTGGATATTGAAAATAATAGGGTTCTATTTGGGCTACAATTAATGGTCTGTAGATAATTTTTCTATAAACGATACTGCTCTTATAGTCTTGTATTCTCTTGAAATTATGGCAATTTTCTCCTGGCAACATCATGATTTTAGTTATTATTGTACTTGGATCTCTATTGTATCTAAAAGAACACAGAAAAATTTGGGAGAAGCATAATTTCCCCCTTACCCATGCCTCTTAGGTACAAATACAATGAGAATATCATATTTGAAGTGCCCATAGCTTGTTTTATGTATCTATAGGCAAAGGACCTTTACTGGGTCACATGGAAAGGGGTCAAGCAGATGTCAAGCATCCTAAAGGGTTATGGGAAGGAATAGCCACAAGTTCTTCCCTGATCCTCATCAAATGGCTAATGGATATTACAGATAACAAGAGAATAGTACAGTTCTGTCTTGTGTACTGAATTTTGGTTCTCTTTCTTGAGAATCAGTCTCATTTTTTTCATTTACTACATCCGCAATCCCTCTTACCCAGAGAGGAGTCTTTCCTGAATCTGAGAGTTTGTTAGGAGGCAATCTCTGGATCTAGCTCCATAACAAACAGTGTAACTGTCTTGTGGCTCTATCCAGAGCACTAGCTCTCAGTCTCACTGAAGTGTTTGGCTGGCATAGTAATTGTACAGAATGATTGTTTATATGAAGGTGCTGTCTGTGAGTTGTGTAGGTGACAGAGGTGCCAGTTTTGCCACATTGTGCAATTGGGAGTTGTCTGTGTTGTAGACGTGGAAGAAGTGTGGCTTTTTCAGATCTCTTCTCTAAAGTACAGTGAGGATGGCTGAATGCCATCCTTGTAGAGTGGATTGAGCCCAGGAACTCTTCTGTAATCAGTTACAATGGATTATATTATTAAAACATTATTGGAACAAGAGTACATTTTTTTTGAAATCCAGACAGCATTTCTTGCACTTATAAAAGTATTAAAGATGAGGTACTCTAGGTGTTTAAAGAATGAAGGATTGAGCACAAGCATCTAATTATCTAACATGAAGTCAGTATTTATATCTGCCTCTTTAATTTTGATCTAAATCATCTATATAGGCCACATGGCTGTCCATAAAGATCAAAGAGGAATGTAAAGGGCTTGTTAGTCTGTTTACACAGTGGTCTTTAGTGTATAATAAGATAGAAACATTAAATGTTACTTTTGGACTAACACTGCTTTCCTTCGCAATCCAATGACAACACAACTTCTTGGCATTCAGCATGAGTTGTATTCTTCCAAACACAACTAGTATATGGCTTTCTCTAACTAGCAAAAGAACCACAATGCAGAGTAGTTACAAAAGTTCCTCCACTCAGATACTAAGAGTGTAATAATACCTTTAGTGTCTGACACTAACAAACTAAGACAATCTATGGAGTAAAAAGAATCATTAAAGAAAACATCATGTTTGTCATTTATATCATGCCAAAGATCACAAGGAAATGCAGGAAAAGCCCTCATAGCAACTGCCAGTGCTACAGAAATTGAAGAACATGCGTCCCAGGCTACCAGCCTTGTCCTGGAAGCTGTCCTAGAGACCACTGTGCCCCAAACCTATACCTGTGTTCTCTCTCTCTCTCTCTCTCTCTCTCTCTCTCTATATATATATATATATATATATATATATATATATATATATATATATATGTTGAGAAGTCTGTGTTCACTGGCTGATGTGTAATTGAATGTTGTATTGTTCCAAGTTTGAGAAAAGGTTCAAATCAGGGGACCATTTTCTAGTAAAAAAAAAAAAAAAAAAAAAAGATTTATTCTGCAGGAAACAAATACAAGTAGCAAGCGATCAAGTGCACGTTCCTAATAAATGTGGTTTCCCATCTTATCAAGTGTGCAGTTGGCAGGACAGGAGGAGGAGAGTATTTTTAACTTTGGAGTTGCTTTTCTGGGTGCATGTGAAGGCACGGGGGAGTGAAACATGACTCTTTTGTAATAATTTGTGATCCATCGCTCATCGATTCATTTGGCATGGGTATTTTGGTGGGGTGCATTTTCTACTTTTTACAACAGAAAGGCAACAATTATCACATGAGTTGATTCAGAAGCTGTGTGCAATTACTCACCCAGGTGTCTTGTTACTTTTCTACTTTAGCCCCTGAATCAATTCTACATGAGAGGATCGGCCAGCAAATTGAAATGGAGATGAAAGGTATTGTTATGACGAATGTGAGATTAAAGTAGAAACTCTGGAGGATTAGCAGAATCCTTGACCTACCTGATTTCTCTTAGGATTTTTGAAGACACGGCATAGATGTACAAATATATCTCTTTGAGAATATATTCCTCCTATGTCGCATGCCTGGTTTAGTATGCTGACGGTTGTGTGCATTTCACAGTAAATTGTTGAATGGTAATTTTAAAAAAATCTTACATTGAAACTTTATCAGCCACATTCAGCTTTGTGTTTGCAGCCATCTTGAAAAGCGTGTATATGAACGGGTGTCATGTTAATGCATGAAATCATGGAAGTAGAGGTTTGTGTTCAAAATCACGGTGAATTGAATTGAACAATGGGGGTGGTTAACCTGTCATTTCCAGAATGCAATGTCATGAATGAATTATAATAGAAATGCTACTTTTTTTAGAATGTGTGAAAGCCTTACCGTCCCATTCTTGGTCTAGACCTCATGCACACAGATCACCTTAACATGATATGTCTCTTATACTGGCTTGCAGATAGCTATTTCATGTGACCCTTGCCTGCTTCACTTTGCATACCGTTGTGACTCTATAGCTGTATTAGTTCGAATAAACGCCTTCTCATTTTATGTCATCTAATTATTATGATTATAGTTCTATGTATTTTTTAAAAGTTCATTATCAAAATTTTAATATTTTAATCTACAATCAAAAGGATCAGAAAGGGCGTTTATTCTACTCTCTGCAAGTCAGGTAAGATTTCCCTCTTAGCCATCAAAACAGCAAAGTTGAACTGCTCACAAAACAAATACACGCAGGAATATGTTACTTTTGAAATGCACTTTTGCTTGTTCAAGAAGAAATTTCAACAGTCTGAAGAAAAGACCAGACAACGAACGATTCTCGTGTCAGAATCTTTTAAACAGAGCATGGTGTTGCGTTTATTCGAACAAATATGGTGAGTGAATTTTTTTTATGGATTTGTGAGACTCTGTAGCATGCACTTCATTTCATTTCCTATTTTACAATTTCATTTATTTTCAACTTTTCCAAGTGCTGCGGAAAATAGTAAAATGCTTTGTAATTTAATTATCTTTCAGAAGAACTCTTTGAGGGGGAAGCTGACGGCGCAGGAGATGCACGAGGAGCCTTCTCCGACTCGGAAGACATAGACTACCACTCCCTGATGGCCAGGAGATATGCAAATAGAACGTCATCCACAAGCTCCTGGCCTGAATATTTCAAGCCGACTTTTACTCAAAAACTCACATTTCAATATGCTTTAGAGGGTGAACCTGTTGTGTTTACATGCAGCCTGGTTGCCTACCCAACTCCAGAAATGACTTGGTTTCATAATAATAGGCCCATCCCAACAGGTCTCCGTCGGGTCATAAGAACCGAGAGTGACTTACACCAACACTCTTCCAGCTTAGAGGTAAAAAGGGTCCAAGGCCGAGATTCGGGCAGTTACAGGTTCTTGGCAGTTAATAGTGAGGGGTCTGCTGAGTCCAGTGCATCACTGCATGTTATCCAGAAAGGGCAAGATGAGAGATACTTAGAATTTCTGAAAAGGGCAGAACAGACATGGGAAAACATGGGGAGTCTAGATGAAAGGAGAGAAGAGAGGATAAAGGTTGGCCTGAGGTTTACTGGCTCCCCCTTTAACAAAAAGCAAGATGTGCAACAGAAAGGGATGGTGAGAACTATACACTTTAGGGCAGTGAGCCCTGTCAGGAGGGCAGACTATGTGTACAAGGACGAGTGGTCAGAAAGCAAATTTGATATCAGAGGATGCCTGAGCGTAGGTGAGAGTTTCCTAGATGAGGAAACCAAAAGGAAATTGCAGCGGTTACGGGAGGCGAGAAAAGTCTTCTTAGAGAAAAAGAAATTATCACTTTTAGAAGCGTCATCTGAAGTAAACTCAATGATTGTGAGAAGTGAGGATATTGTTAGAGATGCTCCACTCTCTAGAGATGAAGGGAAGCGTGGGTTTGGGCATGAGTTTGCTGAAGACAGGGATAGGGTTGATAACTCAGCAGAAGGAGTCACCCAGAATCCGTACTCCCTTCCAAATCAAATACATCAAAACAGAGAACCTCCTTCAAGTGTTCGAGCCACTGGTGATGAAGATCTCCAGACTGAAAATAGCCCGGACCAAGAGACCTTTCTAGAAGAAAGCCTCCAGAAAGGCTATTTGTATGAGCATGTCCTAGTAGGTGAAAACCTGCAAGCCATGGAGCGGTTTGAAGAGTCTGTGACCAGCACTGTGATCAGAGAACCATCGCTATTCACCTCTAATGAGGAAATGCATGGATATAAGAGTGGAGGAATATGTGAGTCTCCTGATAAGGTGTCTCAGGTTCTTACACCATATCCTAGTGAGTCCTTGGATACATTTGTTGATGCTAAAGACAGTGAAGATGTAGATAGTAGAGGAGGAACACAGAGGGGTTGGGGAAAGGGGCAGTGCCATGCTTCCACAAAAGCAGGAGAATTCAAAGTGGAGCATGAGGAGAAAATACGATCTTTTGAAAATTACTTCCAGAAACATCCACAACGTTGCCCACCTTCATTCCTCCAGGATATTGAATCTCAAGAAGTCTATGAGGGTGACAGCTGTAAATTTGTGTGTCATTTTCAAGGATACCCTCCGCCCATTGTGACATGGTATAACAATGAGATGCCCATACCACGGAGTCAAGGTTTTACCACTCATACATTCGAGAACTACTCGACGTTAACCTTTCCTTCTGTTCGGCCCCAGCATGAAGGCTCTGTTACCTGTGTGCTGTTTAACCAGTATGGAACAGTTAAAGCAACCAGTATGCTTAGAGTGAGGGCAAAGCCAAGGTATGAGCCCCAGCCTCATAAGGTCCCAGTGTGGCCTGACTACACAGATGAAGAAGAGGAGTTGGCCTTGGTGTTTGACCAGGCAAGAAGGATTCACCCATCTTTCAGTCAAGAGAGGCAAGAACATCTCCATATGTTAAACGCTCACCTCCCAGAACTCCCCTCTGCAGATAGCGAGCTACTCTCCTTCCCTGTAGAAATTCAGATAACTGCAGCCACTCCAACCCCAGAACAGAACAAAGAATGCGGGGAACTGTTGGAGTTGGAGCCTGAAGTAACACCTCGAGATCTAGCCATCCAGTCACCAAAACACAAATTTATATTCTCCTCTGATATTACCAATGAGCCGCCAAAGATGCTACAGGAAATGCCAAGGAGTGCCAGTTGTAGGGAAGGGAATTCTGCAATGCTTGAATGCTTAATATCGGGGGAGCCTCAGCCAGTGGTCACGTGGTTTCATAATGGAATTCTTATAAAGCCGAACCAAAAGTTTGAGATCGAAGAAGTTAATTGTAGCTACAGATTATATATCAATGATGTCAGTTCACAAGACTCTGGAAGGTATCAATGTGTGGCTCAAAATGATTCAGGCATAGCTGAGAGTATTTTAGATTTAACTATAGAACCCATCACTTATAGGGAATATAGTCAGTTGGAAAATGAAAGTGGAATTTATGCACAGTATTCCAAAAATCAACAAACACAAGTTCAGGGGGAATCTGTAAGGACACATTTTTATGATAATACAGTTGGTCCTTTTGCTGCCCAATCAAATATAAAAGAATATACTGTAAGGGAGTATTTTCAAAGCCTTGAGACAGTTGGGCAGTTGGACAAGAAAAATGAGGTATACTGCCCAACTACTGTTGCAAAACTATCCAGGTCTATGCAGCATGCTTCTAGACCCACACACATTGAGAAGCCTCATAGAATGGAGTTCCTACAATGCCAAGATGAGGAACATATAGGTGAGAGGTCTCAGTCACTGCAAGCAGAGGCCACCATTTTTCCATTTGTTGATGACTTCAGAGAAGCTAACGTTAGAAACCAAGTCAGAGATGATGTTGGACACCGTGGACCAGAATGGGGAAATATGAAAGGATATTCTCAAAGTGATTATGTGCCAAATATAAACTCCAAGAGAACCTCTGACGCAGTTCAGGACGTGGAAGACTCACCTGTCCCTACCTATGAAGAAGCCCTTGAAGGAGAAAGGTACTACCCAGGTAAAAAGGTTAAGCATAAGGTCATTGCGTTCGAAAAGCTGCAGCATGCAGAGAGGGGAGTTTTAGAAAAGAGACGGACCAAGAAATCCTTTGTTACAGCACCACAAAAGAAATGGGATGATCGAGAGTTTTCACTGAAGCAAAAAGAATCAGGCTTGAGCAGTATGCATCAGGCAGAGGAAGCGGCTTCACACAGAGAAGCAGAGTCATCTAACATCATAATGGATTTGAGGCAGCTTTGCTCCCAAGCTCACGAGGAATTTGAAATAGAAGAGAGGGGGCGACAGGAAGCAATGCTTCCCCTAGACCAAGAAAAGGTTGAGCTCGAAGCACCTGTTACATTTGACCTAAAGCAGTTTCACTCACAGATAGAAAGTACAGGCATGAATTTCCAAGGTTTGGCCAATGGCCAGCAAGATAAAAGCTCTTTAAAAACTCTACAGCCTGCTTCGGAAATGGCTAATCCTGAAGACGTTGTCTTTGATCTAAAGCAAATGTATTCTCACATAGAAGATCCAGGCGAGGTGTTCCAGGGCCAAGAAACTGAAAACAAGCAGGAAACATGCCACAGAGAAGAGATTTCTATCTACCAAAGCTTTCAATGCGCCCAGGAAGAAAACACAGCAATTTTAAAAACTGATCATGTGCCTGAGTTGTCTTCTGAAGTGGTCCATGGTGAAGCACGGGCTGTATTTCAGACTCCATCTGCTGCTGTGGAAGAAGCTAACATTTCTGAGACAGATGCTTCTGTAGGAAATGGAGATAAGAGTTTCATCTCACAGTTGAAAAGGGCAGCGAGTGAAGATGAGTGCTTGGAGGATCATGAAATGGAGGATGGACCCACCTTGAAACCAGTATTTGGTGTGACTCGGGGGTATGAAGGAACTCTAGACAACCCCAGAGGTGCTGTTCATGGAGCAGACACGCCTCACAGACAGCTATCTCTGAGTAAGGACTTGCCGTTCTTGATGACCGGGGCGCAGCAGGACCTAAAGGAACAGTTCAGTGAGTCAATTGAGGCCTCAGGAGTGGAAACCTATCATGAAGTTCACGTACAAAGTGAAAGCTCTTTCTCCACCATGGAAGGAGAAAGAATAGAAAAGAGTTTGCTTGAAAATCTCCCTAGATTGGAGGAAGCCCAAACAACGAAAGAGGGGGAATCTGAGACCTCCCTAACACAGTACTTACTTGCTGAGGGAAGGTATGAGGTGCCTGAAGTTAGAGACACCAAACACAAGGCACAACTTGTTCAGAGCGACTCAGTCACTTCGATGGAGGTTGAAGAAGTAACTTTCAACACCGTGTATGAATATTACAACCAGAAACAGGAATCCCTAGGGCGACCCTATTCTCCGGAGTCTGATATTTCCATTGATGTGGGAAGCACAAGCAGCGAAGACCTGTCTGAGTTGGATCAGTTCTATAGCCCACCATCATCTGTAGAAAATTTAGAATCTCCGAAGTCTCCCGATTTATATTTTAAGCCTTCAGATAGAATTGAGCAATCTATAGCCAGTTCAAGAGCTGAGGAAAATGGGGAAAGATACTCAACACCTCCTGAAGGTGAAATACCAGAAAGATACTCCACTCCCCCAGGGGAGGCTCTGGAGAGATACTCCACTCCCCCAGGGGAGGCTCTGGAGAGATACTGCACTCCTCCAGGGGAGGCTCTGGAGAGATACTCCACTCCCCCAGGGGAGGCTCTGGAGAGATACTTCACTCCCCCAGGGGAGGCTCTGGAGAGATTTTCTACACCCCCAGGGGAGGCTCTGGAGAGATATTCTACACCCCCAGGGGAGGCACTGGAGAGATTTTCCACTCCCCCAGGTGAGAAACTAGAGAGAGGTTTTATTCCCACTAGAGGACCAAACCATGCTAGAAATGTAAGCACGAACCTGTCAAAGTTAGAGAGGGAAGACAGCACTGTGAATGAGCATTTCCATACACCTACGGACGAGAGGAGTTCACCTTATGAAACATGGCGTTCAGACTCATTCGGCACACCCAATGAAGCCATCGAACCCAAAGACAATGAAATGCCTCCATCTTTCATCGAGCCTCTAAGTAGAAGGAAGATATATGAAAATACAACATTAGGCTTCATCATTGAAGTCGAGGGTCTTCCGATTCCTGGTGTGAAATGGTATCGAAATAAATCTTTGCTGGAGCCAGATGACAGGATCAAAATGGAAAGAGTGGGCAATGTGTGTTCTCTGGAAATTGCCAACGTTCAAAAAGGAGACAGGGGAGAGTACCTGTGCCATGCGGTAAACATCATAGGGGAGGCAAAGAGCTTTGCAATCGTAGATGTCATCCCCCAAGAGGAAAGAGCTGTGGCCCTGCCACCACCAGTAACCCACCAACACATCATGGAGTTTGACGTGGCAAACACCAACTCGTCGAGAACACCTTCGCCTCAAGAGATTGTCCTGGAAGTGGAACTGAGTGAAAAAGACGTGAAGGAATTTGAAAAGCAGGTGAAAATAGTCACGGTTCCTGAATTTACTCCTGATCATAAAAGCATGATCGTGAGCTTAGATATTCTCCCAATGAGTTTAGTTGATCCCAGTGCGGAGTCCCAGGGGAAAGAAGGCAGAGAGCTTAAGATCGATTTGGAAGCCTTTGAAATGCCTCCCCGCTTCATAACACCCATCTGCGACTTCAGAATTCCAGAAAATTCCAGCGCTGTGTTCAAATGTTCAGTCATAGGCATTCCTCCCCCAGAAGTCAGATGGTATAAGGAGTACATGTGCATTGAACCAGACGACACAAAGTATGTGATTAGCGAGGAAAAAGGGAGTCACAGCCTTAGAATCCGAGATGTTGGCCCTTCTGACTGTGCGACATACAGATGCAGGGCTTTGAATAGCGCAGGAGAGGCCATCTGCCGAGGCTTCCTCACCATGGGAGAATCCCAAGTCTCTGCTATGGCCACCAGGTCAAGCAAAGTGACTTTAAGCAGTCAGAAGGAGGAACTAGTCTTAAGGAGCAGATACGCAGACAGCTTTTTTGAATTCCAGGTGGTGGATGGCCCTCCCAGGTTTATCAAAGGCATTTCAGATTGCCACGCACCCTTAGGGACAGCGGCATACTTCCAGTGTTTAGTCCGTGGTTCACCGAGACCCACCGTTTCTTGGTACAAAGATGGGAGACTGGTCCAAGGGTCACGGTTCAGTGCTGAGGAAAGTGGCATAGGGTTCCACAATCTGTTCATAACAGGCTTAGTTAAAGGTGACGAAGGGGAGTACAGCTGTGTAGCTACAAACAATTCAGGAATGGCTAGGAGCTCAGCTATCCTCACTCTCTCTTACAGTGGGATGGATGGCTCAGGGCCTCTGTCACGCCCAGAGTCTATGGATTAGCAACCTTCCAAGTGTAGCCACTGTATTTGGATCATGATACGGAAGACCCCTGGAGATGGTCTTTCTGTGTAGAAATCTCATCTTACTCATGCATGTAAATATTCTGTGATCTAAATCCTGAAACCATCACCTGTGTCAGTTACACCATGTATTGTCCAGCACAATTAAACACCTTCTTGGATACCCGATTGTTTGTGTTTGTAGTTTGTGTTTGTACTTCTCTGTCACCTCTCCTCCGCAGAGTGTCTCAGCATCCTCTTTCAGCGGGTACACTATAGATGCAAGGTAGAAGGGTGACCATGTCGGATAACCGTGTGGATAAACTGGTAAGAGAAAACTCTCTCCAGCCCTAGGTCACTTTTGAATTAGAAGCCTCTTAGCATTCAGACAAACCTATGTTGATTTAGTCAGATATAGGAGGGCAAAATGAGTAATAAACTCAGTGTTGCCCAAATGATAGCCAACTTTGTTCTCTGTTTATGTTGCAGTCTTGATAATTGGGCATGCATAAAGGTTACAGTCTTTCCTCATCCGGAAATATTTTAATTTCTCACTTGGGACATCAAGTGAAGTGTAGTATAATTTATCATTGAGCTGGGGTATTATTCATCTGAATATAAATTTTTAACTGCCTGCCAGTGTCAGAATCTCTAAATTAGACAAAAGGTATAATTGAGACGGTATGATAGTTTTTGTTTAGTATATATAACAACAGAGTAAGTTTTCTTATTATTTTTATAGAATTTAAAACTTTAAAAGTAAGTAGAGATCATCAAACATTCAAATTCCAGTAGGATGTTTATGTTTCTAAGGTGAATTTTTAAGTTTGTTTTTCAATTTTACTAATTCACAGTGCTTTACTATTGTGACTATGAATCAATGTAGGCATTGGCCTTTGCATATAAGACATAATAAATATGAAAAAAATCAGCTTTTTTATGTAAAAATGTGGCATTACATCAAAAGGCCTCATAGGTTATAAAGTCAATGAAACCATTCTCTGTTACCTAGTGGTGACAATTCAATCTAACAAGTAAGTTTCAGCTTGTAACTTGTAACAAATGGGGAACCACAGAAGAGACAATGAGATTATTAGTCTAGCCTTCCATTCTTAAGTTATGATCATGACCTACTAGTTGCACTTGAAAGCTGCATTCAACAACATTTAAGGGTCATAATTGTATTTGTCATATTAATACTGATTACCAAACAAAGCATTTATTTCAGTTTTAATTTCCATAAGAATTTATGTAGCCACCATATTAGTTTCTTTTATCTGTTGATATTGTCTTAACAATGGAAGTTCTTGCACATCATCCAAATCAAAAGATTAAAAGCATATGTAGGGGCAGACTAGCCAATTGTCTCATTTTCCTCAAATTTTTAAAATTATATTTGTTTAAAGTGACCACCATCTAGTACTGAATACTGTGGAACAATGATTTGCACTTTACCACAGAGCACAGCATATCTTTGGTAATAATGTGTGT